>JAUBOD010000719.1:1566355-1615281 GCA_032353885.1 Nothura maculosa | reverse complement strand
CCAGATGATCTCTAGAGGTCCCTTTCAACCTTGAAGATTCTGTGATTATTATTTTATAGGTCTCTGGATATTAGTGATCTCTTAAAATCAGTATATGTCTAATATTTTAAGGCTAAGAAGGGGTTTGGTAGATCTGACACTCTTCTTTAAGCCATAGGAGTGGTATAAAACATAATTATTTTATATTACTATCCTTCCTGAAGTGATATTTTGGCTTTATCACAGTAGTACTTGCAGATTATTCCAGCCTGGTTAAAATGGTTAATTCTTACCAGATTTCCAGTTCATATCCTTGTTACTTTAACCATGACTCTAGGGGGACTTGAGGCTCACAGTGGGCAAGAGCATTTCTGGCACTCAAGCCAGTATTTAGGTTATTTCTTTCTTCTGTGTTGTTGTGAAATAACTGTAACATATGTCCTCTTTCAACTGTCTTTTTTTTTTTTTAAAAAAAAAAGAAAACAACAGCTTTTCTTTTACCACAAAGCCACTATGATATTTGCCCATTTTCAGTTTAACCCTACAGCCCTACATTTATTCTTTTCTTCTTTTCTTCTTCTGGTCCAGTTTCTCCATTGTTTCAAGACTCAATAGCTTTTCTTTAGAGGTGATGCAACCTGAGTTGCCTGTTCAGTGTGAACACTTGGGCAGTCTTTTAATGTTTTTTGCTTTTAATGCTTTTTGCTTTTAATGCTTTTTACTCTTGCTTCATGTTCAACAGAAAAGGTTGATACCTTGTGGGTCCTTTACAAGAATGCTTTTTTGTTTGTTTTAAAATCCGTTGGCAGCATAGCAGCCATACAATCAATTTATTTATGAATTATAGCAGCCTCCATTCAGTTGGTCACCATTTTCAGCAGTATGTGAACAACTAAGTAAATGCAGAAAGGTTGTAGCTCATTGACATTGAGATGCTGGAGTGTGCCCAAGGAAGGGCAATGAAGCTGGTGAGGGGGCTGGAACACAGACCTTATGAGGAGTAGCTGAGGGAACTGGGATTATGTAATCTGTAGAAGGCTCAGGGGAGACCTTATCTCTCTCTAAATTTACCTGAAAGGAGGCTGTAGTGAGGCAGGGGTCTGTCTCCAGAATAACTGCAGATAGAACAAGGGGAAAAGGCCTCAAGTTGTATCAGAAGAGATTCAGCTTAGACACTAGGATGAATTTCTAAAAGACAAGTGTGGTGAACCCTTGGAACAGGCTGCCCAGGGAAGCAGAGGAGTCACCATCCCTGGCAGTGTTCAAGAACCGTGTAGATGAGGCACTTACTTAGGGACTTACTTAGCAGGCATGGTGGTGGTGGCTTTACAGTTGGGATTGATGCTCTTGAAGATCTTTTACAACCGTAATGATTCTTTGATTTTTTTATTCATGTATGCATGCCAATGTCTGGCATGTAAATGCCAGATTCTTTTCCATGCTTTGCTTTGGAGATGGGTGCCTGTTTGTTGCTTTTGCCCTTGGCGCAATTTCAGGGTTGTCTAGTTCTCAGTGTATAGGAGGGCAGGTGCATCTCCATTGCAGCAGAACACAAGGAAGGCTCCAACGTTTTGGGGTGGGATGCCTTGAAGGGTTCTTGCTGTCCACCTGCAAGCTGAGACAATGTAGTAAATGACAAATAGCTTAAAGGCAATAAATACTACAAAAGAAGACAACCTGTTATTGCATTTGCTAAGCCAGTCGTCATTTCTAGCATCACACATGCTTTAATTCACTAGTCGGATTACAGGGTGTTTCAGCGGTGGCAAGCTTCAAAATTGTGAAATGTATCTGTGCTGTCTGTGGGTTAGGGAATATCTGTAACTTCATGATAACTCCCTCAGCCTGTGCTTATATGCAATATATAGCATATTCCCTGTTTTAGCAGTCAAAGCACACACTGGGCCCATATCATGCACAACATACATTCTGTTGCTATATAATGTATGTATGTTGTATACCTGAATATTTTTTTTTTAATAAAGCTATATTAAAACTCTTTTACTTCGGAGGACATGGGAATGGGAGCCCAGAGGAAGTATAGCCCTGTTCCTTGCCTAGAGGTTCAAAAACAAAACAGTACCAGCCCCGACAGTAACCCCTCCAATAGATGCTATCAGCACGTATCTGTTTATTTCTAATGGCTCTTTCAAATGACGGCTTCATAAAGTGAAGTATCCAAAACAAAGGCCACAAAGTTTACTTTGGCCACCCCAAGTAAATGTTTCTAATCTAAACATCAGCAGTGCCTTTCATAAATCAGCCCAATGACGTCACCATCGCAATTAGTGAGCTCGCTATTTGTGCTCTGGCCTAAAAAGCTATTTGACCAGTTAATGCTTTAAGGCTTGGTGGTAGCCCCGACTTCTCGCCAGCCGCTGTTCCCACCAGGCTGCTTTCACCAGGCATTTATCAATAATTGTCATTTTTTAAGTGCAGAGAGCAGCTGGGGATTAATGGCCTTCCTTATTGTCTGCTGGGGAAAACAAGTGTCGTCTGCAGATTTTCAGATTGTTCATAATATGGCTTTAACACACTGGGCTTAATTTATTTATTTATTTTATTTTTTTTTTGGAGGGTAGCAGAGGGGAGAGATGACTAGACATAAAAGTGAGTAAATATTAGCTGTATGTTGACAAGGTGGGGAAAAAAGAGAAGATTCCCGCGGAGATTGTGTTTGCAGGATAGGCAAAAGGAGATGGGGGCCGTGGTGGCTGCGAGCTGCCCATCATCCCGAGGGCACTGGTTTGGTTTCCCACAGTGTGCTTGAACCCCAGGTAAGGAGTGCTTCAAAGGGATTCAAATCCATTCTTCCTTTCCCAGACACAAGGTTGCAGGGATCCAGCATGTGCTGACACGGAAGTTACCTGGAATTTACCTGTAATTTTGGGGTGGGGAGTCATGCAGTAACTGCTTATCTTCATCTGTGGGTACAAGTGCTTCCCCTGCACACCACCCAGACAAGAAAGGGATTTATTCTGACAATTTTAGCTAAAACTTTAGCCAAAATTCACTAACTGCCATGAAACAGCCAAACAAAGCAGGAGTATTATGTCTCTTCACAACTCCTTCCTATCCCTCCGCAAAGATCCGAGTAAGGCTGATGGATTGAAGAATCCCAGGAAATTCAGGGCTGAGCCTTAAATCCTAGCCTTAACTCACCCAAGCAGCACATCTAGCCCTTTCAACATCAATGCTATGTAAGGTCACCTCCTTGCAGCTCCGAAGCGTTGACTGTGATTGAGGTCCTGTAAAGAGAAACCCAAAATTATCTTAAGCACACAAACTATTCCATATGTGTGCGCAGGATGTATGGTTTTGCTTATGTTAATGAAGGGACCTGCAGCAGTAAGTGGTTATGTGCTTGGCTTGCAGCGTGCCAAAGCCTGAAACCCAGTGCCGTGAATCACTTTCTTTCAGTGTCCTTTGAAAGAGCCTGGGCTTGGGTTCCTGCAATGCTATTTCTGGTGCTCAGTTCACTGCACACAGCAGCTTTTCAGAGGACCTCCTGCCACTTGTCACCAGTGCGGCACAGCTTCGTGTGCGAGGCAGCTTCTCCTGCTCTTATAATGTATTTCAAGACAGAAAATGTGGTGCTAAACATACCCTTAGCCTGCAGCAGACGTAAGACATGCAGTCTTAGAAGACACTGGAGCCTCAGGGTGGTTTTAGTGCTTCAAGGTACCTGGAACACGTTTAAGACCTGGAAGAAAGTGCAGTCATGTTTCCCAGGGAGATACCTGTGGGCCTCTGTTTTCATTTGGATGGTTTGGCTCTTGGTTCTATTCTTACCCAGTAGCATCAGGCCTTTGCTATAAGCTATGAACTGACCACAGAATGCAGAAAAAAATGTGCTTAATGCTGGCTATGAAATAAGCAGTGTCCTAGGGCTTATGCCTACCATAGGGCTCAGCTGGCCCCCGTTGCCTTTGGTTTGCCCTCCAGCATGCAAGCGGGGTATGGGGTGGGATGGGAACTGGGAAGGGAATCAGATTTATTCCTACAGCACGTGAGAAAGGTGTGAGGGCTCCTTGTTTCAGGTAAATCAAAGCAATGTCCTATCAACTTCAGAAAGAAAAACATGCTTGAACTAGAGTTGTATGTGCTAAGCTTGCTTTGCCACACAGGAACTTTTCTGCCTTAGCCTTGTGGACAGGGCTGTGCTGAAGTCATAATTTAGTCCTGACCAAATGGGCTTAATGTGGCTTAGTGTTCTTTTTCTACGGGCTGAAGCTTTTCTCATTATGTTTCTTGTGGTCAGTTGGGTCAGTTCCTTTTTGCTGGAGGCAAAAGGTGGGTGGGCTGAAATGGGCAGGTTTGTGAGTGTGTTACAGGCTCCATTTGAGGGACTTTTTTTTTTTTCTTGTTTTTGCAAGAACATTAGTTATAGGAAAACACAGGAGGGCAAAAAAAGCTTCATTAAAAGTAGCATGTGAAGCAAAAATATTTTCCTGAATTGCCCCAAAGCTTGATATTTTACCTTAAATCAGTGAGGCTGGTTTCTTTTTATAGGATTGTGTCACGGGTCTCGTGAACAGTATTTTCATTAGATCGGACAGTTCACTTTTTTGATAAAAGATTTGATGACTTAGTGATGGTTTGTTTTTAGAAGATTTTTTATCTTTTAAATTGTATAATGATCTTAGTGGTAAGTATTAGTGGAAATATTCAGTGGCAATACATATTTCATGTATAACCTGCTAAAAAATATTGTTTAAACAAAGCCTGTGGTGAAGCATTTGCTGATAGCCCTATGGTAGCAAATTATAGTCCAAAGTTTGGACTTTCAAGAAAACAAGAAACATGAGACGTGAACAATTTCTGGAGTGTGTTATATCTAGCAAGTGAAGTGTATGTATTTTCATCAGAGACTCAAAGATTGGATTTAGGTGTTACCTGATAATTGCAGTTGATATTTGATTCATCGGTTGGAGTACTGTGGATCCGGTCTGACAATCTCTTATCTCTTTAATGTCACTGGTTGCAGGGAAAGTACCTTTTTTAGCCCTTCCTTTATGCAGAGGCTTCTTGTATATTTGAAGGGAAAGCTCTCTCCTTTCATTTGGGTCACTTGAGTATGCCAGCGTCACCCCTTGGAGGAAGCAAAGCTTGAGAGTGAAGGTTTGTTTCATGCAAATACAAAGAGGCAGCAGAACGAAACTGCACATAAGAAAGCTGCATCTCTACAGGCCAAAGCTAAAAGCACTCCAAGGATCTTTGGTGGTGGTGGTGGTTTTTGTTTTGTTTTGTTTTGTTTTAAGTTCAATCAAAGAATTAAAAAATGGTTCAAAAAGCAACTTCAGCTTGGGAAGCTGATAAGGTGGAGTTTGTTTGGAGTTGGCTGAGTCTAGGATAACAGTGGATGACTTGACCTGCATACAGGTGAGGCAGGATATCCTGGAATAACTGTATTCCAGCAAAATTGAACAAAGGTGACATTTCAGCTTGGAAAAGCAAAAAGAGAGACAAATTCATGAGCTGTAGGGTTTTCCATGGGCCCTTTGTTCAGGGAAATTACTGGGATGGCCAACACTGATTTCCTAACTCTACTGAGAATGCCCAGGTGGTAGGTACATCTGCCTCTTCCAGTATTCTCTTGGGATTACTTGAGTCATAAATCCTAAAGGGAATAATGTCTGCCCCTGTTAGCTGTTGTGTGTATGAGATGAAGCCATGCAGAAAGGGAATTTCCTTTTGATCCTAAAACTAGAACATGCAAGACCACAGCATAGGAAGATGTTTTCATGTGTGAAAAATGAAGACTTGAAACTTGATTTTACTGTATATAGGAGTTTGCATCTCCATGCATCCTGGAAAGAGTGAAGGAGTTGACATATAAAGACATGGAAACTGTGATACATAATGTGTCATATGTTTTAACAATTAAGCAAGAACCACAGAGACAGAAAGATACGTGGAATGAAATAAGTGTATGGCTCAATATCTTCTGGCTAAAAAAAAGATAATTTAGACCTCAATAGGAGTCCCTCTGTTCAGGGAACAAATATTTTTTTCTCACAAATCAGGTTTATACACTTAATTAAATATGGATTTTTTGAACCAAGTAATCTGTTCCAATCTAATCATACAGTTCTTGATCAAGCATTGATTTCTGAGCACATGCTCTAGGATGAAATTTTGAGAAATCCACCACTACCTGAGTGAGCTATGGATTTTCTTAAAAATCCTTTCAATAAGTTGAAGGAAACATAAATGGTATTTTTCAATTGTAGGTCTTGCACTCAGCCTTGAGCTGCACATAGTTGTTTGAACAATTTCTAGATTCTATAGTTTCTAGGTGTAATTTTGATGAAGGAAAATGTTTTATATCTAGTTTTTAGAATGCAACTTTTCAACTGGTACAGGTGAAATCACATTTCTCATACTCCTGTGATGTCAGGAACTCATTTGTCATGTTTCAGCTGTGGGGTTTGTCGTTTTCTGCAGTACTACCAGGAAAACTGTACATAACTGTATTGTGAATCTGTAGGTGTAAGCACACCAGAAAGTCCAAAGTAGTTTAGTATTTCTAGTCGTAGACTTTTATGAAGTCTGCAATCAGTGATGGATACCATAACCAAACTGCCTTACAGCAAAGTACAGTTTAAACTTAATATCTAGAAAAAAAAAAGTCTGAAAAGAGAAGGGTTTATCTTGGTGCATATCCTATGCCAAGCTTGTTCTCCTTATATAAGCTCGTTTAAAGCCTTTCCACAGGAGAAGAGATTGTGTGTGTAGAAGATAAAAGGCAGCTTATTAGCAAGAGTTTCTTCGGTCAGGAATTCCTTTGAATTACTTTCTTTGACTTATACTGTCCAAAGCCATTTTGAGTTTTCATAAAGCATCTTCTAGGAGCAAATTGCTGCCTGATTGCCCGGTGCCAGCTGCTGGCTGTGGGGTAGGAGAAAGCACGGCTGCCTTCTCCAGAGCCTTTGTTTCATATTTCTTGCCTGGGTGGGAATGGGTGTTACGGTTCCTCTTGACGCAAATCTGGTTTGGTTGGGCATGAATTGCCGTAATCAAACCCTGCAAGAGTATTATGTTGTCTAATGTGAAATGTTTTTCAAATATTTCTCTGTCTTATTTTTCAAGTTTTCCATGGACCGAGAAAAAAACCAACTGTGAAAAGGTTTATTGACTAAGTGTCTGTTTTGCCTTTCTAAGCTATATTCACTAAATCTCTGTTGCTCTTCACAAAAGTAGTTCTAAATATCCCAACCCGTGTATGTGAACATGCAAGTATTCCAGCATGGGGGAAGCTTTCAGGAAGTGGTCCACTCATAAACTGTGGAGGTCTTAGAAGAAACTTTGAGAGGATGGGAACAGATAGTGATGCTTAGCTTCACTTCTCATTTTTCCTTTTTATTTATGTATTATATATTATTTGTTTGTTCATGTTAGGGTTACATTGTCCAGAATGTGTATTATCGCCTCTATTATAACATATGCCAGTGGACTTTCACATTGATGGCTGGGAGTTTAGATGGGTAGGATTGTTCTGCCATGAATGAAAAGATGTCTAGGGATGCATGATTTGGACAAATATTGGCATGATTCATATGAGATGTCTAAACTCTAAATAGTAAAGGGAAAATATTAAACTTGACCTGATCACATGGTAGAAATGACTGTGATAGTCTTTTATTTCAGAGTATGTTTTGCTGTGAAGGGGAAGTACTGAATGTGGGAATAGCTAATAATTTCAGTGCTATAAAATAAATAACCATAATGTTAGCCGTCTTATCTGGTGATTAAGTAGCCATGTCAGTGACCTTTATGATATTGAATTTGTTCTGTCATGGTGTTAATTTTGCCTCTCTTGGATTAAGTTGTTTAAGAAAATTAATTTGCCTTTCCTTTTGATGATGACAGAAGAATCCTAGGCTGTTTTTTTGATCAGAATTAAAAGTGTCATGATCACACTCAAGGTAGATAGGGACTCCTTAGAGTCCAGCTCTCTGGACACTTTGCTAAACTGTTTAAAAAAATGACTTGTAGTGGCCGTGCTTTTAGAACCCATGAGTCCTCCCATGTATCTTCCACAGCTTACACAATAGTATTTGAAATACTGAGGATGGGGAAACTAAATCATAACAGGTACAAAAGAGAAGTGGGAAAAAAATCAAGATGGAAAAGGAAAAGAACTACTTCTAGGATAAAATTCAGGGAATATGATACATGGTTTAACAGGCATGATATTGAAGGTCTTATAGCTGGACTCAATGATCTTGAAGGTCTTTTCCAACCATTATGAATCTATGATTCTGTACATTTCAGTTAACAAAGTAAAAATTTATCCATGCATTTTAGAGGTAAAACACTGCAATACTGCCTTGACCATGCTGCTGTCATATAACCACAAGAGCTCTGTCGAAGGATCCTTGCAGCTCAAAGTTAATTGGCAACTAATTTTTTGCATCCTGTGGACACTGTCCATAGGAGCACAAAGCCTTCTTGCATATTTCAAGCTGAATTCTTAGTGATTTTTATTATTCTGTCAAATTTGGAAGATCACAGTGTGTGATTAAGTGGCTAAATGTTAACTATATGATTGATATAAACTAAAATTAGACACAGTTTATGTTGCACCAGGAAGTTTGCAGGTGATGTATTTACTCTCACAGATTCTCCAGATAATGACCTCCAATTTCCAATTATCTCTTAAAATAATATTAAATAGGAAAATCTACCTCTCCTTTCAAGAAAATCTGCTCCTCTCCTATCTGCTTCTTTAGTCTGGAAGGGAACCACCTAAGAACAGGCACTGTTTGATTATTTATTTCTTTTAAGCAAAAGGACTAATAATTTTCAGATGCAATCAATTTCTGTACCATGTCTGATATCTGTTATATTAGCTTGCCCTCAGCGTTCTGGTACAGAAGCCGAAGATTCTTAATCTTTCTGTTCCCAATACCATGTTAGTCTATGTTGGTAAAAGAAGAAAGATGCTAAGGCATTAATAACTTTTTTTTTTTTTTTTCTGAGAGTTTAAGAGCCTTTTTTTTTTCCTCCTCCTTAAGTGACCGTTTTCCATTTAGAATAGCTAGTGATTTATTTGGACTCAGTCATAGGGGTCTCTGAAATGTCTTAAGTAGACCTGTGTATGTTGTAGGTCTTCATCTTGTGCTGTAAGAGGATTTTTAATTTGTAATCTAATTTCTCAAGCATTCATATCAATCTATTTACAAACAATTTGGAGGTCTGACAGATTTCTAAAATTACCCTATTCAATTATCACTGCCAACTTAATGCAGGTCATAATTACTTACTTGCACCAGTGGGGAATTAAAATCAAGCTGTTAGTCTGTATGTCTTCATCAAAGAACAAAAAGCTACAGATAATTAATGTGATGGTGTGGCACTGCTGCTTGACTTGTACTGCAGGAAGGGGAGACCTACTTGCAGGATAGAGTCTCAGAAGCAGAACTGTATGTTGTACCTATGTTGTGGACATACTAGCAAATGATGGTGTCTTTCCAGTTTGGTGTTTCAGGCTAGTTATCTTTCAGATCATAGACACTGTGCTGATATCTATGCAGTGATTTAAAATTACACTTCATTTTACCTAGAGTTTCATTCAGGCTGTGATGTGGCATGATATAATACAAATGAGATACTATGGGAAGAACGAGCATTAGTGATCTATTGAGAAAAGTGGTTAACGTGGATCATTTAGAAGCGTCATTTGTTCCCAGCTTTCCAAAAGCAGCGCACTGTGATGACACCTTGCAGGCTTGATATCGGGCAACACCACACTGCTGCAGTTAATCAGATTAGACATTTGGTTTGTGGTCTTATTGACAATGTAGGGAACACTCCACATTGCCATGGACAATAGAACAAGAGCATAAGTACTGTGGTGAGCAGTAGTCTGAGCACCCACCTTCTTGTCTGGTTTGCTTTTTCTCTCACTGCCTTTTATTTATTTATTTATTTAGCTTCTTGATTTTAGTTCTGCACTGCACCCTGCTTGTGTTGTGCAGCTTAGCAATTCCCTTAAAACTTCAAAATATCTGGTGCAGTAACTATGCAAGTAGGATGGACCAATCTTTATAAAGCAACATCTTTCTCATTAAAAATAGGGAAAAGGAATAACTTTAACCAAAATTTTGAAGATCAGTGAGCTGTTAGCCAAAGCTAGAGTGCAACTTTCCATCCTTAGGAGTCAATTCCCTTCCTGGTGCAATGGTAGTGAAAGCTGCCACTGAGATGACTGAAATTTCATCTTATTTTCTATCAGTGGTCTATATGAAAACGATGAGTTGTGTGGAGGATGCTTGACACAATTAATGTGATAAATTCACAGACAGCCTTAGAAGGAAGGCATTCAGATGTTTTCAAATAATCTTGACCTAACAAATTTCATGCTAGGATATAGGAAAAGCTGCTGGCTAGCATTTTGGGCCGTTTAGTAACCAGATTTGACATCACAGATGAGGTAGATTAGGGTTTGAATCTATTTTGAGAAAGAAGGAAAGTAGATGAGCTGGGAATTTTAGACCTTCAATTCTCAGAAATACACTGTATCAAAATAGATCACTTGTAAGCATATAGAAGAAGAGAAGGAAGAGAGTTACAGTTGATTTTGGTGTTCATTATTTTTCACTAACAATCTGGATAATGGACTAGAAGGAGTGTTTATTACATTTGAAGACCACATGGATCTAAGAGCAACTGCCACTACATTGCAGAATAGGTTTGAATTTCAAGATTGATTTGGAGAAATTGGAGTTACTGCACAGAAAATAAACTGCAGTTCATTGGGTAAATGCAACTTACTGCCAGTAACTTCCACCTTCACTTAATTCAGTAGTGTCCACCAACATAACAAATCTTCTGGTCTCCGTGACTGCTGAATCCAATTCCAGGCTATAGTTTGTAGCTTATCTTTTCTCTTTTCAATCCAAAAGCAGGTCATAAGTTTTCTTTCCAAAAACAGTTGAACAGTTGAGTGAGAGTGAGTGTGTGTGTGTGCGTGTGTGTGTGTTTGTGTAGGATGGTGACAGCCGTGTAGACACGTGTTGGAAATGAAATGAACTTGCTGATATCCACTTGTATAAGGACTGGAAATTTGTACCTTATTTTCATCCCTTGCAAAAGTTGCATAGCTTTATGTGTTGATGACCAATCTACAAATTTCTTTATATTGGGATTCTGTTAGCCAGATCAAAGCTGATTTGCGAAGAATATGTGCGTATGCACACATGCAACTCATTAACTTCATAACAGTGCTTCATTACTTTATTTCGTCCTCGTTTTGATTGCATCAGTGTGAATGATTTGTAGTTTGGCCCTTTGAAGTTTCCTTTAGGATGAAACATGTCATAACAGTTCCTTTAACAACTACATTATTCTGACCTCAAGATTAGTTCCTTTTAGAGATGAATGGTCTCATTTTAATTAGAACTTGATGCAGAAAGCAATTGTTTCTACAGTGGAATTAAAATTGGGAAGGAAATGCAAGCCACTCAAAAAGCAGGTAAAGTTTAAAGAGCAACTGTTCGAGAAACAAATGAAGAAAAAATAACTAAGTTTTCTCATTAAAACTTCTAAAATTCCCAAACTTCTGATGGCTCTGCCTCTCTCACTCTTTTTTGATTTTTTATTTTTTTTACCAGCTTCCTAATGCTTTATTTTAAGGATATTGATCAAGTGAATGCTCATTGCAAGTGCATTTTAACTTGGTTAAAATTGTGAAATTGTGAATGCAGAAACTACTTATTTGGTTAGGTGTAGAAGCCACAATAAGGGTTTAAAATCTAGCTCAATACATTACAAATATTTAAAAATGTGCTATGATTTTGTATTTCTTATGCAGCACAATTATTAAAACGTGGCTGCAATATGTTTTTATTTTAGGTAGAAATTTTGAAATGCTCTTCTGTTACTATGGCAAGGGACATCATTTTGTTTGACTCTTGCTGTAGTGATTTTAACTGATGTTTATTTAATTGTTCAGAGAACATCCAAACTGAGATTTTTAATGGCGAAAAAAGGGGTTGCTTTTTCAGTTGTTTTTTGATGCTCGAAAGAAAAATGCCATGAGACACTGAGGCATAAGGTTGTCATCTGCTACTTTACTTCACAGCTCAGTAGAGCCAGCAAATGTTTCTGCACTTGGACAATTTTTAGGGCACACTGCTTGAAATGGTAGGACCTTATTCACTAGTGCATGGGCTTTACCAGCGGATAGTAGAAAGAAAATTGCTGTTTGCATCGAAAACTAGCATATAGTAAGTTGGCTAGAGCAGAGGATAGCCAGAGTGCTCTGTTACTAAAACGTTTGGTTTCTTTACATGCACGCTATCGTCGTGCGCCATGGCCTTAACTAACTCATTTTGCAGAGGGCTGCCAAGCAGTTATCAGGCTGGTATTGATTTTAGCTGTGAGGGACCCAGGCTAGATGTGACTCGATACATGTGAGCTGACAAGCTGCGTATCCAGTTTCCAGAGGTTCTGTGTGTTTTGATGTAATGGCTCTTATGGATTGCTTTGATGGCTAAAACGGTGTCTGCGCCTCTTATTAAAAGTGACAAACCTTCTGAGACTCCTTGGATTTAATATTCTTGACTGGCTCAGTACTTCATAATAGCTGTTTCTTCTGTGTTTGTAATATCTGGCAGATCCTCTTATTAAATTCAGTAAGAGAGAAAGCGTATTTCCATTGAAATGAATACTTCAGGAATGAATTCTGTTTAAGTGGGAAAAACTCCAGCTTGTCTGTGCTTTTATTTTGCTCGGTGCATGAGCCCTACCATATATTTGTTTTTGCACTTACTTGCAGCGCCATATAAGAAAGCCATATATAGATATGAGTGCCTGTCTGGTTTTAAGCCTCTGCTAGGCAGTATGTGCTTGTCCATGAATGTGCATGCACAATTTGAGCACTCTAATCATCTAGCTGTGTATAAGAAGATCAGGAAAATCCTGGTGGACTATTCTGTTTAAACACTTCTTTATTTTCTCTGTGATTTAACACAGATTCATCCAACAGATCTTAGATGCTCCAGTATGTTGGCATCACCAAGCAGTAATAAAATGTCACTTGGTTAGATTAAAAATTACCCATTTTTTCTTTTCTTTTTTTTTTTTTTTTCTTTCTTCTTAAAGGCCAGACTTCCAGAAAAGTTGGTTTCCATAATGGCCTTATTTGATTTAGAAGAGTTTCTGTACTTGCTAAAATGTCAATCCTGGAAATCAATGAAACTGAGTCCTTATTGCTGCCTCTCACGCAGAGCTTCCTGGTCTACAACGGCCCCATAATTTATGGAACAATCTTTACTTTCTCACTTAAGAGCTATATGCTATTCCAAACATCAGTGTTAATGTTTTAATAGCCAGACAGTAACTACCTAATTACTTCCACATTAAGGATGTTGGTGGGATGTCTAGATAATGCACTGAAAGGATTAGATCCTTCTCTGGAGGAGTGACTCCAGAGAGTCACTCTGGAGAGTCACTCCAGTGATAACTGGCTGCCCTCGGAGTGCCTAAAATACCTCAGGTTCTCCATGAAGGCTCTTTTGTGGTCCCTTGAATCTCTCTTCACCAAAGTTTTCATGAACCTGTGCTCAAGAGCAATCTTCCCCCACATCAAGAGTGACAGTAGATAAATTTCTAGATTGTGTCAGCGATACCTATTTACTTCACCTGCAGTGGGGAGTATATGCTACCTTGTCTATGTCATTTCTAATGCAATTTATATATATATAAATTTTAAAAGTGTACACTAAAACAAGATGTATACCTCTCTATTGTCAATCATTGGATTTAAAAACTAGAATGGTATGAGAAAAAAAATCTTTAAGCGTCACTGGAGGTTTTTAGTTACAGATATATGAGAAATTCAGGAGACCTATTTTGTTCAGTTTGGAGAAAATAATATATTAGATTCTATTGCTATATCATACATAACAAATGCTTATTCTGTGCAGAAGATTTGAGGAGAAAAAAATGGATCTGGTATGTGGAATTTAAGCTTAGGGATAAAGTATAAATGAAATAAATGTTGATCCAGCATGGTCTGAAGACATGATAGGCTCTCTCTTGTGATGCCATTTTAAAAATCATCACCTATTGATTCAGCCGGACATATTTCTGTGTAAACTGAAGCATGTTGATATCTTTATGGAAAAAAGTCTAGGGGAAAATAATATTCTGGCACTTAAATCTGTGAATTTTCATTACAATTCAGATCAAAAATACAATTCCTGTCATATAAATATCAAGCATATTTTAGAAAAACCTTTCAAATGTTTCAATAGAAAATCAAGGATGGGGTTGGTCTTCTGTTGTAGCCCATAGAAAGAGAAAGACCATCTTCTAAGGAAGAGCCATGCTGTCCTGGAAATGCGTGGACTTTGTGGCCTTTCCTGGGTGCTCACCTTTGCCCGTCCTCTGCAGTAGGAATCCACCAAAGGAATAGACTTCATTTCTAACTCTAGGGTGTCTGAAAGTTAATTGAGTTGAACCTACCTAATGTGATTTCTAGTTTTGAGCAACAAAATCAACCTGCCCAGTGATGTCCACAGCGTTCTCTTCCATACTAATCTGAACACCAAATGTTCAGAGCTAATTGAAGATTGGGACATAGTTGGATGCTTACTCAAAAATCAGCAGTATCAGTTGTAAAAGTTCTTACTACCCCTGTTCCTTATTTTACCATCATTTGAGATACCAAGTGCCAGAGAGCTATTATTTCATTTTAGAATGAAGCAAAGCAGATTAATTTAAGACATCCTTTTAGCCTGAGTTTGACATGACACTAAGCAAAACTGCACTTATATTTGTCTTAAGGTGTGGGGTAAAGTGACCTTGTATCTGTTGGCAAAATCCCAAGTAAACTATCTGTAAACTCTTTAAGTTTATGATTGCTAATAATCTTAACTCTTATTTGGTCCATCACATTGAGGCTTAGTAGGTAGCCTATGCTAAGAGAGCCACCAGTGCTAACTTGGCTTGGGCTTTGTGAATGAGGAATCGTTGTAGATTTTTTATTCTTAGTGAAATAAGTTGAATTTGAAGCTTGTATTGCTCACAGCTTATATCAGCTAGTGTAGGAGATGAAGCACTAGATGAAATGGAACTGGACTAGATTTGTCCAGTGGAAAGAGGAGAGAATACCCTGAAAACATAAAACAACAACATAAACTTTAGCTGAATTGTACCAAAAAATGAAATAGTAGGTTGTTTTCATCCTACAGATCTCTCTGCATAGAACACTGTATGGAAAAAGACACCAGCAATGCATTTTCCTTGCAGAGAAAGGAGCACAGCATTTCTCTTCTTAGGTGGCATTCTTTTTTTTTTCATGGGCCAGGGAGAGATATTTAAATAGACATAAAAGAAGAGAAAAAAGAAAAAGCTTCCTATTTTTTTTTTCCTTTACCTTCTTTATAAGGGAGTGCTTAGTTAAGTATTCTTGGCAGAACCTCAAAAGGTTTTTGGCATGCTGCAGAAAAGGCCTCAGAGAATTAAGAGTGTTATGCTGTACCTGCCATAAGAAAGGCAGTCTTTGGGAGGATGTTGTCGCTTTAGATGAACATTCTCTGAATAGTGCAAAAAAGATACCTGTGTAGGATGCTACAATATTCAGCATGACTTCAGTCTAGGAGGCAACATCTGAGAGCATAAATGTATGAGATTTTCTCTACGCAAGCTGGGCATGCTCTGAATGGGGAGGAAGGTAGATGGAGCTGTGATGACAGCAGATTGATTGCTTGCTTTGACCAGAATTGTGTTTTTGAAGTCTTTCCTTCTGTTTCCTGGTATGACAAATTTAGAAGTGTGCCTGAGCGTAGAGTTGAAGGCTGTATGGTAGATATATATGAACCAGGTGTTTTGTTTGTAGAAGAGCTGCAGGGTTTTTTTATTATTTTTTTTAATCTCTTTTTTCTTCATATTGGAGGGATAATGCAAGGAGGTTAGTTTTTGAGTGCTAGTTGTCTTCATAGCACTAACAAACTCTTTAATTTATAAAGACAGAGTTGATGGGACTAATACTGTAGTCATATGAGAAATTAGCTGCCAGCCTGATAGCTCCCTGTTCTTCTATCTGAAGTTTATGATGTTGTTAATGTTAATGTTCTGTAATGTTGTTAATGTGACATTGTTATGTCCATTACTGACAACCTTATTTCTTCTTTTTTTTTTACTTCTTTTTTTCTCTCTTTTAAGAAAATGTATTCTTTAGCAATTGTCACAAATAAGATATGTCAATTATAGTGCACTCACCCAAGCAAAGTAGTCTGGTCCTAGCAGTAGGCTTAGACAGAATACAGTTAATCATGGTACATTACTGAGGACAAAAGTAGTAACTTACCCTTTTCAGCAGTCCATTAGCACTTTTGACTGATTATTTTGAAACACACCAACAGTTCCAGGGAAATGAGTCAGCAGCGAGTGGGCTCCAGATCATGAGTGAGCCGGGTGCTCCCGCTGCCAGGGGGATGAACCCACTCCCTTTGTGAGAAGTTGCCAACGGGCCAAGAGCAGAGATGTTTCCCATCTCTGCAGGGCTTGTAAGGTTGCATGTGGAGAGCTGGGTGTACAGGAAATGTTGCTACATGGGGTCACATCCCATGTAGGGCCACCAAGGCTGGAGGACATGAAGTATGAGGAGAAGCTGAGGGAGCCAGAGGTTTTTCAGCAAGCAAAAGATGAGACTTGGAGGGAGCTTGTTGCTGCCTTCAAGACTACCTGGAAGGGATGCTACAGGGGAGACAGACACTGTTTTGCCTTGGAGATGCATATTACAAACTCCAGAAGCATGAGTTATAGCAAGACAGAATGTCATTAGATTGAAGAATTTTTCATGATAAGAGTAGTTAAATATAGGAATGGTTACCCAGAGGGATTGTGGTCCTCTGTCTTGGAGATATGAAAACAAAACAAAACAAAAAACCACCAGGATGATGTTCTGAGCAACTTTACCTAACATTAAAATGACACCGGCTTTGAACAGGACCTTTAGCTACATGACCTCCAGCCTTTCAGTCTTTATTCAATAAATTACATATGCAAATGGATTGTGCAGTCAGGGTTTCAGTAACTTGCTAATTAATTCAAAATGAGATTTTTTGTCATAATGTTTTAATTGCTTCTTGAAGAACTCAGATCTGCTGAGTTTGGTAGTTTCTCTAGCTTTGGAGGACAGGATTTTCCTTTACTTTCATAGGAACTTTCATAGGATTTAATTTGTTGACAGTGAGATTCCGGAAGTGTGAATCATGGTCATTTGTCTTTGGAGTGTGATTGAACATTTCATCTTTTGTTCCTTTGTACCTGCACATCTTCAGTGCTGGATTTTGATGATGACACACGAGCTTCTCTTTTATCTTCGTTGTCATATATGGTAACTTCAAATATATAGCTAGCAATATAGCCTTTGTGGGTGCACCTTTTTTTTCTGATGGAGAAGAAAGGAAATATATTTTTGTCCCTCTCTTTGTTATGACAATAATGCAAATGTTAAAATGGATTTATTAATAACAATTTTCAAAGACTTTCTACCTCACATTATGAGTAAGTACTACAAAGATCATATCTCATGGATATATTATTTTGTTTCTCCTGCAAAAAATGAAAAAAAAAGAGTTCAGAACTTTTCATGAGCTTCTTTGTTTTTTTATATTCTAGCAAGTAGAATTTAGAAACACTGACTGAATTATGTAGAAATATGCAAAAATACTTGTATGCTTGCAGGAATGGGAAATACAGCACTGTCATGGGTTTGTCCACTTCTAGGAGCACAGGAGAGCTGCCTGCTTTCTATTTCTACTATCTTTTTTTTTCCTACACTACTTTTCCCCCCCCCATCAGCAGGGCCTTCATTCTTTTACCAGTGATACTTCTTGAAATGAATATTGAGTTTTTGTTTAGGATGTTATTATGCTGGCCTACCTCAAGGAAAAACTCAGGCCCTTCCAGGGAGAGTATCAAAGAGGTCAGTTATAAATGAAAGGTAGGGGAAGGAGAGATGTTTTCCTGCCTTTCTTCATCATTTTCACTGATGGAGTCTGCAGAAGCAGAACAGTCTGGTGTTTGTAATACTTGGGGATGGCTCTGTGTTTTCTGAGCTCATTCTGGAAAAGAGCCAGCTAGAAAGCTGGAGAAGTTAACAGGCTGCCCACATGTTTAGCATGGATGGGGGAAACTGCTTCAGGTTCCTATTTCTCAGTGCCTTCCCACAAAAAGAAGTGAAGGGAGATTTCTCCTCCTCTTTTGCAGAGAAAAAAGAAAATGAAATAAGAGAAAGACTGACCACAAGAGAAGGATGAGGGGATTGTTTCTGCTGCTGTTAGGGAGACTGGCACACTAGATATAACATTTGAATAAGAAATATGCCCTGCTTGTATTTTCCAACACATGAATTTCAACAGTGCTGCTTAAACCTGTTGGCCACAGAAACCTGTAAGGATGTCCAAGAGAAACAGTCTTCCTCTCCAAAGAGGTTTAGCTTGCATCATGTAGGGTCCTTTGCTGGTAGACTCGTCTTTAGTGATGTAATGAAAAAATATGTGGAAGTGGTGTCTTTCAGAGCTCACTGTCAAGCCATTCTAGGCTTGGACAAAAGATGTGAAGGACTGTTTATAGCCCATATATGTCACGGCATAGATGAAAGCCAAAGGCATTCAGCGTTATCTTGGTTTGTTTTGTGCACTCCTGATAAATTCTCTTTTGCTCCCCTAAACCAGAGAGAGGGAAGGAAAATGTTGACTTTGGAAACTGTGACCTCTCCTCATAGGAAAGGTACTGATGTGTGGTTGGCTGCCTTGGATTCTTTACTGATTTTTTTTTTCTTTCTTTTTTTTTTTCCTCTCTCTACCAGTACAAGGAGATTTATTGGGGAAAACTTAGAAGAGTTTTTAAAAGTTCACTACAGTAGCAGCCCTGCCTTATATACCTACCTACAGCAGCCTCTGGGCCTGGGGAAAGAAAATAAAAGGAAATGTCTCTACCATGAAGACAGTGGAGGGCTGTGGAGGGCTAAAGCCAGCAGCCAGCACTGTGACACTGTGCCAGAGGTGTTTTTTTATTGGTGGTGGTGGTGGGGTTTGTTTTTTTTCCCCAGGGTGAGAGGTTTCCTTTGTCTTAGTATTTCCACTTTTCCTCAGAGAACTCTTAATTATTGGAAGACTCATGCTTTGTTTCCTTTTGTACCCTCACGCAGTCTTGTCACTGTACCACAAAAGGAAATAGTAACAGCATGGTAGTCATCACAAGATGCTGCTTAACTAAGTATTTTTGAGCTTCAAGCTGTCCAGAGCAGGGTGCAAAACTCAAATTTGTGGTACCTTCCTGGTACCACTCTGATTCTTTGCTTCTTACTAGAAAGCTCCCACTAGAAAGTGGGATTTAAATATAGGTCTGTCTTAGGCACAGAAAGTAATGCTCTGATGTCTTAGCCTTTTTAAATCCCCCTTAAACAAATATTCCTGTCTCTACAGGTGATTGTTATTACCAGGAACCATGAGGCATGATATTTTGCCTTGTAATCCAAAAAGCAATGGCTGTTTTTGTGATTAGAGCTGTCTCTTCCTTATGTATTTTCTGATTTAAAATCTGTCCTCTTTTACTGTTGATATTGCTTGAGGTTTTGTCCACTCCAGAGTTTTCTGGACTGGCCAACTTTGGCAGACTGGAAAACAGGGACATTAGTACACCCTCTATCAGAGGGGCTGTAAAAAATCACAAACATCTTAACTTGATGCTTGAGGAGAGAAAAGTTGATTGTTTGAGGGCTTAAAAAAAAATCTTTTGTTTTTTAATTTTTTAAACTCTGAAAACTTTTTTCATGCTTTGCAGTCCTTAAAAGCTCAGCTTATTGGTGCCAATTGCGTACAAGACTCCTTGCTCCCTCCCTCTCCTTTCCCCTGAGTGCAAACATCAACATAGTCAATTAAATTAGATATTTGATTTAAAAAAAAAGGCAGGCTCAAATGAAAGTGCCTGTTTACCTGTAGCTTAGACTTCATTGTAATGTTATGTTTCTCACATAATTTTTTCTTTTCTGTCTTAAAGTCAGACACAAAAGTGTATGGTTGAAGGACTGCTTTTTTCCTTCAATGCAGAGACTAATATTTTTACTAAATCAGGTAGATAGAAGCTCTGCATGTGTAACTGGAAAAAGATTTCAGCCTAAAAGGATTTTTAGACGTATTTTAACCAGACACAATTTCTGAGCTCATTCACACCGCATGGTTCTACTTGCTTTTAAGCATTCATAAAACTTGAACCAGAAAAAAAGACAAGTTTCATTTTTCTAACTGCATCTCTTGTAAAATTACACTGAAAAATATTATAAAGACCCTCACAAATTAGGAGAAGGCTATAGTTTTGCATCAGCCTTTTATGATCTTTAACCAACCCCGTGTCCCATTATTGTCTTCATGTTACTGCGTGCCCTAAGCCTTTACACTGCATATGTCTCCTATATATGTATTCTGCTTTTTCTTCATTATAGGTTCCTTGATCTGTTGTTGCACAGAATAAACCTGTGTTGGGTGTAAGCCCATCTTCTCTGCTGAGAGAAGTGGCATTTCCTTGGATCGCATTTTTAAGGATGTCAGAATGTCTTTAGGGAATGAGTCAGGAGATTGCAGAAGGAAAAATTCAGGGTTAAGATAGGTGAATGATGCCCTAGAGTACTGACATTTTGTGCAGTACTGGGCAATGCATTTAAAATCCTGATTTCTTATAAGTGAGTTCCTGTTTTTATGGCTGCCAGACTCCTTATCTTATTTACTGAATGCTTCCCAGAGTTGAATGGGAACTGTGTTTTGAATACTGAAAGTATTATATAACACTAAAAATTCTCAGAAATAGATCTCAGTTTTCTCATACTGCATCTTTAAAATCAATGGATGTATTTGAGTCTGCAGTCTTTATCTTAGTCTTTTCCTTAAGGAAATTTTATTCAAATACATATTCCCAAAGCTTTCAGATACTGTGGTGATTAATGTTAAAAGCTCAAAAAGAAAAGGATAGGAGAATTTCAATAGCTTGGAGTTCAGCAGTTGTGGCACTATATAGCCTGAACAAAATGCCATGAGGTTACTCGTTCAGCAGCATTTCTAAGGGGCACCCTCTGTGTCTGCTAGGTGAGAAGGGACTTGACAGTGCAATACTGGGGGCTTGCTTTATTAAGCCATGTTCTGTGCATGGTAAGTAAAGGTGGACTTGGGCAGTTAAAACTTCCTCATGGGTTTTTCTTCATTTTGCAGTCTCTGAAATTTTCGTTCTTCAGGTTTTTGTTATTCAAGTGAAGTTCTAGCTCAGAGAGGTGAAATTTTGCCTGTCTTCCAGCTAAAAGAGGTCCTTATTTCCCTGGCCAGTTTTGAAAGGAGCATACACTTGGCTTGTCAACCATGATGGTGCAGGAACTTGTTTAGGTCATCATAACTCCAAGCAATACCCCAAAAACCCAACAGTGCTTTTCTTTGAAGCGCTGGCCCTTAAGAGTAAGTGTCATAGAGGAGGTTGATTCAAACTCAACTTGATGTCTCCCCAGGTTTATTTTCTTTGCAGTAAAACTTGGTACTGTGCATTCTGAGCGCTGCGGTGCCGGTGTGCGCTACCATCTGTGCACGTGGCCATATGTTTCCTTCAGCTTGCTGCTGCCAGGAACTGTGGATGCCCTTTCCGTGGAGCTGTGTGCACCAATCGGCAGATTCTCAGGCTTGGTACCAAGGTAACGTTCCTTTGGAGGAGCAGGAAGGAAAGTGGAGGCTTGCCAGCTTTTGCTCGCTCCTGTACACGCTGGCCGTCTGTAGCCTGAGAGGGGAGTCCCTTGCAATTTGACTGCCTTGGTCACTGCATGAGAAAGACCTTGTGGTGAAGACAGCAGGTTCTGTGTATGCAAGGTGACTTTCTCCTTCTTAGTGATAGATATTTTAGATTTCATAGCTCCTCTTTTCTGCAGTGCATCAGGAAGATATCCTGACTCAGGGCCCGTAACCTCCCTGGGCTCCCTAGCAGTGATTCTTCAGGGAGTTTCTTCTTCCTGTGCATTTCAGTGAGAGTTCAGAGGCGCATGAGGTCACGGCCCTATTTTTCACCATTTCTTTATTTTTATCTTGATAATTTATAAATAAACGCACTTGGATGCTATACGCAAATTGTCAGTGGTGTGCACCTCCAGTTTCTCATGGATATTGTTTTTTCAGTGTATATAAATGTGCATGCATATCTACATAACTAACCCAATGAAGAATCCCTTCAAAACCATTGCTCGGCAGTTCTTACTGTAAGAGTTAAACATTTGAAGAGTAGACTTGCATGCATGGTTCCCATGGGCCTATTTTTAGTTTCTCTTATGGGAAGAATAGCAAAAAATAGACCAGGACCGTGACTTTGGATTTAGTGCACATAATGTTTATAGGTTAGCTGACAGGAGTGCATACATGTGTATATGGTGCTGTACTTTAGTACTACACTTCCTGTACATTCATTAACAGGACTCGGGGCAGAGCTACAGTAGCTTGAGTGCTCTTAATGCCCATTTTAGCATGATGCTACAGAATGTGTCACAATTCTGAAGGCTGCAGCTCTTAAAGTGCAGCATATTCTGCTGCTACTTCTCATATCATTGCTGCAGGAGGCCTTAGAGAGGTGGAGGCATAGAAACTTGTTGTCTTTTATCTGGGAAAAAAAAAAGACATTTCAGTGTTATTTTAACAAACTAACTCTGGTAGCTATTACATTTTCCATGGAAATACCTGCCTTCTATTTTCTAAGTCACTTTCCATTACAGCTGTTTCCTTGCTAAATAAAATGTGTGCCCTGTTAGTGACTTGATTGCCTCTGGAAAAAAAAAGAAAATCAGTGAGCTGTGAGCAACGCTTCCCTTCCTGTGGGCTTCACACCTTTATGCATTTTGAACTCTTTAAAAAAAAAAAAAGAAAAAAAAAAGATTCCCAACTTCCTATTTCCCTCCAAATGCCCTAAAAGCAGAAAGAGAAAGCAAAAGCCCCTACTCCATCCACTGGAGGAAGACCTGAAAATGTGTCAAGAGTTGTCTCCTCCTTCAATTTTATACTTCTTCCACAGAAAACTTTGTTTACATTTCTTCTACAGAAATCCTTGAAATATTGACCAATTTGGAAAACAGTAATGAAAAGATCCGCCTTTAGGCTATTCTTTCCTCCCCAGGAGGTTGCAGAGTAGCTGCTCTGTCCATTGTGCCTGGACTCACTAGACTGGGTCCAAAGTAGAGTGTGCTGTGCAGCAAAGGGCTATTCAAAACCTACATGATCTGGCCCTTAAATCAGCAGCGCAGAGTGCAAATTTTGACCTTACCCTCATTTTCCACCCACTTGTATCATTCTGTGCTCATGGGCAAGGATTTGGGGTGGAAAGGCAGACTTGGCCTTGTGTCCAAAGTCTTAGGCAGATGGAGGAGATGTCCTGGTCATTCCATTAACAACTCTGGATTTGGTCCTGCTCTTTTTAAGAGATCACCGTCACGAGAGGTCCTGCCTTCTCTGTGATTCCAGCCACCCAATAGCACTCAGATTTTAGAAGTCATTTTGCCTACAGTTAAAATAAAATGAGGGAGGGAGGAAGGAAGGAGGGAAAGAAGGAAGGAGGGAAGGAAGGAAGGATAAAAGAACTATACAAAGCCAGATTGGAGTGGTAAATTATGAGGGTGCGGTAACAGTTTTCCCTTTAAAAAAATTGACTTCATCAGAAAGCTTAGTTTCATTTCAGCTCAGATAAATGCTTACACCCACTGCATTGAATGCATGATGTGTGCTTCCTTTCCACTTTATAGATGGTTCAAGAAATATCCAAAATATGTTGCCATGCAAAAAAAACGATGCTTTGGCCTGTTAGAACTGAAGAAATTTTGCTAATGAAGAGTCGGAGAACCAGTCTGGGGAGAGGGGAAATCATCAGTCTTCATATAAATAGGGGTATTTTACATATCTCAAGGGTAAAAGCTGCATAAAGACCTCACATCCCTTCCACTCTTCCCAGTGATGGTCAGGAGCAGAAAGAGCTGAGCTCTGAGCCTGATGCGCCGTTTCCTCTTCCCCCCCGCCCGGCAACCTACATTTCTTGGCTCCGTTCAGCAACAAGTCTGTTCGGGTTGTGACGTAAATGACTCCCAGCAAGTGACCCCCGTGGCAAACCTGTAAAACATTATACAGCATGAATAAGAACTCTCTTATTAGGTCTGCAGCTGGCTGGATGCAGGCATATGGCAGCGAGGATGTTTTGGAAGAACGACACTGCTTGACAAAGAACCCAGTCTCCCGATAAAGGTTTATACTGGCACTTTCCTGTGTTTATAATAGCATATGCCAGGGGCATGGCCTCTTTTTTCATCATATTGTTGTTTAACCTTTTTTTTTTTTTTTTTTAAAACCTAGTCAACTCTTAGGTTGAGGAGTCTGAGAAGCAGAAACTTGATCTCTATATTTATAAATATATGTATTCTTTTTTTTTTCCCCTTTAGATTCCTCATACTGGAGTTATCCTGTTATAACTGCCTTGACTCAGATATGTCGCATGCATAAAATGAAGTCAGTTTGTCAGGACCAATTGTTTCTGTTATGAAAAGGAAGTTTTATTTTTGAGAACATTCTCAAAAAAGGCAAAACGTCGAGGGAATTCATTTACGCAGCTATTCAAGCATGTTTGCTTGCTTACTTTTCTGGGTTTATTATTGCAGGATAGTATAGTCATGGTTGTTTTCAAGGAGAGCTGCTATTTGAGTGTATTTTTAAAAACTCTTTCCCTTGCAGCTGAACAGACTCAGTAACAATCAGCCTAAACTTCTCCTGTTTGTAGGCATCTAGGTTCTGGTTTAAGGCCTGCACAATCACCCTGCTCTTCTATCAGCAGCCTGGCAAATGGTATTTTAAATGGGCTTGCTTGACCTTTAGCAGTCATTCAGACTTATCGATCAGTTAAATCAATATTTACATTAGTAGCTGGAGAAATTTTTTGGCCTAGTGCAGCTGCTCTTTGGGGCTTTTGTTATGTAAAAGGTAGTAGCCCTTGGAGTCCCAGCTGTGGATTGAGACCTACTCTTTCTAGAAGCTGTACAAAAACAGAAGAGAGAGGAGCTCCCTACTCCGAAATGAAGAGAGCTGCTTTTATGGCTTTCTGCAACTGCACTGAAGGACAAGGCAGTTCTTTGGCTGCTGAAGGCTGAGCTGTTAGTGCTATAGAGACGGTGTCTTCTTAGGGCTATAAAATCTGCCAGCAGTACGTAATAGCCACTGTGGTGCAAAGCTACAGCAGCCAGTTGGATGGATAAATCACTGAGCAAGGAAAAGCCTGAAAATAAATACTCTCAGGTTAAGAAAAAGCAGTGAGAACTAAAAAGAAATCTGGTATCTTTTCTTTTTTTCTTTCTTTATTGACTCTTCAGGATATAAATTAGCCGCCTCTTAGCTACTCCATATTTCAAGTTGGCACTAAACTTCCTTTAATTAAATCTACAGTTATCTGGAATACAAAATATCTGCATACTGAAAAACTCTTGGCAGACAAATACTGTTTTTTTGGATTATCATGTTTCAGTCTCCTTAGCTTCATCTTCCCCATGATAGCAACAGCTTGCATAATGATAAAGGACTAAGCAGTTTTTGAGCTGCATTAAAACTCTTTGTTCCCTTGTCATTGCTGATGAGACTCCTGGGTTATTGTGGGTATTATTTCAAATCTCGGTGCATCATAAATGATATGGAGGTTGCTTTTTGTCTGTATTTTTATGAAATTGTGGCTAATACCTTACACACGAGTGGAGAACTTGCAGCGAAAGCCAGAAGAGCTGGCTTTGAAAAGCCTGAGATATGTTTTGTACACCTCGTGAACCAGGAGAGATCCTCTCTGTAAAACTGAGTCATTGTGCAATTGCTCTTTGGGATGTTTACAGTCATTTTTTATTTAACTGAGTAAGGAGCCATTACCATTTTCAAGTTAGTTCCTACCTAACTTTAAGGACAGGCTTTTTAGGTTTTTTGTTTGTTTGTTTGTTTTCTGTGAGTCTCAGCCAGTATCTGACAAAACAACAAGGATGAATTTCACCAAATAAAGCTAGTTCTGTGGGTCTGCCCTTCTTTAAAGTGAAGATGCTGCTTATTGCTGTTTCCAGTGTGCCTTGGTGACAGCGGGAGGAGATTTATGAAGAAGAGCAAAGCACACAAACTAGCTAAATAATGTTTGTCTAAGCTTACTTAAGTTAAGGATGGATTTTGCATGCCCGAGGTTGCAGGGCTGCCACTTCAATAAACCAGACAATATTTTGCTCCTCACTGAGCAGCTGGGCCTATTGGCCGGACATAGGGGCAAATCATATACCCTATCCCTCCTTGTCTATTTTTTTTTGCTTATTTAGGGTAAAAACAAAAGGCTTGTCATGGCCTAGCATACTCTGCATTGTCTCTGCTGGGTTGTGGTGCTCAGTTGGGCCCGGGCCTTTCCAAAGATTGTATTTAGTAAACTTTCTGCAGAGGTGTCATCCCCTGGGGCTAAATACAAGCTGATAGCCGCAAGATAGGATGTATTAAAATAGTACGTAGGACTCAGAAGACTTTAATACCACTTTCTTGTTTAATAATTGGGCAGGAAATATATTTTCTCCCTAGTGAGTCAACCTCCCTATCCAGGAGCATCCTTCCTACCTACCATATCCAGGGGGGCAGTGGGTGCCTTTCTCTTGGCAAGTCTTTATTTATTTATGCATTTCTTTATGTATCTGTCTTCCCATGTGGCACTTGCCTGCCTGTGTGAGTCAGTTCTGAGCTGCTGGCAGGCCCCGCTGGGCAAAGGGTCCATAGCTACAGAGGGCAGGCGGGCGCTGAGTGGGGCGGCCGGCACCTGCGATGGGCGCGCGGTGCCTTTGGCTCCTGCCGCGCTTAAGCAGCAGCAGAAAGCCTTCTCACTGCTAGCTGTGTGAGTGACATTCTTCCCTGCTATGAAATCCCAGACCTATGACTCCCCCACATGCAGCAAAACAAACCCAGCCATCTGCTTGTCATGTTCTTAGTACATTTTTGTTTGGGGTTTGTTGGATGTTTTTGCAGTTTCTCCCCCTGCCTCCTCTTTCTTCCAAGCAAGCTGACTTGCTGCTTCCAACCTCCTCCTACTGGGAAATTAACTCAGATGGTAATCGCAGCGAAAGGGCCCTCCAGGAACAGCTCCAGCTGCAGGGACTAACGGGACAGCCCCGCTTTGGGATGCGGCGCTGGAGCTCATGGCGCTCCCAGCTCGCGGGCCAGGCCGCTGTCCTCATTCTGTCTCGGCTCTCTGACGTCGGCGCGCTGCAAAATCTGCCGAGTCCTTCGTCCCGACGCACTGCTGTATATTAGCCATGACATGAGCGTGGTGCTCGAGCCCCGAGCTAGCTGGGATTAACAACTAACCGACCGGGAAGGTCAGGAAATGGGGCCACTCTTCCTAAATCGAAAGCTCCCCTTGCAACTGTGATTGCAAGGAGACAGGGCAGTGGAGACATTGCAGGAAAGACTTCCAAATGAAGCCTGATTTTTTTTTTCTTTTTTTTTCTCTTTTTTTCTTTTTTCTTTTTTTTTTTTCAGGCAGAAGAAGTTGGATATTAGAAGTGCTTTGGCAATACACTTTCTTTATTGCCAAGCAGAAAACTTGATTTGGGTCTTATTTTATTTTTTTACTCTTCAAAATTTTTAATTCAGAAATAATGCAGTAAAACAGAAACTGAAATGCTTTTGCCCCCAAATATTAAAGCAGGATGTTGTGGTGTCATAGCAGTGCCCTCTTTCTCACTCCCAGTGCTTGCATCCAAAACAAAATCCCTAATGAATTTGGTTTCATGAAACACTTTGGTTTTCAGGAAACCTGGTTTCAATTCTTCTAATCAGCTCCCCCAGTCATGTTTTTGGCTTATATGCAGGTGCTGTTTCTATGCTGGCTATAGCTTCTGCACAAGCTGCTTCACGTCTGCCTAAAATTCCATATTTTTGTCACCTATAATTCACCTGAAATTGGTTTTCTAAACAAAACAAGAAAACCTCGTGGATTTTAGTGTGCAAATACATTAGAGCAAATCTGCTGCTCTATAGATTTTATATACACAAAAGTCTGCATAGGGCATATTTAACTCTTTCTCATGCCCTCAAAATCAATCTTCTGTGTATGTTTGTGCAACAAGGCAGTCAGTAAACTGGGAGGAATTCTCATGCTAATCTGTACCGCTGCTAGAGCCGATAGTTAGGCAGCGGATAAGCTACTGGGTAAATTTTCACATGCTTTCTGACCTTTCTGGTGCTGGCATTGCCTCGTCTTCTCAAGTAGCAACGGAAATAATTTGGCCCCTGAGATAAAAGAAGAGAGATACTGTTATTTTTAGTAATCTCATGCTTTAGTTCTGGCATTTTGTCCTGTCCTGCCCATCTTTCTCCTAAAGTGGAGGGATGCAGCTTGTTTATGTTTTACCTTATCTGCTGTCCTGGCTTTCGATACCAGGCAGAGCTGAGGTTAGTCCTTCAGAGGCTTTCCCACCAATATATTGCCAACTCTCAGCTTTCCGGAGATTGTGCATCAGTTAAAAATCCTCAGTTTTTGATCCTAGCATTTTTTTTCCCTTTTCACAATCCGAGAGTTAAAAAAATCATTTCTGTCTTGGGGGAAGTTTCAACTTCTTTTTTTTTTTTTTTCCCTCTGCAATTCAGATTCCAGGAACTGAAATTTCTAAGAAAACTTGAGTGCTGTGAGAGTATTGTCACTGCAGATATCCTCTGTGCAACTGCATAACATTGGCATGGATGCTCACTCTGTAACTTAAAATAACAATGTTTAGTAATATCGTCTTAAGACGTTCAGAACATTTTGAGCTTATCTTTATTTGCATGCATGGTCACTACTTATATATTCAACCCCCTTATTTATGAAGTGTATTTAAAATCATGGAAAATGCTGATAGCATTATACTTATGGAGACTAAACCCCACTTTTTAGTCATAGAGAGAGCACAGTATAGGCTGCGACATTTTATGCTCTTGGCAGAATGATGCCTGTGACCATCTCTTCCTTGGCTCTGATTTAAGATTGCCAGAAAGAAAGGAGTATTCTGTCCTCTGTGAATATTTGATTTTCTGTAGTGAGATTCCGAGACCTGAATTTCCTCCCGTGAAACTTACTTCACATAGACAGCTTCCCAGTGCACCCTGGACTTCATGAATTTCTCTGTAACCACTTTTGGTGTTTTAACGTAAACTGCTTTTCATTGAAAACATGAAAGCTCCGGCTCCAGGACTACATAACATGTGAATGGTTGCGGGGAGTGCACGGATTTGTGGGAAGAAAATTACTAGGTTAGCAAAAATATTTAGGATATATACATTGTTACTTATGTTCTATATTTAGGTGAGAGAAGGAAGTCATTTTCTTCATTTTGCAGTTCTCTCAAGCTCATAAAGCATCTGTTTCTCAGCCTCTGTTGCCTAAGCTGAAGTTGGTGGTGGCTCTGGTTCCTCTGCAAGGCAGCTTTGTTCTAATAAAGGTCCCATTGAATGTGCCAAGGACGGATGGGCCAAGCACCAAGCATTTAGCCTGCTAATCCACTGTATAACACCTAGCAATGGATTTATGGAATATAGATCTGAATACTGCTCAACTAAGTGAGCTGAAATTATCTTAGGTTTCGCTTTTAGAGGAAAAAATAAAGAGATTTGGCAGAAATTGCCATGTGGAAGAGAAGGAAATCCTGTCCAATTTATGGAGCTCTTGAGGCAAAGACTTTCATGCCAGAGATGCCTCACACACCTCAGTCACTTGATTTTGATAAATAAGCCTGCAAGCTTCTTGAGAACACTTTTTCTTTTGGCATTTCATCTCTTTATCCCTTCTATCCACTTCCATGCTGAACTGGGACACAGAGATAGAAAGGTGCTGGATAGCTTTACATGCTGGGGAAAGTTCAATTCTGACACATAGCAGCTGGATTTTTACCTTGCTAAAATGGTTTTCTCAAACTGAAGTCCTCCTAAGTGAGCAAAGATTGTAGGAGGCCTGGATGTCCAACAACAGGTAGTGGGAAGAAACTTCCACTACTTTTGTTGACTGGGAAGCTCATTTAAGTTTTCCAATTTATCTTGTATCACTTCAATGCAGTCTTAAAAAGGCAGGCTGTTAATATTTGGAGTCTGTTTTCTTTCTGATATTTAGAAAGGCTGAACAGTAAGTTTTCAAAAAGAGCGATAAGATCTCCTAGCAGCTGAAAACGAGAATAATTCTGTTCCCTGGTGAATGTTCTTGACTCCTCCCAGAAAGAATTTGGACATATAAATAGTCAGTCAAAAATAAGCCTATGGTCTGATCCTATGAACTTAAAGTTTTTAGATTCTGTTACTAGTTTTGGAGAACTCTGCTGGGTAAATGCCTCAGTTCTCCTGTTGTGAAATGGAGATAAATAGATTTTTTATCACAGAGGTCCTATATGACTTAGCATGTTTGTGCAGTGGTATGGAAATAAGTGTTTTTGAAGTGATTGCTGCTAAGATTTGTCTGATTTTCAGCTGATGCATAATAAGAAGGATAGACTCAGAGCTGTCTTACAGAGAGTCAAAATAATTCTGTTTAACAGTGTCCCCAAGGATCCATCTGGCTAACATGCATAGCAGCAAAAACAAAGGACAACATCCAGGTGAATTGATGAAAATGTGGGTGCTTGCGTTACTGGATTGGGATTGGATCTGTAATCAATGCAGCTCTCGATCTCTCTTTTTCATAGTTATAGCACTGGGTCTGCACAGCTGTTCAACACTTAGTGACTTTTTTTTTTCCTTTGTAGCTAGATATACAAATACCTTTTCATCTTGGCTTTCCTAGTAGGATGAAGTCATGTATAGTAGTGTCTATTGAAATAACACTTCTGATGAAGAAAAATAGCGTTTTTACACAAGCCGGACATAAGAAGATGAAAGAAAGATATTTGTGACACAGGAAAGAGAGATTTAAATTACTCTTTCAGCAGAAAAGAAGGAAGCTGAAGGCATCGTAATGGGATTTAATAGAAAGGAAAATTCTACTTCTGAGTGAGTCCTGAATAGCTTGTCATAAAAAGAGAAAATACTATAGGATTTTTTCCCCTCAAATTTGTTTCGGAAGTCTGTATTTCAGTAACACTCAAAATAAAGTTATGTGAGAAATAAATTTCTGGCAAAAAAGAGCCATTAGCAGAGGGGAAGTAGATGCTCTCTTAAAGGAAAGCAAATATCAGAGCAAAGCATCCAGAAGAGGAAACCTATCTTTCCATATCGAATAGATGGGCCTTTTGGTCACACAAATTTTTTACCACAAACTTGCCACTTAGTTTTGTGGAAACCCCTTTCACAGAGGTAACCTTGGTCAAAATGCCATTTTCTGATTAAAAATCCTCAAAACCTTTGCACAAATACCCAAATAGAGGCCTCACCTCTTGCAGGCTCTGGTTTTGCTGTCAGTGGCGCTGCGACAGTCACTTGGGTGACAATACAGAGTTGAATGTTGGCACACTGTGTTGCAGGGGAGTCTGTTTTATCACATCCCTCTGAGCTGATACGCACGGGGCTGTTGTTTGGAAAAGAACAACTTGGAGGTAAAGCTTTTAAAGAGCTGCATTAGTGCAAATGGCAGGATTTAGAAGTATGGAAATACCGTGACTAGGATAAATATGTTTTATTTTATTTTAAACTTTAATGCCCTTGTCACTTCCATTGGAACAGGGGGAAGATGTCAGTGCATGCCCATTAGTGACGTCTAAAGAGGCACTGGTTGTATTAAGCACCATACAGAATGCAAAGCAAGGTGGAACGGGTCTCACAGGGGGGAAAAAGCAGTAAGAAACCTCTTGTAAAATAGATATATCCTTGCACCGGTGTGTGCGCAAAGCGAAAAGCAGTGGAGAGTGAAGGTCGGTGAGAGGGGGAGCTTTGTGCGCCTCCGTCCTTGCCCTGTCCCTGCCCCTCAATGCTCTGGGCTCCATGGTTCCCTAAAGCAAAGGCAGATAGTGAAATTATTGCGGTGACTTTTCTCATACTGGGACTGCTGGCGGAGGCAGGGGGAGCTGCCTGGTGAAGGGGTGGGTGAAACGTGTCATTCTGGAAAAAGATCACAGAGCTGATTTAATTAGTTCTGATCTGGAGGATCCGTTTTTGCTCAGGTCACTGCTACATTCATCTATTTGCTTTCCCTCGCCCCGCACCCTCCTCTCCCCTCTCACTCAGAAACAAACGCAGGGTGATAATTAATTTGGCAGGTTGATTGAAATTGGGTGGCAGAGAGGGAGGTTTCCCGGGATGAGTGATGAAGCATCGCTGGTTGAGCTCGAAGTGAACGGTCTGAAATAGAAAGTAGTTAGTATGAAGTCCCCCCAGGGGGGTGTTTAAACGAATGTACTTGCAGTTCTGACATTGAGGGTTTTCAGCAGGCTCGCGGGCAGCACAGCACGCGTCTAGGACGATTGCTAGCTGAGCTCTAGCTGTTGAAATGGCCAGGCTGCTGCTCTTCCAAGCTGCAAACCTCAAGGCCAGGAACCTGGCTCATGGGTTCAATATGGTAAATACGTTCAGGGAAGCCGTCTGCTGAAGCCAGGAGAAATTATGCTTTGTTATTAAATGGTATATATTATTTTTTAATAAATTATATTTTGCTTTCTGGTTGCTTCTAGAGGATGCTCAGTTCATTCCCACACTCGGATTTGGTTGCTTATAGAGTTTCTATTTCGTGCAGGGAAGTAAGAACAAGTATGACTTGGTATGACTTAAAAGAGACACTGCAACATGTGCTGAGCTTCTCTGCACCCAAAGAGGCACAGAATTTTTGCGTCCCCATATCTCTCACCAGTGGATGTTTGCCCTGGGGAGAGGCATGGAGCTGGCAGACACCAGCATTGCTGTCCTGAGCATGCAGAGAAAAGCTGCTTCTGAGGGTAATTGGCTGGTCAACCCATACTCAGTCCTAGTGTTTCTATTTTTTCTGCTCAAAGTGCTGTAAAGGATGTCAATTGACTATTTTTTTTTCCTTGGAGGTAGATAGTTATCCATTGGGATTTGAACTGGGAAATTCCCATTTTTGTACAACCAGAAAGTCCTAGGCTGTTAGTTTAATACACTTATTAAATTAATTGAGGATAAGCCTTCAGTGTGACCTTTCCTCTTTAGTATTGGGGGTAATTTACCTAAAATAGTCAGATATTGGCTGAAAAAGCCTTAAAAGCCTTCCTGCTGTTCCCGCAGGTTTTCAATTGCAATGCAAACAGACATTCTCTGTATCTTCAAGGATCTGATTTATTTGGAAATGGAAACCCTCCTGTGTGCTGATAACCAGCTGAAAAGAGTGTGTCATTTTCGAGGCTTGTATTGAAGAGTAAAAGTCCATGTGTGTTAATCTCTACCGAGATGGAGAGGGAGAGTAAAACTAGGCACTAAAGAGAGAACATCATTTTTAATGTTAAATTACAGAGCTGAGTTCTTGTGCAATAAACGTGCTTAGCTTCCTTAAAAAAATATGAGCATTAAATACAAAAAAAAAAAAAAAAGTAATACTTTCCGACTGCATGCTGACTTTATCTGCTACAATAAAACCCGTTAAGTTTATCAAGTTTGTGCCGGGTTCAGTATTGTTACTGAGGTTCTAAATGCATAGTTAATGATTCCCAATGGAAAAAAAGTAAATAAGCTTTCTGGTCTTTTCTAGGAACTTAATTACACCAGAATGGACTTAACTGTGTAGCTTTGAAATACAGTGACTTAATGTGTCTACTTTGCATATTGAGTAAGGTTTAAATAGTAATTTTCTTCCTTCTTTTGCCAGCTTGTTTTTGTCTTTAGGAGTCTTGGTGTTGCCGCGTTGCCCTGACATCCTCATGCATTGGAATCTTCTCTGTGGGTTGCCATCAATGAATTATGGCCATATGCGGGATTAGCAGAGAATCTGTCCTCATTTTTTATCTTATTAGTATGGATATTTTCTTTCCAATATGTTGGTTTTCATGGACATGCCCAAAATAGGAAAGTGAGTTTATGGAAAATGTGGCGAAAACTTTGACTTATTAAGTACTTTTCCACCAAATCAACATGCTTGACATCCATCAGAACATATACTAATATCTTAGTATCCACTAGTGTAATTTAAGGGTTTATGAAATCTACTTACAATAATTTTACTTGTTTTATTTGTTTATTAATTTTTTCCCAATATCCAAATTAAGATAAGAACCTGTATTTGGGAAGGTTTAACTACGAGAAGTCTGTTCCACATCTGCAAGTAGCTGTTTTTATCGCACTTATTAAAGGTTACAGAGGAGTAAGAGTTGCTTTTCTTTATTAATTAAGAAAAAAATCAAATTCTTTTTTTCTCCAAAACCTGTTGTTTTAAGATCCCATCTCATAGATGAAAGATTAACAAGGACCTAAGGAACGCAATGAAATGACTGAAATAAGAACAACGTGTAGGGACTTGTTTTACTACTGTCATCTGTTTGAGCAGCTGTAACAAAAAACATATATAAACCCAGATATAGAGTGTGAAGGAGGATATTCCTCTTCCTTTTCTTCTTCCCACCTATGCTTTTTATTTATCAGTATCTCCAGGCTAGGGAAGGTTAAACCTGCTCATTTCAAGAAGTGGCAAACACTCCAACTGGCCATGCACTTTGCTGCTGCCAGTTCCCGTTTGCCGCATCCTGCGTCTCTGGGCCTCCTGCCCCCGCGTCCCGACGCCAGGATTCCTGGAGAAGTCAGATTCAGTTTATTGTCTGGAAATATTCTAAAAGGTCACACACTGCCATGAGAAAAGTCCTCAAAAATGTAGTCTCTCTCTCTTGCTGTCTCTCCCAGCGCCAGATATGATCTCACGCCTGCTGTTCCCTTGGAGTGGAGTTGACGGTGACGTGCTGGGGATGGTTTCTGTCCTGCAGGACGGCTGGTCCTGTCCCCGCTCATGTTGTCCCCTTGGGCTGCGGGACCCGCCACCTCCCATCCTCACTGAGGACTTTACTGTCTCTCTGCTCCTCTGACTGTGCTCAGTACCACATTCACTGCCCCCATACCGTTTATCTAGCCAGAATATGCACATTTTTCCCCCCTTTGGGCTAGTATCTTGCAGTGCTCTGATGACTCACTTGCCCTGCAAGTGGCAAGGACACAGCTGCCTCGGTGGCTTCCAGGGCCACCAGGACACCAGCGTCAGAGGGCTTCACATCTCCATGCCACGCCACTCCTCTAGGGACACCATTCCCCACAGCTATACCTCAGCTCCATCCTTCCCCCATCCTGAGCAGTGCTGAGCATCAAAATACAGCTTTAGCCTTGCTTGGCTCCACACATCTCAGGTTTAAAACCACCTTTTGGCCTCCAGCTGTTCTCCAGCAGCCCTCAAGCCTGTAGCACAACCCACCGGACTAGGAAACAGCAAAAAGCATCCCCATCTATTTATTTTCTTCCGATAAGGTTGTGTGTTTGTGGTTTTGTTTTCGCGTCTTGAGGTGTTTTTTCTGTTTTCGCAGCTCACACCTCTGGCTGAGCAATGCAAGTCTGGTGTCTGCTGTGGAAGCTTCTCTCTGTCAGTAATGCCCACACCAGAAGTGCATTCCCAAAATTGGTGGAATCAGTAAATCTCATTTGTCCCAATTACTAGGAAAGTGCAGGGCAAAGTCCATCAAATAGAAGGAATCTTACTCAATGTACCAGACACACTGTTAGTTTCTGTGTGACCTGATGCTTGCATTTTTGTAAAAATAAATGTTTCTTCTAGTGTGTAATCAAGGAAATAATTTGTACTGTTTTGTTACCCAAAAAGAAATTGTCAGGAACCTTTTGTGCCCACACAATGGTAATAAACAGTTTCTTTTTACACATGGAAATATGATGCAGACTGAAGTGCAGCTAATACCATTGAGTCAAAGAATATGTATCATACTGTGCACCATTCATGGCAAGCTGTGAGGAGGCAGTGTCAGGGAGCTCCACAGTGAGACACTTGTTTTGCATCTTCAACATGTTCATTCAACAACATCTCTTCCTAAGAGAGATGATGTTATGCTCATGTGTAAATACAGACTGCGTTGTTTGGCAAAGGTCAACACCACTAGCTTCTTTACCGTGAAATTAGATGTATCTATCTAGCTTTACTGGACACTGATTCCCCAAGTAGGAATGTCTGGTGGCTGTCACATAGCCAAAACTCTTAAGAACCTCATTGGTAATTAATTTTACTATTGCTAAGTTCTTTAATTCCTTGCAAGAGGGGTAAAAAGGCTTTTTTTTTTTTCAGTCTCTCAGCTGAGAAGTTTGGGGAGCTCAGGACATTTCATTCATGTATTACAGCCAGTTCACCAGAGAATATCGGATGCCAAGTATTTGGCTCCCCATCACAGAGAGTCAGGAATAGCTTTTTCTCTAGCATTCCTGTGTTTTTCTTTATCCTTACCTTTCACTTATTCACCAGGAGAGAGAAGGTCTAATGTTCACTGTAACAGAAACTCAGTATTCTACCTTGCAAACTAAAATCTTTGAAGTCCATGGGAGGAAGCCAGTGCGTTGCGGGGAAGGCCCTGGCAGATGCATTTAGACTGCGTGGTCCTGCTTTCCCTCTGTGCTTCTTGGCCCTGATTCAAAGCCCATTGAACAGACTGGCATCCATTTGCCAGCCTTGGGGAGTTATGGTAGATTTAGCTCACGTTCATCATCACTGTCTAATTATTTTTATAATCTATAAAACCATTGTGTATGTGGAAATATATATATATCTAAATAAAAATGCCAGAGTTGCAGATGCTGCCGTGTGAATTGAATTAGAATATGTGCTGAATTGGTTTTAGTCTTTTATTTGACACTAAATATTACTATTTTATTGGTCCTCAAAAGTACTTAACATGAAAAGATCTGCTCATTCCCTCTAATAAAACTCTGATGAGGATCATGTTTGCTTTAATAATAATAATAATATATAAATAAGTGGTGATTTCAAATGCAATTGCATTCTGTTACTGAGGACTCCATCCTCTTCTAAGAATATAGATGGTATTGCTTATAGTTTGAGTGCTTTTTATCAATTTTGCTAAATAGTGTGGGTCTTCTTAATAAGAAAAGGTCTTCTCTATTTGTGTGTCTGTTGGTTTGTTTCTATCAACCATGGCGTAATTAGCAGTATTGCCAATTCAAGGGGTTCAAAAATCAAAAGCTAAGACAGAAGAAATTATATTAGAGAAAAATAAGGCCATTTTTCCATCTATTCATCTTTCCTTCTTTCCTCCATTCCTTCTTTCCTCCTTTCTTCCTTCTTTTCTGGTTTGAATTCTCCTTATTTACTTTTTGTCTTTTTATTTTTATTTCCTTTTAGAGCTTTCACAGTATGAGTGAGGCACATTCTCCTGCAGTTCCCCAGTACTAAGAAGCTTTACAAGTCTGGTTGATAAAAGTTGAGATTTTTGTGTAATCATATCCCAAGTCTTTAGTCAAATCTCCAGATAGATGAAGAACTTCATTTAGAGTGGTGAGAACTGAAGACACCATTATGTCTTTGATCTATTTTAGCGTGGCATTTCAGATGAATGCAGACAGCTCCTAATACCTTATTGCTTTGCAGATGTTAGCAGGTATCTCTGTATTAGTGTGCATCTGGTTTACATTTCAAATGTGTTTTCTTACAACCACAAGGGCCTAGAGATTATAGTGGAATAATTACAGTGTTTATAGTGAAAGTTTGAATTTAAAGCACAAGATACCACCCCACAGGCTGAGCGCAAGATAGCTCTGACTCACTTCAGTTTTTCATTTCTCCTTTTAAATTTCCTCCTCTTTTACATTCTCTGCTTTATTGTTTGTTTTAGGGAAGAAGTTTAAGCTGCACTATCAGTCCTTGCTCTGAGGACATGAGCCCTCTCACTAGCCCCTCTCGTCCCTGTTATATTCAGCAGGAGCAGGAGAGGGAAAGAGGCTGCTTTCCCGCCAGACCTCTTAGTCAGTCTGTAAGGGGGAGTGAGCCAGTTGGCTTGAGCAAGGCCAGTGTGTTTATGCATTCTTGAACATGCAAGAGTTGTTCTTGTTGCTGGAAGCTGCCTTCGACTGTAAGTGTTAAAACTGCCAGAGCTGCTTTTCCAGGACAGCTTTAGATGACATGCGGACTAATTCCTTTCCTTCTGAGCAATGCATGCAAGTTATATGGGAGCATGAGTTTGTTTTTATCCCTCCTTTCCTACTGTTCATGCACTTAGCCCAGCAATCTGGGAGGGAGAATAAAAACAAACAGTAATTGGATAGTATGCAACCATTTAAAATGAGTCCAGACCAAATCATTTCCTAGTAGTCTTTAGAAGGAATGCAGGGGTCTGAAACAAATGCTTCTCTTAGCCAGAAACATAAATCCAAGTGTGTTCTTCCATCTGCATCTCCATTTGCGCATATGTGCCAATTAAATAATTTCTTTTCAATGCAGTGATTTCAGAAGGCTGAGAATAAACTGTGCAGATCCTGTATACTTCTGACTATTAGAAGAATATTATCTTCTTCTCTTGATATCTCCATGGCTTGCTGTGTGTTGTATGCTAGCACTTGCTGCCTCTCCATTCAGACAAGGTCTTTCCCAGGTTCAGAAGCCACCTAGCATGATTTGCTCAGGTAAAGAGCACCCTGCCAAGATGCTTGGCCCTCTGCAAGGTGTGTCCCTGGCAGAGGGTTTGCCACAGCTGCTCTGTTTGTATAGTAGTTTGGGACTGTGTTGTAAAGCTGGAGGCCATTGTACATGTGTGATTTGTGTTATTTGTTCTCCTGTCCCTTTTGCTGCAGACCCCCATTGCAGGCAGAGCAAGAATGTGCTAGCATAAAACCGTCTAGTGTGTGAGGGGAAAAATGCATTTTAAAGCCAATATATTTTCTGTAGGTTATAAAGGTAATAGGAAAAGATTGGCTTTATAGGGTCGTGTATTTTACCGCAATGCTTGAAAAACAGCTAGAATTCATATCTAATTCTAGGACTTTTCTTTGGCTTCCTTTCATTCACCCTTTTGTCAGGTAACAAGCAGGCGATTAGTTGAGCAGAGCGGGCAGGTATGGCACAAAGAAAGAACAATGTTGCTGGGATTGTTTTGCACCAGGGGCAAGGGACCCAGCAACAAAAGACGCAAACACGTCCAATTCCACAAGGGCATGTTTGTGGAGAAATTAAATGAAACACAGATTGTGTACTTTGCTATGAAGGAACTAGCAAGTTTGCTCATAAAGTTACGCCAGCGTCACTGCCAGGATAAGCAAGGGTCACTTCACTGGTCTCGCTGCATTTATGGCTGCTTGCTTCATTGGTGACTTTGGCCCGTCCTCAGCATGTGATCATGGCAGTCAAATAAAGGACGGCGGGAGAAAGGAGAGGAAGCCGGTATTTCTGTGAGCAGTGTCTGGAAAAGCAAAATATCTCCCATAAAAGCAGTAGGTGAGTAGTAGGGCTGTATCAGGTAAACTCAAGATGACAGTGTTCATCTTGGAGTGCTCAACTGCACATGCAGTTTGTCTCCACTTGGGGAGGAAGGCCACCAAAAGTCACAGCTTACAGAAATGAAGGGCCCTGTGGAGAAGGAGGGGATGTGTAGGTAGAGCTAATGGAGAAGACAGGATTTAATGAGAGAGGTGTGTGGCTTCGCTTCTCCCTTTTCAGAACAGTTTTCATCTCGGTTGTCCTGGAGCGAGTGTTTCTAGTGCAAAAGCCACAGTAACTGCAGTAAGCCTAGACTGTAAATCTCATTGCCTGCCTCAGACCTCAGAAAAGGCATTTTCTTTAGGAAAGGAGGCTGGGGGGGGGGGGGAAAGAACAAAAAAAGGATTATGACTGTAAGTCATTACATGTCATACTCATCTTCCTGTGTTTCAGTATCAGCTTCCTCTATTTGCATTAATCTGTGCTCATATGAATAAGAAAGGGCATTACACAGTACAGATCCCCCAGAAGCTGTGCAGACATTAGCTCCTGGATGGGAATACAAGCCAGTGAAGCCTTAGGAGGCAGGAGTGCGGTCCCAGCCTTGCATATGGTCCTGAGCTGGCTGTCCTGAGGCCTGGGCTCCTGCTTCCCAGGGGCTTCCACAGTGCGCAAGGCAGTGCTGAGAGCAGCTCCAGTGCCAGCAGTTTGTGTTTGCTCCTGATCCTCCTGTACATGGAGCAACGATAAAACCTACTGGGTATTATCTTGCCTCTGTTTATTTTGTCTCACCATAACATGCATGGAAGGAAATGCTGTGTGTAACTAGTGTGTTGCTTAAGGAAGGAAAGTGAGCACCTCTTCAAAACCTCTAGTGTGCATCTATTAAATATGGCCAAAAAAAAGATGGAGAGAGTGCCTTTCCAAAATCCTATGAACATCTGAACAATCTTTTTAAAACAATCTCTGAAGTGTTTTGCAAAGCATTTCAGAGACAAACTTAGGCTATAATGAATGCTTAACTTGAGGGAGATATATTGAAAATCTTAATTTCCATAGGATCCCACCATATCTTAGCTATCTGTTTTCCTCTCTACTTCCTGTTATCTAAACCTTTGCCTGTTTTTTTTTAGAGGATGTACATTTACTTTAACATTGCTTTGAGTGGTTTTAGACTATTTCAGTCTAAACTTGAACCTATGACAGTGAGAATTTTATTAGCATGAGCAGAATATTATGCTTATGGTAGTGATAGGTGTGATTTGACTCTGACTACAGAGGTAGAGTAATGAAATACTAGTGAATAAAAAAAGAAGTTACAATTCCAAGCTCTTCTGAAGCTAAAAATGTTTGAAATGTGTAAAAGCAAGCTTGATTTCTTAAAATCTGTAATGCATCTAACACAACATGCATTTTTCATTTACAGTTAATCAATGCAATTTAGCACTTATCTCTGCTTTCATTTTTTTTTCTTTAGCTCATGGGGCATTCTGAATGGGACCACAAGCGGGGACCCAGAGGATCACAGGTCAGTTCCTCTGAAATTTTCTTTCTGTTGACTCTTTATAAGTTTGAGGTATGCAAGCAAGTGTCCCATCTGAAGATGAAAAAATGGTCCAACTTATTAGTACATGGCCTAGAGCCAAAGGGAAACAGCAGAAAATGCTTGCAGAATTGTACTTAAAAAAATTCTAGGTTTTTGCTCATATGTTATTTCAAAATCATCATGGCTGCAGATCAGATTTTTCACATGACAGCATCTATGCTTTCAAAAAAATTTTAAAAAGAGAGTAAAAAAGTAGTTTTTGGTGAAAACTGAAGAATTTAGGGAATCTGTGAGGACTCCTGAATGTGTAATCTGACCTTCCTTAATGCAGTGGTTGGTTGCATTGAGTTTTTTTAGTCCAAAGAGTGGCACGTAAATTGGACTCCTCTAAATTACCTCTATTATTGAATGGAAGTAGTCACTTCAGTGACTTTTAAAGCAACTAAATTTTTAAAAATCATTTTACCATTAATCCTCATCTGCAAAACCTCCTCTGATTTTTGTGTGAATACAGGATATAGATATGTTTTTGCATGCTGCAAACTGTGCCCGACAAGCCTATAGGAAATATTTAGAGCCTGCTCATTTCAGTACATATGACTTTATGCGCTAGTACTGCATCAAAGACTGGGGCCTAAGTCCTGCCTAAGTCCTCATGGCTAATATTTCCTCTCAGATATGTGCTCCCATGCGTCAAAGTTTTTTTTTTATTGGATAGCCACTTTTGAAGAGTTACAGGCAGCCAATAAGAAACATTAGCAAAAGAGATTTAGGAGGACCATAAGCACTATGGATCTGGTCCAAATAGTTTTTAAATTAAAAGGTAAGACAGATGAAGTGGACTGTGATAAAGGTATCATGCTGCAGGAAATTGGGGTTGTGCTCCTTCATAGATTCCTTTTGAATTTTTTGAAAAAAAGTGGAGGATGAATGTGCAGGATGAAAGTGTTGCTGAAGCATTTTCTAATAATTTGTTTCTATTGAGGTTATTATTTTTTCCATGGAGGATTCTAAATAACTTACTATATTGCCTAGTTTCTGTCTTTGGTGCCTCATTGAGAATAAAGAGGATTTGTATGGCATGTTTTCTTTCAAAGGAAGAGGTCACTTGGGCATTCAATCAGTATTTGCCATATAGATGCCATCGAGGCAGATTTCTAGGGAAATGATTTGTTGAGTACTAGTGGAGATATTCTGTATAGAAGAAAATGAGATAAATAGTTACAAAGCACATATAGATAGACTTCTCTGTGTTTCAGTAAGGGTGAAAAAGGTGGTATTTATGAGCAGAAAGTTCTCTGTAAGTTCGAAAATAACCCCTTGCTGAAAACAGCTTTGTTCCTATCCTCTATGTTAATTTAGATATTCCTTTGCTCCTTTTTTATTAAAAAGGAGGAGTGGGTAGAGTGTGAGGTTATTCAGAATTCTTTGTAGATCACTTTTATTAGTTCAAACAGTTTGTGAAGAACAATCTTGTATTTTTAAAGGTGATATTGCAGACAAGTCTGCATCAGATTTTCAGGTAGAAAATTCCTGCTGATATCTTTTGTTTTTTTTCTTCCTTTAGGCAGACTATCTTTTTATTTTAGTTTTAAGAAAATAAGTAAAAATATTTTGCCTTCTGAGCTGGAAAGTGTCCAGTTTATTAAGTCCATTCTTTCAAAGCAGGAGAAAACCTGCGTATATGGAATGGTATCCCTGAGAGCATTGTGTTTCCTCCTTGCTCCATCTGCAAGGTTGTACAGGTTTGATATAACGTGCTAGATGCTCTGCAAAGCTTGAGATTTTGCAGCAAAACATTGTAAGTTTTGGAAGGATCTTGTAAAACTAAAAATCAGTGTATGCCGCAGAAATTTTAAGGGACCTTGAACAGGATAGGAAAAGAAAGCAACACAAACTCTGAGTACCTTGGGCTATCCTAGTGCCCAGTCGCAAGAAACAGGGAAGTCAAGTTTCATGAGGGGTAGCAGAACACGTCTTGTGTAGCCTGGAGGAGGACTTGGTCCTCAGGCTGTCTCCTAGGTCTCTGTGAAAATCAGCTTTAATAGGAAGGATGTTAAATCTTGCTTCACTATTTGCTTCAAAGGATAGAAGTTGAGAAGAATCCTATTTTGACATACTAAGATAAAAGTATTTTATCCTTTTTCAGTTGTGTTATTGATAGTTTATGTCCTTAATGAAGGTACCCTTTGCTACAAATTCATGTTTAATATAAAACTTACTAAATAATAAGTATCATCAATGAATAGTAAAGAATAATTTCTTACATACATTGCTTCTTCAAATATGATGTGTCAGTGGTGCAGACATGGACTGACCAGTGCCTATGGGCTCTGTCCTGCAGTTACTTATGGTACTTCCCTGCGTCTGTGGGGTTTCTCTCCAGGAGAGGAATAGGGGTGTATATCAGAGAGGTTCTCACCTGGCCGGTGGTGACCCGTGCTGCTCCACCACACAAAGAGATCAAAGAAAGGAGTTTTTAAGTGTGTGTTATCATAGGCCAACTTGTTAGTCTTCCATGATCTTTTAATTTTTATGGAAAAAAAGAAAATGTGAAGTTGGATTTTGGGCACCTTCCTGCACGCATATGTGAATGTTAGCAATGCCATTTGAAAGGAAAGGAGTGGAACCACAGGTTTGTCGTAATGTAAAACTGAAATCCACATTTAAACTCATAAAAATATTTTACCAAATAATATTAAATAACACTAACTATGACAGTTTTTTTTTTTCTTTTTAAGAGTTAGTAGATTTACTGTAGTTTGTGTTTAAAATGTGACAGGAGACGTCTACAGTGCATGTCATATTTTTTAATATTCTTTTCCACTTGGGGAGTTAAGCACAAGGTGAAGTAGCTGCAGATAGTGCGGGAAGTCAAATGAAATACACCTCGTCATATGGGAATTCCTGCTCACAGGAGTCAATCTCCTGGTACACATCTGCAATTCAAAAGAATGTAAATGGAGCGAATACAAAGCTGTCTTTATGGTAGCTACCTTACTACTTTAGAATGTCTCTTCCTTTAGAATAATTTCACTGTTAAAGCTGCTGTGATTAGAGGGATTCCTAGGTTGCCTTGCAGAAAGCAGATGGGTTCTTCACTACCTCTCTCCTTTTTTTTTAACATTTTGTTTTCTTTTTTTTTGATCTCTGAAGACAACACTTTCTACAGAAAGTGTTTAGTGCTCAGAAATGCTCTTTGGGTTGGGTATCATGCATAGAGGATGAACTGCAGTTTGTTATGTTCCTTACCTAACATTTCAAGTTAATAGAAATTAAGATGGAGTCATGAAACTTCAAAATTAATGTTGAAAATTCAAGAAATTGCTGGATTTTTAAGAAATTTCTCTCTCAAATGCGCACCTGCAATCTGTTAGACATTATCTCACTCACACGAGGGGAAAACAGTCACATTCGTCATATGTTGTAAGACAGTGCAACTAGTAGAGTTAATCCTTGACGTACTCTCCCTCTGCAGACAAAATAAGCAGAGTATTTCAGTCGTTCTGAGAAAGCAGAGTGCTGGTTACTGCCGAAATGTCTCAGGTGAGAGCCACTGTAGTCGTGCCATGTGCGCGTGTTCTTGTGGGGAATAGCGAATGCGTAGGCGTCATCTGTTGCTCTGACCCTGCCGCTGTTGTGGAGCCTCGTTTGGCTCGTCGAAGACGTGGGTGTAACGCAGGGATGCTGAGGAATCAAGTGATCGTTCAACGTTACCAAGCAATGAGAGTCGGGAGAGAAGCAGAAGACGAGTCCAGTGCTCTTAATTCTCTTTAAATCTAACAGCTCCCAATTACATATATATACACACACCGGAGGTGCTGCATTTTACCCCTCCAGTTCCTAAGCAACAGCTATTTTCAGAGCGAGTGCGTCTGGTGTTGTCTACCTACTCCAGGCTTCTGGGAGGTAATTCGCCAGCGAACGCCCGGCTTTTCGCTGGCTCTGCTCGCCATGGCACTCTGAGGAGACCGGCACCGGCACCGACCCCCAGGAGCTGGGGCAAGACCCCTCACAAGCTTGCGGAACGCAGAGCCTCCCCTGTGCCAGTCACAGCAATGAAAGAAAAGAATCAGAAATAAGGCTATTGTAACTGGTTTGAGGGGAAAAAAAGGAGAAAAAAAAAAAGAAAAGAAAAGAAAAGAAAAGAAAACCCTTTTGCTTGAGTGGGAGAAAGCTCTCGAGCAGATTGAAAACCATGAGCCGGAAATCTCTGTACTTGCTGAAGCGTAGGTGGGAGTCCATTCCCGTCACCGACCAGGTAGGGTGCTTGGGTGAAGCTGTTGTGTAACTGTGTTCCCCTGCAGTGCCATGGGGAATGTGTTTGCGGTGATTGACTTGTGAATGCCTGGGTTTGTGCAGTACAATGAAAGCCAGTTGACCATTGCTTGTAATTTCCATGATGAATAGACCCAAAAATGCATGTGAAGGTGATTTTGCAAGAGCGTGTGCTCATGACTGCAGAGAGACTGTTGCCGTCCAGTAATGCATAATTAAGTAACAGGCAGGACCATTTTCTCAAAAAGGGGACTTTTGCTAAAGGCTGAATTAAAGGAAAGATGTGTATTAAGCTGCTCAGCCAAGGAAAAGTAGTCTACTGTTGATGAGTTTCTCAGTGCATGTCTTTGTCACATCTTCTGTGTATGAAATCACTGATTACAAGTAGGTGTCATGCATTGGCAGAACCTCAACTTTGTCAGCTTCATCTTGGTTGATGCTGCAAGTGTGTTTACAAGGAGGAGAGTACAGTGAACCTAACTGATACAGACCAGATGTAATGTAAAAATTATGTCATGCTGTTTGGAGCAAATATCATCACCACAGATTAGGACTAAACTGTCCTCAATGGCTTGTACAGTTAATACATGCCTTGCTTCAGGAACTCCAGGGTCTTCTAAATTGCTTGCATTTTCTTACTGGTGATATAGAGACAGGAAAAGAAAGAACTCCAGAAGAGGTGGTGAAAGCAGCTTACTACATGTTCCAACTTCTTTTTTTTTTTTTTTTTTTTGTATTTATTGAGAGTCTGACTGTAAAGGACATCTTGGGGCATCTTTACCTATTTCTCTGAAGGTAGGTGGAGAACATGGAGTTATTGGCAAATTACATGCCATAGTAATACAATCGTAGATTTTAAATTCAAACTGGACCACTGTGGTTATCTAGAGCTCTCAGACATAACACTAGTCATGCTGTAATCTCTGCAGCTGGCCTGTGTTTTCTGGTTAAATAAGAATATTCCTTTTAGAAATATAGCCAGTCTTAATTTAAAGGTTCCAAGTGAATAATAGCCCACCATATGCTCTAGAAAAGTTGTTCCAGCTGCTAAATATTCTTTCTTTATAATATAATGCCTTCTGCTTTGTTTTTTTTCCTAATTTAGATTTCCAAACATATGAATTTGCTACACTTTTGAATGCCACATTTTAAAAGCCTTCTCTCATTTTTTTTTTTTCTTGAATAGGGACCTAGCTTATGCTTCTGCTTTGCTTTGCTTTGCTATCACTTGAAATAAAAGAAATACTAAATTACAAAGGAATCAAGTTTTCCGGTAATGCAAGACAAAAACAATAAGGCATCATTTTGGATATGAATTGATCCAGTTCAATGAGGCATTCTCAAATCTCCTGATAAAAGAGGGGTAAATAAATATTCTGTTACCGAATTAGTTCATCTGTCCTTTGTTTCTGCTAAGGTGTAGGGAGGCAAGTGTCATTTCAGTCTTTTGGCTTCCTTTTTGCTCTGACACAAATGCAGATTCTTGACTCATTATGAACAAGTATTTGGCCAGCAAGCGATCCATAGCATTGTATTTTGATTCTTAATCATTTAACTTTTTTCCTGTGTTTCGTTTCTCTTTTACTCACTCTAAACCTGATGCTTGCATTGCATCATACTGGCATGATATATCCAGAAAAAAGTAATATCTCTTACCTACATGTGAGGTGTGTGTGATCTCACTGAACTACATATATATCCTTCAGCACCTTCTGTTGTCTCAAGCCCCTAAGTCTCTGAGCAGTTTTAAAAGAGAATAGGCAATTTACCTGACTCACCTAGCACCCTGGGGCAAGTGAGGCTTGGTAAGTGACGCCTGTGGATGGCCCTGGGTTGAGTGTAGGGTATATCTGTAAGGATTTGTGGAAGATGACCTAAAGGAGGAAGATGATGTTTGGCTTCAAATCCACAGATGTTTTTGGATGTCCTTGTAACTCTGTATGTCCAGGTAGGTGGCAGAGATTGAAGGGGGCCACTGTACTTGTTCTCATGCCTAGCAGAAGCCTCCTCCTTAGTCAAAAGGGCTTTATCTGTAGGAAAATGCAATCATTGCACAAGGTCAGGACCATGGAGGGAGATGCAACTTCATCATACAAAAATAATAACTCTTCTTTTTTGGGCAAATTAATTATCCAATCCCTAGAGGGATACACTAGCTTATTGTTTTTATAGTCCAAGCTAAGCTTGAAGAAATGAAGATATATTTTAATATGTAAGCAGCTAACAACATTGTAGACATTTTCTCTGTTCAGATGAGATAAGAGATGTTTATGTTAAGTGATGCCAAAAAAAACCCACCACAAATAGCCTATCTCTATTATCTGAGATCTATTCTGTCTATTCAAAACTATCTTTTATGGTCTTTCTGTAAAAGACAAAGGAAAGCGGAATTCTGAAAGTTGGTTTTTGTTTTGATCTCATTTGTACTTTAAAATAACATGGCATATCTGCCTTTCAAAAACATGAGCCCATATCTTCGCTGAGAAAGCTGATGTCATATTTGAACAAAGTGGATATCTTCTAAAAGACATCCAGTGATTTTTCCTCTAAAAGACATCCAGTGATTTTTATTCCTTATCCTACCTATCTAATAAAATGAAACTTACAGTTGTTAAGGAAAAGCAAAGTGTGAGCAAGATTAAGAAGCATGAGTAGAGAAAAGCCTTGAGTAGTTATGACTAATACAGAGAATAGTGGGTTTGGGAAGATGTGTTATTTTATTTATTTTTGATCTTTTGAACATCTTTTAAGATGATGCAAGTGTTGCATCACAGATGTTTCTGAGGTTTCCGAGGTCTGCTATTTACATCAATTTTTGGTTGATTTTGCCCTGTGTATGGAGTGTGTGTGTGTGTGTGTGTGTGTGTGTGTGTGTGTGTGTGTGTGTGTGTAAGAATGAGGAAAGGGGATTTAAGTTGGAACTCTGAGCTAGAGAGACATTTTTGAATTGCAGCTGATGAAAGATGTCTTTCTTGGCTATACATTTTTATATCTAATCTTGTGAACAATTTTCATGAGTAAATTTAAGAAAAATGATGATTAAATATTTATTATGCATTAGCATCTGGTTAATAAACAATAGTAGAGATACTCTTAGTGCTTGAATCTTGCATAACTGTGCAACTCATTAATTTCAGCAGAGAAGAACCTTTATACAGTTAGGGAAAGAATTTAGGAATGTTTTTCTTTCTTGCCCATACAGCAGTTAGGTTTGCCTGAAAGTCTTCGGCATTGGAAAATAATTTTAAAAGCTTCTGGCCTTGGAGTTTCAGCAAGGGTTTTGAGAGAAATGTTCTGACCAATCATTTTATTTGGGATGTGTGTCTGAGGTTCTTGAGTTTTTGGACAAGTCTTTTTTTTTTTTTTTATTCCTGCTAGCCATAACACAGAATGATTTCACTGAACGGATATGCTTTTAAAATGCTGTGGTAAGGGAATGAGCCAAAGGTGATGAGGTGTTAAATATTTGCTGTAAGGATGCTGAGTATTTCCCCTTGCCTGAAATTCCCTGCAGACTTCATGAGCCATAATCTTTGAGCAAAAGTTGGGTTATGTACCTGTCCAAAACAGAGAAGAACAGGGGTTCATCACACATTAGCCTATGATGTAAACTTTTAATGAGATTGTCCCGCATTGCTGACTATGAGTTTAAAAGCAGAAGCTGAATTTGTATGGCACTATAAAACCAGTAATCGATAAATAGGTTTATATAGCTGCAAAGAGTTTAAAGGATTCTACCATATAG
>JAUBOD010000719.1:1497016-1566255 GCA_032353885.1 Nothura maculosa | reverse complement strand
TGTATGGCACTATAAAACCAGTAATCGATAAATAGGTTTATATAGCTGCAAAGAGTTTAAAGGATTCTACCATATAGGTAAGCAACATCATCAGTAACATATTAAAATGCACTGTGAAATGCACTCTTACAGAAATATAAATAACTGTAATATTTCTGTACTCTTAAGTCACTCATTTAGATTTTGATGGATTTGTGTAAATCCAAGGAGGTGAAGCCTTGCTCTTACCCTCCAATGATTTACAACACAGTTATGCCTAAGGCAGTTTGCTTGTAAGGCTCAATATGCAGTCCTTGCCACTGATCCAGTAGATGGGAGAAAATCCCATAGCCTACAGCCCATGCACACTGTTAAACAGCATATAAATTGATCTGAATATGCCTTCGGTCATAACTCCATGAATGATAAATTTTTGATGGTTGCTTAATTTTTCAGAGAGAGAGAGAGGGAGCTTGATAGGAGATTTGAAGTGTGGTGACTGCATGATGACATGTGCAAAGTCATTTTGCTAGTTTAAAGCTGGTCAAAAGTTCCATGCCTCTGCAAGGCAGTGCTTTGATGCCTAAGAAAAAACAGTATATACAAATGCATCAGGGGCCTGGCTAAGGTTCACTTACAAGCAGTCCCAGGACAGTACCAGATGGCATGGCATTAGTAGTCCCTATTCCTCCTGTCTTCTCTAGGGACCTGGATAAAATTTTGAATGCACTGGAAATTCTGTGCGAGTACCATCTTTCTGTATGAGGGTCACCAGCCTCTTCATAAAGAAGAGAATGAAGAAATTGCTATGAGTGAGGAGGCCCCAGAGCACCACACATGGGTTTTTAGAGGTCTCCTTGGCTCACAGGTTTCCTAAGGATCCAGAAAAGGTATGTGAAAAAGCCAGAGTCAGTTGGAGCTGAGAAGTTCCTTTTCCTTTCAAGTGTCTGGTGGCTTATGCCTGGTTACTGCTTTTGCACAGCTTGTCCCCATGGGAGGCAAAGCCATGTCCTTGGAAGCACGCTAGCTAGAGCACTACCTTTGCCACAGCACGTGCTCCTTCAGAAGGTTTCGGTAGCAACACAAGACACGCACATGTGGAGGAGCACCGCCAGCCAAGGTAGAGGTGATCAGTCACCTCATATCATTGCACCTTGTTAGGAGGTAAAATGACACTTTGATACTCCAGAGTATCAAAGGCCATTCAGAGGAACCTGTGCTGCCATTCAGAGGAACAGGCTAGGGAGTGGGACAGAGAGGAACCTCATGAAATTCACCAACGACAAGTGCAGGGTCCTGCACCTGGGGAGGAATAACCCCAGGCACCAGGACAGATAACAGATTGACCTGCTGGAATGGAGCTCCGCAGAGAGGCATCTGGGAGTCCTGGTTGACAACAAGTTAACCATGAGCCAGCAATGCCCTCGTGGCCAGGAAGACCAATGGGATCCTGGCCTGCATCAGGAGGAGCGTTGCCAGCAGGTCAAGGGAGGGCATCCTGCCCCTCTCCTCAGCTCTAGAGTACTGGGTGCAGTTCTGGGCTCCCTAGCAAAAGAGGGATGTGGAGCTTCTAGAGAGGGTCCAGCAGAGGGCAACAAAGATGATTAAGTGACTGGAGCATCTATCTTATGAGAAAGACTAAGTGAGCTGGGCCTGCTTAGCCTGAAGAAGACTGAGAGATTTGATCAATATGGATAAGTATTCTTACTTATCCTTACATTCTCCCTGAGAATGTAATTACATTCCCTGAGAATGTAATTCTCACTGGCTGCCATGGGAGATTGTGGAATCTCCTTCTCTGGAGATCTTCCAGACTGGCCTGGATGCCACCCTGTGTTCCATGCTCTGGGTGTCCCTGCTGGCGCAGGGACATTGCACTAGATGATCTCTAGAGGCCCCTTCCAACCTCAACCATTCTGTGATTCTGAGGAGCGTGTGCAAGCACTCTGTCTAGTCAGCAGGAGCAGCAGTGCCAGGAAGCGCACAACTCAGCAAAGCCCTGAGTTTCCCTTGCAACTGCACCTTGTTCGGACTCCAGGCAGCCTGCTTTTATACTCCTTTTATATCACAGCTCCTCTCTTCCCTCCCTTGGGCCTCAGAAAGACTCTGGGAATACGGCAGCAGGCACTGGTGGCATGCCCAAAGCTAGGTTCCTCCTAGGAGATGTCACAACCAATCCTTATATCTAATTCCATCCTTCTTACCATACCTGAAAGCAGTTAAAAATGTATTTCCTGTAAGTATGTTTTTGTGGTTTTCCACAGCTATTCATTGTTAATAAAGCCTTACATTATCCTTTCATTCAGCAGACAAGCTTTCATTAGCTTTTATGACAGACTAAAGACTTGTGGAGCTTAGGATGTTATGAGAAAGAGACCTCATGGGAGGCCTGTGGGTTGATGGGAATATGGAGCTGGTGCTGGAGGAGGAGAGTTGCTCTTAAGCAGCAGGCAAAGTGCAGAAAACTGAGATTGCCATCAAGAAGTTAGCTATAAAATACTTCTTGGCAGCAAATTAATGATATCATGCAGGGAGTTATCTCAGAGAAATAATCTGCCTTGGATTTGGCTTTACTTGTTCTTAGAAGTGAGCAGTTGAGGCACAAGCATTGTGGGTGCAGAAGGGAAGAGGAGTGGTTATGAGCTTGACATGCTAGGGACAACTCTTACTTTCTGTTGTGCCACCCCCGCATCCAACAGTCACTGGTGGTGATCAGAGAGATTCTCCTCCCAGGTCAGGACTGTCAGGTTGTGCCTCTAAGCCAGGGGGCTAATGTTGCTGAAGTACAAGAACAGCTTACAGACTCATGGGATGGTTGAGGTTGGAAGGGACCTCTGGAGATCATCTAGTCCAACCCCCCTATTTCAGTGGGATCTGAACCAGAAATATCCTTGGTTTAGTGCATCGCTTTAACCAGGCCAAAGCTATGCAAAATCTGTACATCCTTCCATGGTGGTAAATGGTATTAAAATGTCCATAAAAATTCCCAAGAGCTTTAGCATGACAGAAATTCCTTTTCCTGCTGATGTGGAGTTGATGTAGAGGACAAAGGACAGGAAATGCCTCTCTGACAGTTGTGATATAGATAAAGCAAGAAAACCTTCTGCCCATATCCCCAGCTCGCAGCATAGAGAAAAACCTAAATTATGTCAACCACTCTCTGAATCACCTTCTCAGACAACTTCTGCATCTCCAAATGATTGGCAGTGGGACAGGAGGAGTAGATTGGCAGGTTGATTATGGCTTAAATCTTTCTAAGACTCAGAAGCATCATGATGTTTGCATTCTTTGTAGCTAAGCAGGAGCTCAACACAAATTTCCATAAATACTTCCTTTCTTGAAAAAATCAATCTCTCTCTTGTTAATCCTGCTGTGCTTGCAGGGCAGCCTCTTGCTGCGTTTCAGAAAATCCAGTCCTCTGAGAAGAGCCTGCTGGTGATACTCCAATTAAGTTATATTTTACTTTATTGAGTTGAAGGTGAACAAGAATACATGTTCCTGGAGTATAAGGGATTGTTGCTACGCAGCAGTTCATGTAATTGTTTGGTGTAGTTCAGAAATGAAGCAGTTAAGAAACCTGACATTTGACTCAGTATTTCGAAAAGGCGAGCTGGTGGAACGAGCTGAGCTGACAGGCTGTCTTTTTTCCTTTTTCTTTTTTTCTCTCGAGCTTTGGCTTACGGAGAGTGTGTATCCGCTTCTGTGACGTAGATGCAGATTGATCTTGGCAATTGAATTGAGAGGATGAGACGGTGGACTGTTCTCAGCTGGGCACAGAGAGTGGATCTTTTTCTCTCCACGATGCTCTTGCAGACTTCCTCCTCTCCCTCATCACCACACAGCGTCTTTCTGATTCAGGGCTTTTCAACACATTTTTGTTTTCAGATCCCTACTTTTTATGCAGTGCAAGCTTGCAGGCAGCAGCTTGTAGGAAAGAAGCAATCTGAATTGCTTCTTTGTAGATACCTCTCAAGTAGTTCAGAGGCTATAGCTGAATATGATCTTCTGGTTAAAAAAAAAATCTTAACCAGACATTGGCCAAGAGATTCTTTTTGTGCGTGTTTTCCCATTTTCAGTTTCTCCTTTGTAAACTGCTAGAAAAAAATGTCTGCTGCATCATTTATATTGGCCTGTTTTGGAGGCTTGAAATGTATTGACGTCTAATAGAAAAAGCTGCTAGCTACCTTTATGTATCCATACACAGTCTTGGCTTGATCCTTAGCACTGCAGAACTACAACTGTGGGCAAAATCCCGTGGCTGGAGGATGTTAAGCATGTGTACACTTTCAGAGGTTTCATCTGCAGAAGTGCGAGTCCTCTGCCACAACCAAAGATTTGCAGGTTCTTCCAATTGCCAAAATTTGGTCATCCATGTGCCAATCCCTGAAATTAAAACAACACTGAGAATGTTCTGCGTCCACATTGGTGCCTCTCAAAGAGGCTAGTAGTTAATGATGAGCAAAACAGTGTCTCAGTCTTCTGGAAATGACTGTATTGGATAAAATTTTCCAAATTCAGTCTAACATTTGCAAGAAAAACTTCAGCACAAATGTTTAAAGCTTGGCAAAAAGTATAAGCAACTGAAAACAGAGGTTTCCTCCCTGAAAGAGAGGGAAGTAATGGTCAACTTAATAATGGGTGATACAGCAAACTTCCTGGTATTAAACAAAACTTGCAATATAAAATCGTATAGATTTGTGGCTTTTGAGATGATGAAAGGTCAAACTTCAGTTCCTCCTAGCTATTAAAAGCTGAAGAAGGTGCCACAAGGTGTTCTTTTTCACTTCTAGTGACATCTTAAATTTCACTTACTGCTTCTATGTGTTTCAGGCCTCTCCAAGCTAAGTATTGAGCACAATCATACAATTTCTCTGTCTTCCTGTTTACAGAGATGAACCCAATTCCAGAATGAGCATGATTAATGTACTTAATTCTTCTCTGAACACTGATTATACCCAGTTTTCAGCCAGGACATTTCCACTGGTATGTTAATAATAGCACTGCTCAAGGATGTTGTGGGTTGCTCCAACCTTTCTTACAGAGTTTCCACAATGTAACAGTGTCTTAGCTGTCGGAAAGATGTCTTTAATAAGAAGGAAGCAATGAACTGCCTGATTTCACTCTATAATGGAAACTTGAGTTTTAAAACATTTGTATTAAGAGTGTTTCTTTTTCTCTCGTTTGTGTCAGTATTGGGGAAGACATGCTCTAATTGCTGCACTCTGGGATAGCTTTAAAGAAGAATAAATAAGTGAAAGTATTTCCCATTGTTTCTTCCTTACAAGAACACATGCTGAACTCTCTAGTAGCTCATTTTATGAGTTTCCCAGTGGAAAAGCTCATAGCTGATCATCTCTGTTCTCAACACCAGATGTTCTTTTTCTGCTTGACTTTAGTAGTAAGCCGTAATTTTGTTCTGTGTCTGTGGATCAGTGTTCAAAATTTTAAAATGAATTATTGGAGCAGCCTCCTGAGATTTTTGAATAAGCCAACACTAGAGTAAATCTTAAAGTCAAGTTATAAAGAAGTAAATTTCACGTGGGGTTGTATTTTACAGATCAAAGGTTCATTGTGTAATAGGTCTGTATTGCTCAATTTTCGAATCCTGAATAACCCTGAGTGTTATAAGAGCAGTATGAGTTCTTGCAGTCCATAAAGGAAGTCTGGATATTATCAGGCATGAGTTTAGAGTTCATAATTGTTAAGTTATTAGGCTCTATGCATGGCTTAAAAAAAATAATTGTAAAATTGAGCAGAAAGCCCCTAAAGGGGACTTTTGTTTTAAAAAGTTATTTTAAACTAACTACTTTAACTATTTTAACTATTTGAAAGTTATTTTAATTTTTTTTCAACATAAAAAGGTATCTGCATTAATGACCAGGATGATGGGACAGAGAGCACCCTCAGCAAGTTTGCAGATGATACAAACCTGGAAAGAGTGGCTGAAACACTGGATGGTTGTGCTGCCATTCAGAGGAACTCCAGCAGGCTGGAGAGATGGGCCTTCATGGGGCCCTAACAAGGCCCTCATGAAGTCCAGCTAAGAGAAATGTCTAGCCCTGCACTTGGAAAGGAATAACACCATGCACATGGAAAGCAGTGTAGGGGAGAATGTCCTGGGGCTCCTGATGGACAACAGTTGACCATGAGCCAGCAATGTGCCTTAGCAACTGAGAAGGCTAATGTAGTTTACTGGGCTGTAGGAAGCCAAGTCAAGACAGGTGATGCTTTCTCTCTGCTCAGCTCTGGTGAGGCCACATCTACAGCACTGTGTCCAGTTCTGGACTCCTGAGTTCAACAGAGAGATGGACACAGAGGAAGGAAACCATCAAAGGGACATAGAGATGATAAAGGGACTGAAGGAGAGGCTGAGAGAGCAGGGGATCTTTAGTCTGGGGAAGTGAGGCATGGGGATTATTGTAAATACTTGATGTCATGAGCACAAATGGGCACAAACTGAAATACAAGAAATTCCATTTAACATATGAAAAAGCATTTTTACAGTGCAGGTGATTTAACACTAGGTGCCCCAAAAGTATGATACCACAGTGTATCATTCTGTAACCCTTACAAATTGTAATGCATCACACTGATGGCCTTCCTCACCTCTGGGTGATACTGGTAAAAGAAACTAAGAAAAACTCAGAGAGAAGGGAAATGTAGGCTTCATCTACTAATTCTTTTTGGAGCTCAAAGAGCAAGGGAGACAGCATTCATGGTCTTAACCTACCTGTGGAGGAATGGGATGTCAGACTTTGTCTCAGTCTCATCAAACAGCTGGAAGATCTGACAGTAGCAGATGTTTCTTTTTTCATATTCCTTTCATTCTCTCCCCTGCCCCCAAAATACACAAATTAGGAGGAGGAAAAAAAGGGGAAAAAATGTAGGCAGGGAAAGGGAGCCAGAAAAAAAAAAAGAAAAATATCTTTCCAACCAGAGCTGGAGCTTTATTAAAAACTAGCTACCAAGACAGTGATTTAAAACATGTAATTCTGTTCAAGCTACATAGATAGGATTTTGGTAGAAACCCAGATAACCTTTCTGTTTCTAATAGTTTTCCTTCTGGAGCATGTGAGCTTCTTTCTCCAAAAACGAGCTTGCATGTGTTTCTTTTATTACTACCCTCTATTCATCTTCTGGTATGTGACAGACAAATAATTTGAACCTTTTTTCAGGTACATTTTTGAAAGTTCCTATGCTGTTCTCAAATACATGCCCTCAGCTTCTGCAGAAATGCAACATAGGAAACATTTTTGGTTTTCACATTCAGGAAAGAGAGACCTAAATCTTCAAGTTAGGTAACAGATGTGCCAGAAATGTGCAATAGTGATGGGCTTTTTGTTGGTCATATTATCACAGAAATTTTATAGGTGGCTAAAAATAACAGTTGTCTATCTGTATAGAGATTTTGTTTTAGGACTCTTGAAGGGGTGGTGGAGGGTTGCCCTTTTTAAATTTTTTTTTAATTAATTGTTCGAGCACTGTGGACAGTCTGCAACAAATTATTTTATACTAAGTTCTTCATTAAGATGCACAGAATAGAAGTGTAAAGTTATCAGGAAAAGCAGCAGTATTGCTTTCTATTCCTTAAACTCTGTGGAATTGAAGGTAGTGAACATCCTGAAGACCATGAGGAACATCTTGAAGGATCAAGGTTTCCTTTGAGAAACTGCTATTTTAGCCCAGAGGCTGGGATTTTAATGTGTTTGTATTCTCATCACATAAACAAGCCCTGAACAGAATCACTTTGTGAATTTTTGCTCAATTTTGTTCAAATAGGAGTTGGTAAAAAGTATGATGTTAAGAATGACTTTTCTCTGCATTTGCCACCTCCTGCCTCGTAGACAATTACTTTTCTTGAGCTGTTATTAATATTGGCTTCAGTGGTAGATGCTGCTTGATGATGACAGAAAAGCAACAACAGGTGCCATCTCTCCCATCTGGAAGGAAATGGTGCAGGTGGGCAGTGGGACTTCAGCACCTTAGCTCTGATAACTGATAAACCCTCCAATACATTTAGACTATGGCAGCTGGGGGCATGCTACATAGTACAAGCTGTTTACTGTAGAGTGATAGAGCTTGGGGAGGAGGAAAGGTAGCAACTGAAATAACAATGCCTTAAAATGGGATGTGAAACAGTAATGCAGTTACCTTGTCCTGTACCAAGTCTGTTTTCCAGAGTAAGTTCTATAATCTCTTGATGTGGGCTGTCCCATTGGCTTGTGACTGTATAGGTGCCACCTTTTGTTCAAGTCTGTCCTGCCCCTCCTCTGTTTCTTCCTCCCAGAACCCCAACAACAGGTCTTAGACTTGGAAGAAGAAAGTTGGAAGTTTATGTAACTGGGTTGTGGATTCTTGAGATGCTCAAGGTCCTAGGGATGTTCTATTTTTATGGCTGCAGACATTTAAAAAAATGTACTTCCAACATTTTGTTTTGGAATTATTGCTGGAGTTCTGAAGTTCAGGAATTTTTAGCAAGCCCTCACCATGGGAGCAGAAAGAAACAAATCCAAGATATTTTAATATGGCACAAATAGTTTCACTGTTGCCAAAGGGAAGTGCTCTGCTTAAATGTCAGGACAGTCTTAGTAACAGCTGACTGGGACAATTAAACTGATGATCCCAGTCCCAGTTTCTAATGGTCAGTGCTCTTCTGCAGAAAACTCTATCTCAGTCTTTTAGTGCATAAGAGTACGCAATCCGCCCTCTGCTCTGACTTCTCTGATGGCTTCTTCAAGGTAGGGTTTGCAGAGGCACTGGAGGAGGGGAGATTAACCCTCCATTGACATCATCTCTCTTGAGTATTCTAGAAGGTGCACATGGTAAGCAGCAGTGATAGAATGGCATAGCAGCATTTACTTGTCCGTCTTCTCCTCCAGTGCCAGTTGGAGGTGCACCTCCTTTTTCTGCTTTACTAGCAGAAAATGTGTCTCCTAATCCTGGTTTTCTTTGCCAAGGACATAAATAAGCAGCATTATTTTAACTGATATTCTTTTTTTTTCTCCATTGTAGTTCTTGATACCAACTAGAATATTTTTCTGTGTTTTCACCACACTTGCATGATTATCCTCCCCGTATGAACTTAACTAGTTGGAAGCTTTCGTATGCATGTCCCATGCCATGTTTGAGCAACATCAAAGGTTACATCAAAGGATCTTTTTTTGGCACACGGTTATCATGAGATGAGGATTTAAGTTAGTCTTGTCTTTAAGTTTCTCAACTTGGAATGAAGTTTTATATACTTACTGGTCCTAAGACTGTTTTAGGTGTAAGATTTTAGCTGAATGATACATAATAGTTATTTTTTGAAGTACTATTTTAGGGTCCTCAACTTGGCCCCTTTTCTCATTGAGTGTCCAGTGCCTGCTTAGTCCTTTATGGAAATAACTGTATATTACTGGCATTCCAGACAGATGCTTTCATCTGACCAGAGTGCATGTCTGCACTTAGTAATTTTTCTTCAACATCAAATTAGATATTCTTCTGAAGTCTTGATTTTACTATTTTAGAGTCTACTTCTTTTTTTCTAATACTTCTGAACATTACTTTTTCATTTACTGAATGAAATAGTTTTCCCCTAATAAGTTTCTCCTAAAACCCTTCTAGATATCTTTTAGGCCTCCTGTGCGTCATTTTTGGCTCTGTGTAGGCCCTTCAATCCAAACTGAGCTGTATGAGCCTTGCCAACTTCTTTTTTTCTCTTGCACAATATTTCTAATATGGAACTTTTCCCATCCACAAAATGAGGTCTGGATTCTCAGTATGTCAATACCTTAATCACTGAAACATCATTTTCTTTGATCTTCAGAGATATCCTTTTCAACTGAGGACAAATTTGAATAGTGCTCATAACTCATCTCTATTTTTACTATTTCTGATAATTTAATTTGCTCTGATCAGAGCCTACCTCTGTCTTGGAGTTTTGACTCTCAACTCTTTCATTGTGCCAAATGGCAGTGTCATGCAGCTAACAATGCATATCTCTAAACCAAGAAAACAAAAGAGGACTCCATTTTTTTATGACTGTTTTGTTTCAGCAGATCTTTTTTGTTGTTGTTGTTTATTGAGAACTTTTTCTTTCTCCTTTGTTTTTCTTATGCTTGACAAGCCAGATCTCATCCTTATTAGACTGCAACACTTGCTATACTTAGTGGGAAAACTGATAGATGATTCTTGTGGTATTACAGCTTTTTTAAATGCAGGTAGCAGAAAAATACTCCCTTTCTTTTTTGCAATAGTGCTTTCAAAGAAACATCGTGACAGATGATGCGACCATGTTTTCAGGTTTTCTGCAATGCTTTTTGGCTTGTTGCTGAGAGAACAGAGTGAATTTGGCAATGCTCCTTATAGTAGGTTATTTATCTTTTTCATGTTTAAAAAAATCACTATGTAGCTTATAATTCTTTTTAGTCCCCAGTTCTGAGAGTTTGTTTGTTTTTTTTGTGTTTTTTTCAGTCCCATTTTGTGATTATTTGTTAAAAGGAATGAACAGTTGAAGCGTACTGAGGGGATGCAATTGGAAAGAGGAGTGGGTGATGCAGAACACAAGAACTGGGGGCAGCTGCGACCAGGCAGATGGAGCAGCCTGCCTGCATGTGAAGTTCTGTGAATGCCTCTGCAGGGTGGAACCTGGTTTCTAAATTCTTGGCAGCTGGAAACATCACTCAATGAGAATTGCCATCCAGGTGATGCCTTAATTTATGTCTGTCTGGGCATATGATATTAACTTCTAGTGTGATTTTTGTCAAAGTGTGAGAAAATGACTCCCTGCTCTGCTAGCGCCTACAGTGTGGTTAGTGCCGGTGTTTCCAGGTTTCTTCCATGCAGTGATGGTGTCGTGAGCAGTGGCCTCGTCTGTGGCCTTCTGCCAGAGCTGGAGGCGGCAAACTGCCCCTTGCGGTGTCAGTGAAACCATCTCCCCAGCAGCTGCTGCTGCTCTGCACAGGTTTGCCCTTGGGGCTGCCTGCTTGTTCAAAGACTCCCTGATCCTGCATTTAAGGGCAGCAGGGATGGCAATGCACGACCCAACATCGGCATGTGCCATTTGTGGTTCTCCTTATGGCTCTGTAGGCCAAGTTCTGAGGCTGGCTCCAAAACTGTTGGCTTCCTCCTCTGTGGGCCTCTCCTCTGCAGCAGGCAGGATTTTTTCTTTTTTTTTTCCCCCCACACTCTATGTTTAATGTAGTTTAGAAGGAAGAAACAGCAGGGAATTAGCAGTATTTACATTGGGCTTTTTAAGCCAGGAGAATTCTTCCGATGCTTCCTCTTGGTAGCTGCAGGCAGCTGTGGGTAATCCTTTCATTAAACTGATGGAGATCTGTGTTCCTATTGCTTCGCTTTTTTCTCCCCTCTCCAAATTCTCCTAGAGTGGTAAGGAGCAGTCTTCCAATCTCATACCTACATTTATGTCCATGTTAAACCCATTTGTTATAGTCCAACATTATCCTCTAGCATAGCCAAACATCCTCCCTGATGTACTTTAAAGAGCAATCGAATTCCCTTTTCAGCCATCCCTCTGCTGCATTAAATAAGGTTTGTTTTTTCTAGTCGTCCCATAGGATATTTTTTTCTTTCTTAAAAAGGTCTTTTCTGCATCTATCATAGTTAAATCAAATTTCTTCATAAATTGGATATAAATTATAGTCCACCTAGGCACCTGTTTAAAGGAAAGATGATAAATCAAGTATATATCTATTTTTAATCTTCTTGTAAAATGCAAGCATTCAGTTGAACTTCAGAGAATGTAGTATGTACAATGTATTACTCCAAATGAGGGCTTACCTGTGCCTTGTAGGCTTCGCTATGCCTCGTAAAAAGGCTTTTGATTTATCTAAGTATCCTGCTTTCTGTCTGCAGCTGCACTGTATCAATGCAACGTATTTATTCTTGCATTAAACAGTGGACACACATCTTGGTCTTCTGCAATGGAGAAACTCCAGTTCTGGGCTAAACATTCATCATCTAGGTAGTCCCTAGATGTGCAGCCTGTCAGCACATTACTGAATTTCTTCTGTCTCTGCCACTCCAACCCTCATCAATATTTCTTTTTCTGTTATGATGTCCCACTCCTCTCTTGTGTAGGCAATGTCTTCTAATGCTGTCATCAGCAAAAAGTCATTTGCTAACTGTACTCCTTGTGACAGGTCACTATAAGAGTATTAACTCTGCTAGGCTTGACCTTTGAGAAATGTAAAGAATAATCTCTTTGCAGTCCACACTTCCTCAATAGCTGGTTTGTCACTAATTTCCTTAGCTGCAGGAGCAGCCAAGAAAACAATTTCTCACTTGATATAGGTAAAAAAAGTAGTGCAACTGTAAAAAAAAAAATCTATATATGAGCAGGGGTAGCGATCATGATGGAGATTCTCTAATGCTAAGTTTGTCTTGGCAGTTTAGAGAACTGTAGTAGTAGAAATCAATGTCATTCAGTTGTATAAAGGTTAAATTCTTTAGGGACTAGTAATAGAAATATTCAGTCGAAATGGGCAGATTAATGGGCCATATGTGGTCTGTATGAAGAGCAAAGAGCAAGTTAGAGGTCTAGTGAAATATATTTAGTAGATTTTTTTTAACATAATATGTGAATGGTAAAGAGTGGAAAATACTGGAAATTTTGAAAAGAAGATATTTTTAGATTATACTATGTATATCATAATTAACAAACAGACCAGAGGTTAAAGACACTACCAAAGGTAACTCATTATGCCTGCCATGTTTGCCATGAGTGATTTCACTCCAGAGAAGGAAGAAAAAGCAAAGAAGATTCAAGTGCTGAGGATCAAGAATTGATCCTCACAGTCTTTTTCCCCACAGTAAAGCTGCATTTCATTTAGCTATGTGAAAAATCATTAAAAAAAATAGCAGGAATACTGTGCATTGAAAAAAGTGATGAAAAAGATAGAAGCCTTCTTCAGGACAAATGGGCATAGGAGCTGGATTTAAATTACTCCTTCTCTGTATTAGGCTCTAGATTATCTGATACACTGGAGCACCTTGGGAGGAATCTATTGCCTAAATGCAATCAATTTTTTTAAAAAATAATTTTGGTGTCAGTTTTGTTATCAGGAACTTACCTAATGCATGCAGGTGGCAGAGAAGACTGGGGCACTTCTAATTCTCAGCAGATATATGGCACAAAACAGGATTGCAGAAAAATAATTGTAGAGCTTTAGAGCCTTGAAACCCAGGATAAACTTGGGAATCAAACTTAGGAAGCATTTCCTACCAAGTTGTGTGATACTAAGTACTCCTTTCTGCAGATATTATCCCATGTGGAGATTTCTAGATTTTTATTTCTGGTGGAGATTCAGCAATAAAGTGACAGCAGTTTAAACAGGGGACATCAGTTGACTTCATATTGTCAAAGCACGTAACGTATAGTTTCTATATGTAAAAAGGAGGCCTTGATATCATCCATTTCTTAAGACATATGGTCTGCTATGTGTTTTTGGATAGATCTGTATTGGTTCAATGTCTTTTCTTCTTCTGTGTTCTCAAGATGAAGCTTCTTCTGATTTGCAAGTTTTGTGAACAATATTTAAATAATATTCTTTCCATAGGTGTATGTATAACCCATATATAAAAGTATGTGGGAGGGATGTAGGTGTACATCGCATTTGCAAAGCCATCGTATGTAATGCCAAAAGGATTTTAAAACAAGAGGAAATGTTTCAAGTCGTTGTTACAAAAATGTTGTTTCTGTTGTTTATTATTTGGATCTGATCTATTGGACAAATTTGCTTTGCAGAACCAATTACAGGTTTTGTGCATGTTCTGCTAGGCTATTTGGTTAAAGGGCTGGGCATGAAGAACAGTAGCAGCATCTGTGCAGAGCCTGCATTTGCAGCTTTGGAAATTACTTCCTGACCATACATCATGTCTGTACTGCAGGATTTTTAAAATAAATTCTTATTTATTGTTTGTTTCCTAATGTCAATCAAGATATCTCACTCAAGTTAAATAGGACATTTAAAGTAAGCACATGAAGCATGATATTGAGATAGGGCTGACAGCTTTAGGTCTTCTGGCTGTCCTCGTAGTTGCATGAATAGTTTCTGAGCTGTGGGAGTTTTCCGAGTAATGTCTTTTTTGGGTTTTTTTTGGTTTTTTTTTTGCCTTTTTTAACAGTGTTTCAAATTATTTTACTTATGACACCAACTGTCAAATTCAGCAATAATTGCCATTTTACTATCTGTTAGAAGGCAAGGCAGAAAGTACTACTGTTAGGAACTGTTTACATTTGGAGTATTGATGAGGGGGAGTAAAAAGACAAGAACCCCTAGTACGAATGTAAACATTTAGGTTTATATGATTAGCAATTATAGTTTAATCTGGATGTGTTGCTCTACATGCAGAATATTTAATTCAGCCGGATTTGTCAGTGAATTATGTTCCATGTCCCTTATACACCCCAATTCCCTAATCCCTATCCTTAGAAATAAGAAAAAGTCTAGTAGGAATAAGGCAAGGGAGAATAGGAATGGGATGACCAAGACAGGGAGCTCCTGACTTTATGCTGAAACCTTTCCCACTCTTCTTGGGAAACTATTTGGGGTGTTACCTCTCATGAAAGCTTATGGTCCTGGGAAGGAGCCTTTGAAGACTTTAAATGCATTCGACTTTTATTTCATTGCCACATTCAACTGAATGTGGCCAAAAGGTTTCAGCCCTCCCAGAAGTCTGCTGAGGGATGGAAAGAGGGATGATGCCTCATTGACTCTATTTCTATAAAATATTATCTTTTTATAAAAAGAGAAGGTAATATGCCAGACATTTTCTATCTTTTCAATTGTTATAAAAAAAGGTAAAATTTCTAGCCCAAAATACTTCGTTAAAACTACAGTGTTGATCTGTTCAGGTATGTTTTTCAACCCTCCAGTGTGATATTGGAGATTATTGACTTACATAAGAGTGTACTATAACCCCAGAAAGCTCTCATCAACTGTGTGTTAGCAGGTATCTATAATTATTGCCTGCTTACTTCTCTGATTGAGTATAAAATGAATAATGAGCCCAGCAGCATTTGGTTAAGTGCACAAATTGGAGAACAGTTTCCTTGTTTAACAAGAAAGCAAGAACAAGTTTTGCACTTCCCACTTGGAGAATAATTTAATTTATTTATTAATTTATTTATTTATAACTTCTGATACAGACACACAATCATTAGCTGCTGCCACAGGACATAGAGTTTTCCTTTGACAGTCCTGCTGAAATTAGATCTGTTTCCCTCCCTGTATTTTCTGATAAAATTAATATAATTATATTAACATTAGAAAGATTAAAAGGCACATGTGACAACAGCAAGTAGACATACTGGCAAAACAAAATTCAAAGCAGATAGATACTATCTTCTGAGCTGCTTTAATGGTAGTGAACTCTGTATGAGCCCAGACTTACATTTGGATTTGTAAGATAAAACGTGAGACTTCATGTGTAATTTCCAAATTAGAAATTGAGGAGAAACCGTTTTTCAAAGTTGAAGTCTGGCAAAGGTTCTGAATGTTCAGACGGTATTCCTGAAATCTTGTGTTATTGTGGAGTAGGAATGGAATAGATAGACAGTATGGAAGAATGTATTCTTTCACTGCATTCCTCTTACTCTTTTCTTCTGCTTCAGTTTTACTCCTTCCCACCTGTGATTTGCTTAGCCTGCCTACACATAGCAGTACTTATTCACTCCTTTTTTTTTAAGACTTCAAAACAGTGTAAATCTTCATGATGAATTGATTTAAGAGTATACAGGGGTGAAGATACGAAATAAACATCTTTGAGTTGAGCTGGCAGCCTAGCAATTGCAAGAGGAACACGTTTTTCTAGTTTAGCTTCTTTGTTTCCTCCCTGCCTCCTTCAAATGAACCTGTTTTGGGAAGTCTGTTGAATTTGGCAGCAAGCTGATGTGTAGTTACAAGTAAATGAGCCCCGGTATCAGCAAGAGTGCAGCCTATATCAAGTGAGGCCAGAATCCTCATTGCCATATACTATTTTTCAGTTCACCTGCCTTGGCTCTCCTGTAAGTGAGAGATCTCCGATGGGTAGCATTTGGTGCATCCCTGTCCATTTCTCTGTAGGCTTTGACCTCCTATAATTACTAAGCTGTTTACTTCCCGTTATGTTTCATGTCTTTTTCTTTGTATCTGAGATAGTTGGCAAAAGATGACTAAACCCAACAATTTTAATGCTAGGGAGATACCAGGTGCTGTGGATATAACTCAGAGAGTGATGGAGCAAATTTCGTCTCTGGTCCCTAGTGCGCTGTGGCAATAACAAAGCCACAGCAACAAAAAAGGCTCCTGTCAGCTCCTGCCTGAGCACCCACCACACACGCACCGGGGATCAGAAGTAGCTGCTCTTCACAAAGTGCTCTGCTCTCCTGCTGCCTCATTCACATTGCCCTGCCTGCAGGCATTAAACAGGTCTCCCTTGGTCAGAAAGAGCAGGAGGGCTCTGGAAGAGGGGCCTGGGTTGAGTCCAGCATTCCCAATGTTGGCTCCATAGCTGACTAAAAGCTCTTTATCACCACGAAGCTATGGGAGTGGGAGGGAAGCTGCTTTTGATGTGCTGGTCTCAGACAAGATAGAAAAGACATCAGGAAAATCATTTAGGGACCGGTTAACAGACCAGAATTACTGAGGCTGTAGCAAAGTCAATAGGGTGTGATGTCGTCTTGGCCCTCTTCCTTTCCCAGTGGTAGCTGTGTTGTAATCCTGTTTGGAAAATGTCTGCATGAATGTGCCAGGCTGCTAATCAGGCCTTAGGTTAAGGAGGATACCCACAACTTGATCAGTGCCTCTGTACCTTACTCAGGAAGCTTTCTCAGGAACCTTGGTCCCAACTATAGGCACAAATATATTTCTTTTATACAAATCTGTAATAGAACTTCTGAAGCACTAGTTTTCCTCATATTGTTTTTTGGATTGATCTTTTTATTTTGGTGCCTTTTTAACTTTTTTGCATTATTTCAGAGTAGGAGAACATTGCAAAGATGATGTGTGCCTTTGCACCTGTATGTATCAGTGAATGAATGTGTGTTTTATTTATAAAGTTGTTTCCAGACTGGCAGCAGTCTCCCAGCACCTGCAGGCATGACTCAGGTGAATCTCTGCAACTGCTGAAGTACTCTGGTGTTTGATACTGATCCATTCTGTGTATTCTGACCGTACTCCTATTTGCAATTGCTCTGTAACAAGCTCTTAAAAGTGTCTTCAGTATTTGCAAGTCTACCTCTTCTGCCCCTCACACCCAACCAAAGTGGATGGACTAGAAAGCCACTGAAAAAGATAGGGCTGAGATAGGAAACACTGTTTTGCAAAATTTGAGACTGAAAAAGAAGGAGACAGATGAGATATCATCCTATCTTGTCTTTTTGCAAGTTCAGCTTTCAGTTGTGCAGGTTATCTCATGTCACCCTCCAATGGAACGGCAAAGGAGGGGAAAGGTGTAGCTGTCAGATGTGTTTCACTGCCTGCTTTTTCGCTTAACTTGAATTTAAATATTTCGAAGGCTAGCGCACTTAAATTCACACATTGATTTTAACAGGAAACCCAAGCTTGAGGGCTTCGATGTAAATTATTAGAATGCCAAATAGCTGAGGTTACATTTTTGAATGATTGTTTATGCCAACAATTTATAAGAGTGGAGGAAATAAACCTTTTCTGAACAGCTTTCCTAACAGAAAGTGTGACTTAAGCCAACAGAAATGTCCAAATACATAGCTTACTGCCAAAACTGCCTTAAATGAATTAGATTTATTATACACTATACATAAAGAAATTCAAACATTCACTGCAGTCCTCATCTTACACTGTGATTTGAATAAGGGAGTGTTGTCTATGGTCATAAATTATTTGGGAAATTAAACTTTGCAGGCACCTTCCCAGTCCCCAGCTGTGCCATTTTTTTGCAGGATAGCGCATGTGATCCGCTATCATTACGGCACAGATGAACTTCCTGCACCCTGACACAGCAAGCCTGCTTAGTGTCACAACTACAGTGTGTCAAGTGCTTGACAAAATAAACCTCCAACCGGAAAGAGCTGCTCTTTGAAGTTCCAGAACTTGCTCTAGTCCTGGTTTTGTAAAAGCAGTATCATATGTTGAATACATGGAAAAGGCATTTCAAGCTACTTTTCTGTGACAAAGCACTGTGGTTAGGCCACTGCCTAAGTGCAGATGTGTTCACTGCATCCCGCTCTTTGCCAGGCCTTTTTTTTTTTTATTTGTGGCTTTATATTTAATAAGTGTTGGTACAGTTTGTCTCATTGTCCTAAGCTAAGAGCTTCAACACAGTAGAAAGTTAAATTTAAAACTCTTCAAAGTGATGTATGTGCTAGATTAGCCAGCACAGTGAAGACTGCAGGGCTAGCAAAAAGACAGAATCATAAATGTGAGTAATCTACCCTCTGTCAGAAATAGTTTTGTCTTTTTGAAGCTGGAAATTTATGATGGTAATGGCAGAACTCAGCTAGAAGCACAAGATGCTTCTGCACAGGGTAGGGCTGAACTCACTAATCAACTTATTTGCAGTGACCCTGACTTGGTATGATACTTTAACAAGTAAGCACAGCTATAATTTGAAGTCTAGTGATGGTTTTTCATTTAAAGTCCTTTCTTATGGAGTCCTTTCTTCAGATTTATTGTTACTTATGTTGCTAACATAAATGAGTCTTGTGACAGTAAACTGAAAGTATGCTTCCTGAAAAAAATATAACTATGTACCTTTGCCCAGGTTTTTGAGGTCTGCTATAAGGGCATTAAGGGAACTCAGCATAAGCAAGAAGCAAAATTAGTAACATCCTTGTGAATGAACTCATTAATGAAATTAAGCACCTACTTCCAAACACTTGCTGGATCAGAACCTCTATTTATTAATCCTTTTTTTTTTCTTTTTTTTTTTTTACCATTCCCACTTATTAAGTGTTTCTGAAGAGCAACTTGATAGTCCCAGAGTGATCCACATCTTTGCATGGCTTTTGTATCCAGTAACTTAATCAAATGACCCATAGTGTCCTAGTACAAAGATTCTGTTGAGGGCCTTTATCAGTTTTATCCTCCTTCATTTTTTGCTGCAGTGGAAGATTTAGTGAATTTGTTTGCTAATGGCCTGTAAACTATGAGCATAACACCTGCCCTGTAAATCTTTGGTTGAGTTTCTGACTGTGATTTATAGCAGTATCATAAAACCCCGTGAAGCTGTTTTCAGATGAGAATGCTCAACCTTTGGAGGAAGCAGGTGACAGTTCAGTGGGAGACTATTATATACGCATGATAAGAATAATGTTTTCTGCTTAATGAGAGTTATAAAAGGAGAACTCACTAGAATGTTACCTGCCAGTGCCGAGGCCAGGATTTCCACATTTTACCCTCTATCACTGATTTTATAGCAGCCACACAGATTGTGCCAAGGCTGTGTCCTTTGCCCTGCCACGGGTATTCATGACCCTATCAGCTCTATGCTGGGAAATGGCAAATGCGCAGTAAATGTTTTGGCATGCCAACAGAGAAGTAGTCTTAAATGGCATGTCTAATTGGATTTCCTCAGTTTGATATTAATTTCTTAATGAATGCACCAATGTTTGAATTCGGGAGTTGAAAAATATTCTCTGAAGGGTCTCAGTTTGCCTTGAAGGGTTCTGAATCTACAAGAATCAGATCACTGCAGGTCAATAATAATAATAATAAAAAATATAATTTCCTATGAGTTTTTTTTTTTTCTTTTTTGATTCCTAGACATTTAAGCAGGGAGAGAGATGATATGGGCACCTGGGCCACCTCTCCAGGCGCCAGTGCAGAGGTTAATACACCCTTGCGGTGGGCTCGTGAGTCAGCAGCAGCTCCATAAGGAAAGCCTGGGCATCTGTAGCCACCTCCTCGGCATCCAGGCACAAGGAATTGGGGGCGTGCTGAGGAAACACTGCTGGGGAGAGTTGCTGGCAGATACATTGGCCCGGGCCCCGCGGCGATGAACACAGGGAGCCTTTGAGGCCTCAGCGCAGGCCGAGCGCTCACCGCCACGGCCCCATCCTGCCGTGAAAAGCAGGATCTGTCTGCGGAGGCTTTACTCAGAGCTCCCTGGTTTCCCCTGGCGATGTGTAAACTAGGCAAGGACGGGCTAAACAAGTCATCGGAGTCCCGTAGCGAGCTGCTCTGGCAGCACAGTTGAGAATTTCTCCTCCATTCGCACATTAGATCCCGTCCCCTTCTCATCTGTGTGTGGCTCTGCCGAGCCTGTCCCCGTGGGTGAACCAAGGGTGAGGTGAATATTATAAAGCACGGATTAAGTGCAAAGTAATGAAAGCAATTAATGGAAGGTTGGATCTGTGTCTTGCTTGCTGTTATCAGAAGATCAAAGGAATGAATTCCCGCCAGGCTCATGAGCTTCCAGAAATCCTGCAGGTGAGTCGGTTGCCTGTCAATCTGCTCTGCTGGATTTGCTCCAATAACTGCGGGATTGAAACTTCCTGGCTCTGCTTTCCGAACTGGAATGCATTCATGTGGAGAAACCTGCCAGGGAGAACCATCTCTCCCAATGGGCAGCAAGGAGGGAAACACAGTGCTTGGGACTGGAGCATTTGCCTTGCGAGGCAGAGACCACTGGGGTTACGTTTTGCTGCTGAATGGGCCCAAAGAAAGTTTGGAGTGTGCCTGGTCAGAAGAAGGTATCGAGCTGAATATAAAATGAGAGATGAGTTACTTGACAGGCAGAGCTGTAGAACTGGAGAAGAGGAAGTAGCCATTTGCTCAAGCTTGAGGTGGGCTTAGTCCTCTGGGAGGAAACGAAAAGGAAGATTTATTCTATCAAAATGCGTAATATGTCACTGAAAATCTGAAAAATGTTCCTTTCTGGGATTAAAACAAAATGACGATCCTTCCATGCCCTTCACATCTAGTCTGTCATATAATATGACTGAGGTAAAATTGTTGTCCCAAACCCCACATGTGCTCTTAGTAACTTCAGTGATTCAGCAGACAAGAGGCAATGCCCAATGCCTAATGCCGCTGCACCTTCTCACTGTTTCATGCAGGCTTGTGATGACTGTATGCTTTTATATTTGGATTTCCTCATCTTCTTTCCAACATTTAGCAACCTGTCGAAGTCAACTCCCTCTATTCTCCTTCCCAGAAAAGGGAGGCAGTTGGGTTGGTGTCCTGCAGTGTGGTCACTCTTCGTTGATGACCACATGAAGGACAGCTGAGAACCTTTGGGGGCTGTTACTTAGGTCAGTCAGAGTCCTTTAAGGCAAATGCCATAAATTCACTTGGCATGCCAAACTCATAACACATCAAGCCGTATCTCTCTCGAGGTAGGCATCCAGACGTCAGTAAGCAAACTGAGCAGTTTTAATAACAACTGCATCGTCCAAAGACTTGTGGAACGATAGCAAGGCAGTGTAAAGAGGTAGCAGGAATCTCAGATCTTCTCGCTGACTGTTCTGTTGTAAGCAATCGATTTCTTGTTAGCTGTTGGGAGGGGAAGTGAACTTTGCAAATGCCCAGCAAGAAGTTACAAAAATTAGGAAATGCCATCCATACAAGGATAAACAAATATTTGCAGAAAAGTATCTACAAATTGCATAAATTTCCTCCCACACCACTTCCTGCATTCCAAATGAAGGGATACCTTTGAATAAGCTACATTTACTGTGTGCATGTTACAGTGAATGTTGATGTCTGAATAACCCTCACAAACCTTGAAAATTAGATGTAGAATCCGGAATTTTGGTTATCCATTTCAAATCTGTGTTAATTAGGAGCAGAAAGTTCATTATAGGGGAGCTTCTGTGAGTCTCCCCAGAAGTGTCCCCAGAAGTGACATTTTTTTGTCTTAGTTCAGGACCTCCAGAATCTGCAAGAGTTTTTAAAGGTGTCATCTGTACATTTGTCATAGTAACAAGAGGAATCTGGTCTTCTTTTAAGTGAAAGATAGGGGTGGATACAGAAGCATCTTGCATCTTTTAAAGATAACACAATCATCTGAATGAGCATATTTCTCATGAATGATTGTATTTCTCATGAGTTCAATGAAGTATTATCATTGAATCACTGAAAAGAGCATGGAAATTCTGCATTTGTTGGTAAGCATCAACTGTGCTGCAGATTGCTGTAAGCAGTCACTGACTGGGATTTAATTATGTGGTTTGAATTCTTTTTTATCTTTAAAACAGAAATGAAGTGACACTGACATGAGAGATAAGGGGAGAATTTGGAAAATCTGTCACCTTTGTGCATTTCAGCTTGTTCTCCTAGAAGCCTCCAATAAGTTCATTCTCCTGTTCTCTTCTCTCAAGAGGAATCTTAATGCCAAGATAAACTGGATGGATGGATTTGTTATTTATGTTTATTAAGTCAATAGAGAAATGTTAAGTGGAAGTGATTGTACCTAAAAGGGCAGCATGAAAATAGCTGTGTCTCTTCTGCATCCTCTGATAAGTTCCTGTATCAGGATTTATAACTAATCCAATTTAACACACACTTTCCTAGTGATCACCCGCCCACTCATATGCTGTCATAAAATAGGCAGTTATTGCAGGTTTCCTTCATCCTTGGTTGAGTGTAGAGTACACATGGATGCCTGGGAGCATAAGGATTCAGGGAGAAATTGTGGAAAAGTACTAGATTTTCTTAATTGCACTGAGCTTAAGCTTTCAAGCTTAAGATGTGAGCTAGAAAACTTTCCAGTTTCCAGGCACAGCAGTGTAGTTGCAGTTACTCACACACTGCTGCTGTGACTTGCTTTTAAAATATTACGCTAAGAGAGTAAGAATTCAATCAAAGACTGGATTTGTACGCAAAAAAAAAACCATTACCCATTTCATTAGTAACAGGAGGAGGAGATGTGGTCAAGGAGGGTGAAGGGGAGTGAACTGGGGGTAAGAAAATGGAGTCTTCAGGCAGCTTTGCATATGTCAGTCAGCAAGGCCTCGGTCCTGTAAGACTTTAGGAATATGTTTGAAGTTACACTTTTTCAGTGAGAGAACCTATAGGATGTGAGGCACGTGGGCTTGGGCAGCAGGTCAACCTATTCCTGCATTTGCTGCCATGCATTGGATGCTTCTGGATCCCACATTTCTGAGAAATAGAACTAATGGGGTTAGGTTTCTTTCTCATGGAAATGGCAGTGTTTGCAGATTATTATATTTGGGTAATTTTGCAGGTTGTAAATCTAGCAGAGCAGTAATTTGGTGGTCATGTTCCCTTTTAACTGTTCCCTTTATTTGTAAGAGAAATATTTCTCTTAGGTTACAGACCTGCCTACCTGCTTGTGGGGACAAATCTGTTGTGGTATATCTGTTTCTACTGTTACCCTTTTCTGCATTGCTAATGGAATGAATTGCTAATGGAGATCAGAAATAACAAGACTTTGCTAACAGCAAAATCTATTTTAATACAAAAAGATGCCTGGCTTAGTCTACTTGTGAGCATAATGATAGTATTATTTTAGCTCACCATTGAAAGGTAATTCATACTAAGGGCTCAAAATGTTACCACTTTCAATGGATATTTTAGTGTTTCCTTTATCCTGTGACACATAAAGCTTAGGAATTATATTGTGCATTGTGTATTAAATATGAGTATCTGCAGAATTCGGGAACACCACTGTATGGCATCTTGGGTCATTTATTACTTGTCACTGTGAAATGTTTGTATGGGATTTAAAATAGTGCATAATTTACTTCTTCATCCTCAGGGTGACTGTGCAGGAAACCTAGTCAAAGTAGCCAAAATGAGTGGCTCATTTTCTATACTCTGTGTGCATTTCTGGACACATTTTGTCCTCCTTTTATAGTCTACATGGAGAGACTTGTTCCTTGTGTATAACCCTGCAACAGAATGAGAGAGTCACAAGGCAGGATAACAGAGAGGATGGGATGCAGATCGCTTAGTGCTTGCACTCACATACCCAGTGTTCGTTACGCCGTGTGTTCAAAGCAGTTCTCTCCCTAGCAGAGTTGCTGACTTCTGCTGGAGAGACTTAAAGTTTGGAAGTTTTTGGTAAGCTCAGGAGGGCAAAAGAGACCCCTTTTTTCTCCGGAGTTCCCCGGGGTTATGAGGAGGAGGACCTCTGTCCTCCCGTGCTGCTGCTGCCTGCACAGTTCCCGACACACACACGTCCCAACGCTCAGCGCTGCAGCAGGTTTTAGCAGAGCCCTCTTAAGCGCCCGCGCAGCACAAAGGCTGCAGCCCCCTGCCCGCCCAAGGCTCTTGCTTTCTGGGGTGAGGTGGCTGTTGTTTTTCCATGCTTGCTGACGTCAACAAAATCGCCAGATGGCATTTCAATGCTCTGCAAAGAGACAGGAGCCTTTTATTACTGGGGTCACGTGGATCCCATTCATTTGCATTCCCAGAAGTGGTCTAAAGCTTTTCCTAGCTGCACAGCTTACGAGTGCACAGCACCTTCCCGAGGCTCAGAGGACCTTCTGTGGGATGTCGTTACCTTCGACGGAGCTGATAAAGAGGCACACAGAGATGAAGGTTTTGCTTCACGTTCTTTGCACCGCCGAATATGAAAGCATCCAGACAGTTGTGCTTTGCAGGGATTTTACCTTTTTTCTTTTTTTTATTTATGATGACCAATTATTACTTTTGAAAAGTCAGGGCAATAAAGAGCTATGGATTAGCTGAGGGAAGGTTATTTAGTCACTCAGCTCTAGGTGGCTCAGTAGCTTGCCGAGCCAAAATGCAAGTCTAAAATTGTGAAAAGCATTAGCAGAGGTGAGGAAGGGCTCTAGCATTAGAGTGGGACTATGTCATGCCCGACACATGGAAATAGAAGTTTGTCCTTTAACACTGCTAAGCAGATCACTGAGAACTCGGTACCAGATGCACAAGATTAAAGCAATTTATTTGGCTGTCCTGGAGCCACCCTTGCAGCATCTGAGCAGCGCATGGAGGCCAGAGCAGTCCCTTACTGACGTGGTGACTGCAGCAGCAGTCCAAGTTAAACCAGGCAAGGAAGAGCATGTGATTAGATTTCCAGTGGGCCGAAACCTGGAAGAAGTGATCTTGGAAGAACCTGCAGAGTCTGTGGGTCGCTGTGTACATGCAGGGGAAGGAAGGGGAAACCTGCTCTGCTGTTGTTTCGGCGGGGCACAAGGCAGTAGATGTGCTTGCTGTTCTGTCTCTGTGCTTGTGACCAGGACTCCTCAGCAGCTCGTTCTGGGCTTGGATCCTTTCCAGTGCGAGTGCTAGTGGGTGCACAAGCTGCCCGGTGCTGCTGTTGGTCCGCAGTGGAGAACGTAGAAGGGGATGTGGAATGAGCAGCACTGAGCAGGGCAGTAATTCATTACTACAAGTGTCTTTTGTCATCCTCCCCACTGCATGTGTTGTGCTTTAAAATGTAAATTCCCCCTTCCTTCACCAATCACAAATCTTCTGCCTACAGTAGTGACTATTCCTCTTTTCCCTGCTTTTCCTGGAAAAGATGAGCCGTGCAAATACTGTCTCAGAGATGATGAAGCTGGTTCACAGATGGATTTCTCAATTGAAAGGGAGCAGCAAGACTTTTTTTCTGAGAAGGAAAGGCAGGAGCAATTCCTGGTTTTCTTTGAAGCAATCTCAGGAAGAGAACACAGCTCCGTGGTGCTGTGGAAGGACAGCTAAGCAGTCTGGTTTCAACCCATATGTTACAGGCTAAAACTAAGAGTCTCCTAAACCAATGTGAGATTGCCATTATTGCTCCAGAAAAAGCATTAGTAAATCTCTGCTCACAGGCCAGCTTTTAATATATCACCAGTATCAACTTCCGAATCATTTCTTGGTGCTTCCTTGCGCAGAATACTCCAGTGACAACGATGTGTGTAATTTAGCAAGGGCCATCTGTATAAAAAATATATAGGGCAACACAGCCCTGTGATCTTTCCAAGTGTGAACACTTTATGGCTTAACAAAGTGTCATTGAAAGGCATGAGATGAGCAGCATCACGCACTCCCCTTTCCTGCTCCACAAACCATGTGTTAATACTGCTTACCCTTGTCTTACCAATTTTCCAGCTGTATGACATGCACTAAGTTCGGGTGATTTATCATGGTATTCTGTGTATGTTAAGCATTGCTGCGATTCACATGGCGCTAAGTGGTTGCAGAAGAACACATGAATAAATATAATGAATTATTGGGCTGGCTTGAAATTTGGTACCATTATAGTTGTGGCTAGGAAGTGAAGGAATTATTTTAAGCTGGCACGGAGCAGACTGGTTGCTGTTGCAGAGCCCAAATAGCATTAACCAAGTTGACCCTGCTTTCATAACTCTGCTCTTCAGCTGGAGGGAAGGAAGAGCACAGTTTCTTTAGGGCTGATGCAGTAGGGAAACTTATTGCTCACGCAGTGCTCTGATACCTAATTGAATTTCACAGGGGAGTAGCGACTGGCGTTCGCCTCGTGATTCACCGAGCATGGAACAGGAAGCAGCCTGTCAACTTCTAGGGAGCTGAAGGGGAGGAGAGCTGCTCCGAAGATAAACAAAAATGTGTTTTGTGAGCAGGAGCAGCTCGTGAGCACAGCAGGCCGGCTTCGGTCCTGCCCCGACTCCAGCTGAACACAGAGGAGTCGCTCAGCAAAAAAATCTGCCCCAAAGTTATTAGTTTATATTGTCTTGGATGGAGATGGGTCCTCTGGTGGGCTGAAAAAGACTGAAAAAAGAACTGAGCTGAAAAAGTGGGATGAAAAAAAGAAAAAGAAAAGAAGAGGGAAAAAAGAAGGAAAAGTAAGAGTGAGTCTTTAAAATATGCTCCTTCCATACTCCCTTTCCAAGTTAATTCTTAGTTTTTGAATCCCTTCTACAGTCACAGTAGCCTCTACCTAATAGCAAACGTTGCAGAATACCTTGCATCCTTCTGTAAACCACATCCAGTGCTTTCCTTTGGAAGCCATAATGCTCAGTGGGATAAACTGAAATGAACCATGTGTACACCAACATGCACACATGCAAACACTGGCTTTTTCCTTTCTTTTGCTATTTCATTACTGACATTTACTGTAACTTTTTTTTTGTTCTCATATTTCCATTATTATTTTTATGTGGATACTCTCAGCAGTTTTATTTTACAAAAAAATAAAAGTCCTCAAAGTTAGAGGATGACTTCATACCAGACACCGGCTATTGTAGATGGAGTTTTGCCTCTTTTTAAATACTTTTGACAGAAGATGGGGAAAAAAAAAACCAGAGATGGCATATATATGTTATCCTTAAATATTTTTCTAATATCTTTAAATGAGAGAATCCTGCATCCTTAATGCAGTAGTCAAGCCCTGCATATGAATTACTGGGGAGTTCTGTGTGCCTACAGAAATGTCCCTGATCCTTCTAATATGGAATATTTTAGCATGAGGGGTCAGGGCAAAATGTTATGAGCTTCCTTCCACCTCCCCCAGATACAATAATTTCTCTGTTTGTATAAGATTTTCAAGATCACTGGAAAGAATGCAAACAGCGAGAGACTACTGGGCTGATATTTAAAAACATGGATGAATGTTTTTTTCCTTGCGAACTGAGGGTAGCATTTTCCTGACCCAGAGGAGTCAGGGTTTTGCTTTGGAGGAAGAATAGTGCCATCTGGTGTTCCCTGGGAAAAAGGCTTTTCTGCACAGACAGCAGTGCACGATGCGCTCCAGGAGTGCTGTGATGGACTCTCTTGTGTCAGTGGGCTCTCTTGTGTCAGTGTTCTCATGTTGTGCCCTCTGTTGGGAGGCTTTTAGGGATAATGCTTTACTCGGTGCACTAAATGTTGGTTAATGTTTAAGCTTGGCAGGATCACAAAGTCCTTAAAATGGAGCAAAACCCTTCGACTGGCTGTCGAATTTGCGGGTCATGTTTTTATCGTTTATGTCTGGTTACTCACTACCCCTAAATGCACACATATCAGGACTTGGAGTTATGTATCAGGTCCTATTTGCAACCTGCCTGTTTGTATTTAACTGGCTTGGGCTCCCTGTGCAACGATTAGGGAGCCTTCGGAGGCAGCTTTTGCTTTTTCACTTTCTTGTTGGTTTCAAAAGGCCAACTCAGTGTTAATTCCATTCGTTCCAATTCCTTTTTTTTTTCCTGCCCCCTATTTAAACTTAGCTCTTGGCGTCTTTAAGCATGAAGTATGCTACCATGGCTCTGTATAGAACTGGGTCATTATGTAGTTAGTTATGGCTCAAGGGCATTTTCGTTTTGTGTCAGGGAAGCCCCATCTTAATTGAAGCTTTCTTTCCTAAAAAGCTTTAACAAAGTGAAAACCCTCCCTGCCACCTTCTTGTGCCACCTTGATTCTGCTGACAGAAGATCAAGCACAGTCTTTTAATCCATCAGTGAAGATACAAGGGCAAGTGAATGGAGGCTTGTGCATACGTTTAATTTGTGGGTGGGATGACTTCCTCTTGCTGTAATATTATGTAGAAGGTTTTAAGTTTGCTCTTTATAGTGGTTTTTGTGTGCAATAACAGATGAAATGAGCCCAAATAAATTTGACTGCTCAGATTAAGGGCAGTCTTCACGTTACTGGCAAGACGCCAGTCTGCTGCACAGTATGGGTTTGGATGATATATATTTCCTGGTCTGTATTAGCATTTTGCTATATGTTACAGGAATTAAAAGAAAAATCATGTAACTGAAATCTTTCTCCTTTCTGAAGAAGCTTGCTTCCTATTCCTAATATTGTTGCCAAAAATCGTAGCAAATGCATTAGGAATAGGAGAAAGATGGGCAAAGATTATTTGTTAGTAGATTTTATGGATCCTTTAACATGATGAAGAGGAGTATTGGGGCTCACTTGCAGAACTCAAATTGAAGCAGTCAGGAAACTTACACAGATGTAGGAAGACCGTGTTACTTCATCAGCTGACTTGGCCAAGCACTGTATGGCAAATAATTCTGCTGTGATCTCTTTCAGTTGATTAACAAATATGTTTACATAAAGCATTGCAATGAGAGAGAGGTTCATAGTTCGTCACTAGCGTCAGTGATACCAAGTCAAGTGTTTCCTTCTGATTAAAGTGCTCCTTTATTTCAGTGGCCCCGAGTCACCTCCCAGAGTTACACTGACTGTAGAAGGAGACTTTTAACTTAAATACTCTGCACTAGGTCAGCAGCGATAGAAAGGCTGAATATCAAAGTCATCTCTGTGGTCTAATCCAATATGGATCAGTCCCGTTTGAGTCAACAAAGAGCCCTTCAGCGTGCGCGGGACATGCCCAGACTGCGCAGCAGTCTGAGGCAGCAAAAAATGCAAATGTGGCAATGGGCGGTTTTGCCAGGCCTGGAGTCACAACCTCCATGACAAAAATTCAGTGATTTTGTTACTGCAGCGTTTTCAGAGGGGAGGTTTAAGTTTTAGAAAGTTGAAGTGACTTCTCGTTCCTATTTTTTTTAATAAAAATGCTTTAAAGTTGCTGAAACAGAGCCAAAACAAGCTCTTTCTGTTGCCAAAAAATTCCAAAACAATCATTTTTCTGTTATGGAACAAAAGATTTTTGGTGTTTGCCTGAAACTGTCAGTAAAATGAAAACTCTTGGGTTGCTGTGTTCAAAATTCTGGTTTTGGTGCTGAGGACACTGTTGCTATCTATGGAAGACGGCTCTGAGGCACATTTGTGTCACTGGAAGTGGAGTGACAGGAAATAGCTCTGTAATATCTTCACGATGCCGAAAGATTCTCTTTGATGCAGAATACCACGGCTTTGTATTGATGTGTTGGAGTTTGTGGGTCATGTTGTGTCCCTTCAAAATCAGCCTACCTACTCCATTCAGTAGTAGCCAGAGCTTCTGAAGGCGCTTATTCCTCACTGCCGGGCCTTCAGATGAGCCACTGAATTTCCAGTTCAAAAGGGATTTAATGTTTTAAATAAACATGTGTAACCCACTGTTGATTTTCTTAATGCTATGTCCTAGCAGAGATATAAGTCACTGTAGGAAGAGAAATCATTGTTTAAATGGGTTGCCAGCATAAGCACCAGTGCTTCGTGGTGCTTCTGTGTCTGTTTGTTGGTCTCTATGGCTCTGTTGCCTTTTGTAAATGAGAAGTCAAAGCTACTAAAATTAGAGGCAACTTTGAATCCCAGCCTTCCCAAAGAACCAAGCTGCTCGACCCTTGTCAAAAAGAGCAAATGCTGATGCAGGTAGCAGTGTTTCATAGGGAGAGACAGTCATGAGGCAGAAGTGTGGATTGGATCCATCTCTAATTAGAATTAACAGACAATTGGCATATCATGATTATGGGCACTCTTAGCCTTTCTTCTTCCCCTCCTGCTCCTAGACCTCCTCCCCAAATACAAATCAAGAGCTGTTCACAACCTCAAGCCACATATTTCAAGTAGGACTTTTCATAGATGAAAATCATTAAGGTGCTTAAGGACATGACCATTAAGGACATGACCATTAAGGTGCTCATGACGAATCAGTCACCAGCTTGATGGAAGGAGTTGATGGTTGCCAATGGTGCTTAGAAAGACACAGAGCCTTCTCATCCAGTTCATAGATTACAATCCAGAACGACAGTGGCTGGAAAGGGCCATCTCATGCAGCCTTGTATGGATTGCCTTAATTTGCTATATACCTTACATCTCAGCAGGCAAATAGTTTGGCTCAGTTATGACAAGGACAAAATAAGCCTATCATACATATGAACTCAGTGGGTTTTTAAGTTGTTCCTTGTAAGTCAATGATGAAGCAGGTCAGGATATGCCTCTCAGTCCTCAGGGCTTGCCAGTCTGTCAGGTTATATCTGTGCTAAGGGAAGACAAGCATTTTAGCCTCATAGAAGGATAGTGTTTTACTCTTCTTTTACGTGAATGACTGTTTCTAATCTGATCTTCCTGAGGCATCTGCCTATCCGTGACCAGGGAGAGCTGGCCGGTTTTTACATATAGTACATACCTTGTGTACCCCTTGCAGGTCCTGGGTTTACATGGTAGCGTACAGCTTAGCTCGCAAGAGATCCCCACCCCAGCCCTGCAAGGCTGAGGATGAAGGATCTGGGGACTGCAGTCCCTGAGGCTGCAGTCACTTTTCCTGTGTGAGTCATCATGTAAGAATCCAAAATTAAGTCTTAAATAAGAATGATTGATTCTCTTCTCACAGGAGTTCATTAGTGTCATAAAGTCATGAGAAAGAAGAGGAGGCATCTGTGGGACACTAGGTGATTAATTGGTGCTAGTAAGAGCTCTGTACCTCAGGAGATGTAAAATAATGTGAACTGCAAAGTCTGGTGGAAAGATAAAAAGTATTGAAATTCGACTGTTTGGGTGCAGTGAGGCTGCTGACTTTTGATGAGCACCTTTTTAAGAGGTTCAGAATACCTTTTGCTTAATATGTAAAATATGGCCCGAAATGTGCAACAATGTCCTATTGTTTCCTTGCCATAATTTCAGCAAGAACAGACTAACTTGAAGAACACTGTATCTACAGCTTCATCAGTGATTAATTCCTAGTTTCTAATTTTCTTTTGTTCTATTTTTAAAGACATAGATTTTTTTTCTACTTTCTCCCTCTAATGACAACTCCCCTTTCATATTTAAAAATATGTTTAATACTCTCTGTTGCAATTCTTTACCCAGAACACAATCTTTTATTATAATTTAGAGGCTGCACTTATTTACACTGTGGTTTTGGTGATATTTTATAATGCTGTACTGTCAAACAATCTGCAGTAAGAGACTGCGCCAAATGTGTACTTTTAGATAGCATGGTGGTTTTTCATGTGGATTTCTGCACCTTCCTGCAAAGTGCGATGTCACTTCTGAAGGTGCATCCCTAAAAAGCTGAAATACTTTGAAAGGGGGAAAATTAGAGAAGCGTTTTGCTCCTTTGGGCTTTGTTCTCATGTGCCCGGGGAGACTGTCAGCGAGGAAATGTGGGCAGTTTAGTTGGTACTGAGGTAAGGGGGAGAATGATGATTATTGTTTTCGATGGCTTTTTTTTTTAACGCGTTTCAGAGCATTGTAGAATTAAAAGAGCTGCCCGTGCAGAGCCAGCAGCCCGGGGGATTGGCACTGGAAACCCCGTGGGGTGAAGGCAGCAGGTGGTAACAGGCAGCTCCTGGGATGTGAGGAGCGCTCCTGGTGCGCGGTTCTGGCTGCAGCACCACGGGCCGGCACTGGCCACAGCCATCCCCGCTCTCTTTGCATCTCATGTACAAACTGAGGAATAGTAGTAGAAGACAACTGAGGACATCCTCCTTGGCCTGTGCTATTCAAAGCAGATTTGAGCCCTACTTGGAATTCAGTTTTTTCCATCTGCGGTGTTCTAAAGAATAATTATTTTTAAAGATGCAAACTGAATGGGAGTGTGACCTCTTTCCAAACAGTAAACCCGGACTGTTCACCACAAGCTCTGATCTGCTTTATGTTGCTGAATAGCTCTGCAGGCTGCAGTAAGACCTGGTATTTTATAGTTACTAGGCACTCCAGTTGCTCACAGTGTCCTTGGGAGTTGGGTGGCTGTGCCCATGAGGCCCTGCTGAGGATATCAAACCTAAATGCTGGTGTTTCCATGAGCTTTCCAAGCCGGGATCAGGGGCTCTTAGTCAGGACCCTGCACTCTGACATCATTCTGTGAGTTCCTCTACTGTTATCCTTCCCTTGGGATACCTTTTGAAGAAAGCCATCTTGCAGCATCTTCATCTCACAGAATCACAGAATGGTTGAGGTTGGAAGGGACCTCTAGAGACCATCTAGTCCATCCCCCCTGCTCCAGCAGGGACACCTAGAACACATGACACAGGGTGGCCGCATGGTGACAGGGTGGCCATTACCCCTTGTCCTGTCACTGGCCACCACTGACAAGAGTCTGACCTGGGCTTTCCCCAGGAGCCAAAGGGAAAGCTGGCATTCGGCAAGAGGGGAGGATAGCTGAGGTGCAAGTCTCAGTTAAGACTGCAATATCATTCCTCTAGATGTGTTTCATCCTTTGGGATGCTGTGCCCAGTTTACAAGGCATATGGAAAGTGTGTGGAGGTGTGAGCAGCATCCTTAGGCATTTTGGTGGCTGGCTTCTGCCAAACCACAGAGAACATGTGAGAGACTAGCTTTGATTTTGTTTTCCCCAGGGACTTAATAACTGAATCTGTGCATATCAGGTTAGGGAAAGCAAAAGGCCTCTTCCTAACGCTGGAGTGATGCCCTTACTGCCTGCTGCAGATTAAATGATATCAGTTTTGCTAGGAATTGTTAACATGAATAAAACACTCCAACAGTGTTCTTGTAAATGTCTGAACAATTTCTTCTCAAATGCTGAAATAATTGGCCCCAGGCGAATACCTGGCATGGGCCACTTCAGTCTGAACTCCTTGGCTGAGAGAGTTATCACAAACCAAAAGGTCCTGTAATGGAAAAAGTTTAGTCAGCTTTAACTGTGAGCTTTATGAATGGTGTCATCTAAGATAGAGATGCAGGAAGCAGAGATGGTGCCTGCAGCCCCAGAGCAAAGTTTTCTATAAATGGCCATGCACTCCATAGATGGTATAACAAAAACACATAGTTTCCTCCTCAAACCAATGCCTTTTTCTCTGAGACTTCAATATTTGCAAAATTGCCGTTGCTCTGAATATTGTCTTATGTGCTTACCTTGAAGTTCTTTTGTGCTTCCATGTTTTTCTTACGGATAGGTGTCTCTGGGCAATTCATAGCATGAAGAGCAAAAACGGTGATTACAGCGATAATGAGGAAAGTTTTCCTCAGATTTCCTTAGGATCACTGGAGCGAGACAAAGGAAGATGATGCATATTCAGTCCTTCCAGAGAGTGTGCCTTGCAGAGCTTGCAACTGGTCCCTCTCCAAAGTAGAAGCTTTGAGCTTCACTGAGCAGGAGGCAGGGGTTCTGGGAAGTGCCCTGGCTCCTTAGAGGAAAGGAGAAAATGCTAAATTTTGCACTGACATAAGATAAAAATAATTTTTTTAAAAATAATAAGTCTGTGCAAAACTGCAGTTCTGCAGCTTTAAATGCAGCAATGTGAGTCGTCAACGAATTGTGTACGCGCTTTTCTTTTCTCCTTAGTCATTCTTGGGAAGGTGGAGTAGTTGAGTTTGAGGCGCCTTTAAAATGATTCATTATTTCCATAGAAGCCAATTCATGTTTATCCTTCAAATCGCTCTGTGGATGTTAAAATAATGGAGAGTTATATTTGCTTTTAATTTTGTTTCCAGACAGCTTGGCCTGAATGTTCGTGATGTGACTTGGAAACTCTATCAGATTGTGATTTATTGTTGCTGGTAATTGTGTGAAGACTGCAGATCTGCTGGATGCTGCTCTTTTCCTTTTTCCCCTTCCCACCCGCTATTCTTTCGCTTGCAGAGCGTTCTTTAGTGTAATGTGATGAAAGGCCGGCCAGCATCTCGTGCTTTTAGGGCTTCTTTTTAGTGTGCAAGCCATAGCAAATGAAGATTTTTTTTTAATGTAGGACTGTGTGAAATGAATTGTGGTTTGTATTTGATAATTGGTTTTTTTTTCCTTTTGTTATTCTGTTGTGCTTAAGTTTTGACTGTTTTGTTACTTGTCTGTAGGGATGTTATTCGTCTTTTTTTTGTCGGATGGAGAGAGAGTAGTATTTGTTAGTTAAGCTGGATGAGTTCAGTTTTATGAGAATCAGATGTTGAACATCAATCGAGCAGAGGAAGGGGGCAGAATTTTATTTGCAGTAAGGCATCTGTTAGGTATAAGGATACCAAATCTGCTTCCCAGGTGGATTAGCTGTTTCTTAACCAGTAACAATTCCTAAACTAAATTTATCTGTAAGGACCTTACAGATAAAGCAATGTTTTAATCTCATTTTCCTTAAATAATTTTATCCTATGCTGTTTCATCTTTATTTCCTCTAGTCACTGGAAAGCTATTCTCAGATTTCTATGTATAATATAATTTAATAGAATAAAACAAATGTCATTTTTTGGGGGGAGGGGGTAAAATATAACATAAAAGCCAGAGTAGAACAAATTCTGAAAGATTTTGTTCCAGTCATATTATAGAATACAAAACGAATTACCCAAACTAACAATTCTAAATGACCATTAAAATTTAACAGACTGTTGCCTTCATATTGCATTAAAGTCTGTAATTTGAATATTCCTAGTAGCTAAAAGCTACTTTGCCCTAGCGAAAATTGGCTGTGTAGCTGTGGAGATGCTGCTGTGATTTAGACCCACTTAGGAGTTCATGGGGGTGTCACAGCCTAAGATACCCACCTGAACGTCAATTTCAAAAAGAAAAAAAACACAAAAAGAGCTGTCTTTTGAAGCTGTAAAAGTTGTAAGCAATTTAGTTTATTTCTTATGGTAATTATAAATAAACAAATTTAATTGAGCTGTTTTTTTCCCCTTTGGTCTGTAGTCAGTGCATTTCTCATTATCATGCCCTAGAACATCACTTCCAGTCTCCGCATGACATCGCCTAAATCCAACTGGGAGTGAAGTCATAAAGTGAAGAGAAAGCCAACCTTCTCCAAAAGTCATGCAAGGAAACTGCTTTCCCAATTACCCATATAGATCTGTAAATGGATGCTCCAAAAATAAAATTCACATTATCTTAGCTTTTTGTTTTGCTTTCTTAATCAAGTTTAGAGCTGGTTGTATTGTTGTTGACTGTAAACATGTTATTTCATGCCTGTATTCCCAAGCATCCGGCCTTTGGGTTTAGACAAGTAAGTGGTTTGGAAAGAATCCAGATCAGTTCATGCAGAGGCTATTCACATTAGTAGAAAACTATGTACTAAATTTGAGCGTGGATTCTTTCATACATTTTAACCCTTAAAAATGGTTGTCTGGGTGCATGGCTGGCTGTGTCTGTGTGTGTATATGTAATGACATCAATCTATAATTTTCAGGACATGTACAGTATATTTGCAAGACTTGCAGAGTCTTGCATAAATATTTCACATCACCATATGTATGTTACCAAAACAATCATGAATTCCTTTTCCTGTGCTAAAATACAGTTTATTTTTTGAATAACAGTTTTAAAACTGTGCTGTTTAAGCAGATTTTCAAGACTCAGCTATTTACTGCTTTAAATTAGGAAATCCACTGTTTTCTTGCATGCAGTTTATGTAACTGTTTTGTGAAAACAGTAATTTAAGTATCTGCCTTTTTATCTAGTCCGACCACTGGTAGGATTCCAGATTCATCTTGCAGTAGATAAAGCATTCAAGCTGCTGGAAAACAAATGAACCATTTTCCTTTGTACGACTTCTGTGCATTTAAACTACAACATGCAAACTGTGTGTATTTAGGATGGGTCATTCCCGTGCTGAAATCAGTGAATCAGAGCAGCGTTTGCCCTCTCCTCTTTCTTCTGGCTGAAATTCTGCTTGCTCATTTCTAGTCTGAGATGAGCCCTGCTTTCCGGCGACTGATTGTCATAGCATTGCGGTCCATTGGAGCATTATTTTGGCTATGGCAGGCAGCGAGTGCAGCGTAAAGCAGCTCCCTTTTGCAGGACAGAGGTGCCTTTGAAGCACCATGTAAAGCCTTTTTGCTCGGCAGCGCTGCGCAGTGCAGGGCGCCACGTGGCATGCGGTGAGATCTGGCCGTGTTTTATTGGTGGCCCTGGCTCTCGGGATACGGTGACAGGGTATTAGTCTCTCCACAGCCCTGGTGAGGCATGTGGTATTGCCACCTCTGAAGCCTTTCCCAGTTTCAGTGCAGGCTTTCAAAGCCATTTTTCATAGCAGCTTGTGTAGCCCAGCGAGGATGTTGGCTTGTTGTACAGATGAGCACCCACCTCATTGCGTTGGGTCCAGGCCCTGCTCGGCCCAGCTCAGGAGGGAGGAGGATGCACGCCCTGAGCCACGGCCTTCTCTGCAGCAGCTCTTCCTCATGTGTGGGCAACCACAGGTCAGGTCAGATATATGTGGCAGGAAGCAGGTCCAAGGCCACCCTGCAGTGGAGTTTCCTTCACCCCTGCTCCTCGCATGGTGTTACATGGTGGAGAACAAAGCTGGCTGCTTTGCAAAATATTAGCACCGTTCTGCAAAATCTGGGCCTCCGCGTACGGCCCGCTGAGTCAGACTTGTTTACTTGCTTGGCGTATTAATCTCTGTCTCTGATCAGCAGTCAACAACTGCTGGCTCCAGGCTTAATAGAATTTCAAACTGTAGATCATGCAGTTTTGCTGAAAATACGAAGCTTCTATCGCATTTTGAATGATGCATCCTCCCTCGCTCCCCTTTGGTCTGTTTTTCAGGGCTGAGGTTAAGGCACATAATTAATTCCTCCCATCCCAAGCTCTGTCTTTTAATTTTAAGAATTTTCTTTAGCATCTGCCAGAATCTTCTGCATAGACTCTTGAGAGGTTAAGCAATAAAAGGAACCATTAGATAAACTTGAGCCTTTTGATTTTTTTTCAGTAGGATAAGACAACTCTTCACTATATGAAATAGTTTCTTGCCTTTGTCAGTATAGCAAAGAAAACACTAAAGAAGAAAAGAAGCTGGCTTTCAGGTTGCACAAGGGATGGAGAACGAGAGGGCCTTGTCCCAAGACTCCCACCTACATTAGCAGGAAGTAGGGCAGAATTGGAGTGGATCAGTGGAGCTAAACAGCTAGCGCCAAGGTCCTGCTGTCCGCACGATGCATTTGGGAACGTGATGAAGACAGGTTATTTCAGACTGAGAGCCTGTTAGAAGCTGCAGTGCATGGAGTGTGCTTCTGGAGCGCACCTCACAGTTAGGTTTCATCTGAAGGAAAGCAGTTTTTATGCTGCCAGAGCCTCTGACATACAGGCTAAAGACCTTGCACGGTAACTGAGGACCACATGAGATACTGACTTCCAAAACCTCTGACCTAGAATGACATGCTGATGTGTACCTGCCATGTATGTATCACCTTATTCAAAACAAGTTTATTTCTTGCCTCAGCTCACATGTGGCTAAAATACAGTTAATATATCACTTTCCTTAGAAAGCTTGTGTTTTGATACTGCCTTTAAAGCCTTTTGTGAGCCTAGAACTGCTCACAAAAGCATGAACCACATCCTGATGATGGATGTTGTTCATCAGTTTATTGGGAGGCCCTTAAATGCTGTTCATGGTGGGTCACTGTTGGCCAGGGCTCTGCTCCTTCTCTGATTAAACAAGGTCTGCTCAATTCTCCATCCTACCTACTTCCCACCTTAAGAAAACTATATGCTCTTCTCATAGGCATAATTCCTCCATTCAGAAAACAATATAGCTTAGATTTTGCTACAAAACATATGGAAATAGCACAAATTCCTCTGGGAGGGTGTCCAGGAGATACTGCCTGGGCACATCCTGAAAAGTCCCAAACAGTGACAGTCAGACTGTATTTAGGTCTCTGAAGTCTACCAAAGGAGTGATGACCACTCCTGGAGTACTTTGAGCTAGTGGAACTCTATTACAGAATCACAGAGTGGTTACGTTTGGAAGAGACCTCTAGGGATCATTTAGTCCTGCCCACCCTGCTCTAGCAGGGACACCTAGAGCGTGTGGCACAGGGTCACATACTGAGCCTAAACAGCGCCATCAGGTAGGGCAGGTAAGTTGTAGCTGATGAAATTAAATACGATGAAATTCCAGACTTCTAGTGGAGTGTGGCTGTTAGACATGATGCTTCTGACCCTGCTTGTTTAGATTTTTTATTATTATTACTTTTCCATTCTATAAATAAGCTGTATAACAAAAATTGCTGCAATGTTCACCAGAAATTTAGATACTGCTCAGCAGGTTGCCCACTTCTGTTGCCTTACATATACTATTTTTGTCTTCTTCAGTCTTCTGGTACCAGTATTACAGTGGATATCGCTGTCATGGGAGAAGCCCATGGGCTCATTACAGACCTTCTGGCAGATCCTTCACTGCCCCCCAACGTGTGCACGTCGTTGAGAACAGTGAGCAACCTGCTTAATACGCAGTTAACCTTCCAGGCGATTCACAAGCCAAGAGTGAACCCTTTGGTGTCCTTCAGTGAGAACTACACCTGCTCTGACTCAGAGGAATGTCAGGAAAAAGGAGAAAAACTAGCCATTCCCAAGGTGAGTACTTGATAGTCCTGCCCATCGTGTTAAAGCTTGACTGATGGTTTCGTAACAAGACTCTCCTTCAACTCATGACCAGCTTAACTTTGGTCCAGACATTTTTGTAATCAGTTTTTTGACCCATGAAAATTCACATAGAAGTTGTGCCATTTTCCTAGCATATGTTTGTAGGAACTTAATTGAGCAAATGATAGGGAGCAGAAGGAAGCAGTACCATTTCATCACCCATACTCAGACATTTACCCCGTCACTTCTCATACGGCAATTTCTGTTCCATTCATCTGTAGGATGACCTTCCAAGTTGATAGGAAGCAGAAGTGGCAATATAAGAGATCTTATTCCCTGCTTTGAAAGCTGTAATTCGAATTCCATAAAAATTTCAGTCTTACTTCCCTGAGTTGAAAACATAAATCCTTTAGAAATTAATGGAGAAGTCTCTGTTTGAAAACCTTCAGGAGCTTAGAATTGTTTCAAACTGTCCATGACAAATATTGCAAGCTCATGAGAAAGTCTTGAGGAAATAAATAAATTTAAATTATATAAATATATTAAAATAAATAAATGAGTATATATTTAAATAATCCCCCCCCATGTGTAGTATATGTATATTACTCCTTCGACAGATGGCTCTGTGGATACTCAGGATTCTAAAAGACTGGAAAATGACCAGTGTTACTTACATTTGATGAATGAGGAACCAGAAAAAAAATGCCTCTGCTTCCAAGCAGTTTGACTTGTAGGTTCATTGCTAATTAGCTGCCCTGTGAGGCTTACATTTCACTTTTGGAACCAAACCAAAATAGTTCTGTCCTGTGATTTCCCTTGTAAAATTAAATATAGGCAGGCTACTGTTGCAAAGGCAAATGTTTTTCACTTTATCTGTTCAAAATGCACAGCCAGCATTCATTCTAGCATTTCCTGGCATCTGAATTGCAACATTTGTGGTTCTTTTTTTAATGTATTTTAATTTCATGATTCTTAATACCCTATTTGCCTGTGTAGCTGCTGTATACAAAAAAAAAATGTATATTCACAGGTTGTGAAAAATACTTTCCAGTTAATTTTAGTTTGCACATGCATAGTGGCTGCGCTGTACACCCTAAGGGGAAAAGTTGTATGGACGGACACTGCCATCACATGAGCAAACACAGCGAATGGCTACCCACTTGCTGTTGCGTCATGCTTGGTCAAGAGAAGAAGGGAATGATGAAGAAATGAGTTAAACGCTATAGAGGAATAATTTGTAACTACAGAATTCACCAGCCTAAACACATTGTGGTTCCCAAAAATGTAACATGTTAGCAATCATTTATTTAAGTACCTAAATATAGATACCATAAATATAGCTCCCATAAGCATTTGAATGTTTAGAGTAAGGAATTAATACATTTATTTATTTGCTTGATCCTCCTAAGCCTCGAGTGTCTTCCAGCTCATATCTTTTAAGCCTCTGAAAAGGTCAGAGCTCTCCATCACGGAGAAATATTTATTTTAGTTCTTAACTGTAAATACTTCACAAGATAAGAAAAACATCTCACAAAATGATAGCATCTGCAACAGCAAAGCTAGCTCTGCGAAGACCGTCTCTGTTATCATCCTCTATTTCCTCTCTCTGTCTTCCCATCTTGGAAAAACAGTGGTACCATTAGGAGGGAAAAGAAATATAGAGAGGTGAAAGAAAATTGCAAGGTGGTCAGGAGAAAATTGCTATAAATTGTCATGCTCTCTCTTTAGGCTTTTTGAAAGATGTGATGGCCTAGAGTATGGAAGTCTTATTTTAGTGGGCAATTGCTGAACTGGGTAGATGTATCAAGAAAAAAAGAGTTTTTCCATATCCTATATTTTTCCCTTCTTGATTTGAATCTGACATGCCAGAGCTTTCATGGCAACTCACAGAATCACGGAACATTTGAGAGCGACTAGTCCAACCCACCTGCTCAAAGCAAGGCCAGCTAGAATATGTTGCCTGGGACCATGTCAACTTATGTTTTGTGTATCTCCAAGCTGAACAATCCCACCTCTCTCAGCTTCTTCTCCTATGACAAATGCTACAGTCTCTCACTCATCTCAATGACTCCAAATGACTTGCTAAGTCACATAAGAAGACCAAAATTTCTTAGTTGCTTAATGCTGACTTGGTGAGAGTGCCAAGTGCAGAATGTCTATGATTACTGGGCCATGGATAGATTGCTTTCTTTTAGTTTCACTATCTCAAAAGAGGCAGGAAGTTCCAAACCCTCCAAGTATTTTTAGAGCACCTGGCTGTGTTGATTCAGTGGGAATTAGGCAGCTTAATACCTGGGAAAATCCAAACTTAATGTAGCTGACCAGGTGTTGAGAGAAAAAGTTACACAAATAATGGATTATGTTTTTCTTCAGCATATTTAAAGCACTTTTAAGCCTGTATAAACTCTAATAAATTGATTTCTCTGTAGCGCTTACGGAGAAGTTTGCCTCCTGGACTGCTGAGACGAGTGTCTTCAACTTGGACCACAACAACATCAGCCACAGGATTACCTACACTGGAGCCAGCCCCAGTGAGAAGGGATCGCAGTGCCAGCATCAAACCTCATGAATCGTCTTCATCCAGGTTAGCCAGATACCTCCTCTCTCTTTTGTGTGAGTCTCCACACCACAGGCAAATTCTTTCAGTTCTGTGTGATGGTGTCCATCCTTAAAAGGACTGTCTGCATAACACATTAAAGTGATAATTTTGAATCTCTCTGAATTGCTTTACCAAAGGAAAGCAGATTAGCTAATTATGTTGGAATTATTCCCATTACTGGGAAAGAAAGTAGGGAGAAAGAAATCAATTTATGCTTACAATGTGAAGAATTATACAATGAAACTGGAAACAAGGCAAGATTATATGACTAACATTCTTGTTAGTCATCCTTGTTAACATCCAGAGGTTTCCTCCCTGGATATCACTGAGGCAAGGGTCAATTCTAACACTTTTGGGAACACACTTTGTGATATGTTTCAGCCATTAAGCAAATTCATAACACACTATCTTCAGGATACCTTGCTAAACAAAACCTCTACCAGATTATGCACTTCTGTGCTAAAAAAAACAGCGTATCAAAAGACCCTACAGCACTAAGCCCTTTGTTCCATTTACAGACTCATTTCAGGAACATCCTAAGCCCTTAGGGCTTCCCAAACAAGATCTCATGAGCATTCAGAGGAACTCATGCAAATGCAAGACCAGCAATAGATGATGAATAAGAAACGATGAAGCAGACATTGCCAGGGAGGAACTTGATTTTTAAAAGCAAGATCAGAAGTAGCTTAGCAGAGAGAAGAAAGTTAAGTTTCTACGTAGATTCACTGTGATAGTTTAAAAAAAAAATTGGCCTAAGAGTAGAATTACAAAGGGAGAGTTAGCAGCAGAGGTTAGAAACAAAACTGTAAATGTAATGGGCAGCATAGAGTTGTCTTGTAGGTTAGGTGCCCTACTTTACCTGATTTCAAGCCCTGCAGTGGAGCATTCCTTCCATTTGGTCTCAGAGTTTAGATTCTGGGATACAGCCTGAGTGTTGTGGCTCTGATACAGATACAAATTTAAAAGCTGAAGCCCATCTTTCTGTCAGTATGCCCAAGATTTCAAAATTTGTGGTGAGTAGTACCACCAATAGTTAACGCTTTAAAATATCCCTCATCTGAGTTGTTTTAGCTAATTAAAAGGATTTTCCTAATTTCCCACTGAGTTAAAAAACACCGTTTTTCTCACAGAGTGCAGACTAAATGCTACCGTTATGTATTTAAGTATTTATGTATCTAAGATGCACCTATTTTCAGGGATCCTGTAAACAAAAGCTAATACTGGAAGAATCATAGCTACAAAGCCGCATAATTAATAAAGGCCTTAACATCATTTGCAACAAAGGCTGTGGAAGCATTGTGCATGATTTGTCTTGCTCAGAAAATAGAGGCTTGGGTCCTCAGCACTCTTAAGTGTGTTATATTACATTTATCACATTACTGTTTAATCAGGGAAGGAAGTGTGAATACTGGTATACACTTCTGGTACTCATCCTCATCCTTTCTGGCTCTGTGACTATTTGTACTCTTCTAGTCCAGAGCAGCTGGATATCCTGGGAAAACTAATGTTCATATCTCACCGGAGCCAGTGCTATGGTTTTGAAGCTGTTGGGTGAGGAAAGAGCAAGGAGACATTTCTTCCTTTTGCTATGGGCAAAGGAAAAGCAGATCCTCACCACTAAATTCAAGCAAGAATTTTTAGACTTATGATCGAAGAAAACATGTGTGTTTACCTGCAGTTCAAAACTTGGAGCCTGCGGGGGAAGAAGAGGAAGGACTTGAGAAAGCCCTAGTGCAGAAATCCCCAGTACTTGTTGTTTCTTGGGTGAATATAGGCCCAGAGTGCTGGCTTTAACAGTCTTTTCTGTCTCTCTTCCAGATCTGTTACTTTCCCATGCAGGAATCTCTCATACAGACAGCCTAGGTGCTTACGGCCGCTTGTAGAGGACACTAAATGTCTGATGCAAGAAAAATAAATGGTTATGCCAAAATTCCCTTTGTGAGGAGTCCCATGTATCTCAGCAAAAGTAAATATAAAGGAGCTATAACCAAATGGAAATACTCTTCAGGTCCTATGTGGTTCCCAGAGCCTATTTGATTTATTTTGTTAATCCCAGCTACGCTCATGTAGTTTGTAAGCATCCTAAGATGGGAATCTAAGGGAGAAGAAGGGGAGCAATTAAATATTATTGTTGGTCCTTTGCTGCTGCTGCTGTTATATAACACTGCATGATGGGCCAACTAAGCAGGCTATCAATTCTTCCTATGTTTAATTTCGCCAGTTGCATAATTATAGCTCTGTCAAGCCTCCCAGCCTACTGTTTGCAGTTCTTTTCTTACAGTAGGAGAAACAATGTGTATTCCAGAAAGAGGAAAAACAAAGCCTATAAGTCTATTCTTGAAAGTTTTGGCAGACCAAATACAGATTTGCTTTCAAGGAAAAGAATTTTGAATTGAAGGGAAAAAAAATCCTGCCATTTTATTACCTACCACTTCCCCAGAACTAAATTTGAGCATGCCAGAGGGGAAGGAGAAGGGAATATTTCATGGTGCCAAGTGGGGAAAGGGGAAGTGCCCATGGTGTCAGCCCAAGACTGCTTCTGCAACTACAGAACGTGCATGTACAAATATATGTCCTACAGCCTAGGACATCACCACTACATTTCCGTAGTCATAAATTTGAGAACACTTCCTTTATTTTTTTATTTAAGATTAGGAATCCTGCATTCATGATACACCATTTGACTAAACTAGTAAAAGTGTTCTGCTCATAGTTTCAAATGATTGGTAAAAATAATAACTTCCTCATTCCTGCCTTCACTCCTGTCAGTCACTTTATATCCAATGGAGTTTCCTTAATAAGGATTTTTTTCTTTTTGCTGTGAGCTAATTCTTTTTATTCTTCCTGTCATCTGGAAAAACAAACAACCACCATAACAAAGACAGATGGACAATTTCTTCTTCTCTCTTCATCATAGATTATATGAATTATGATTTTCAACTTTGAAGATGATTAGCTTTTTTTTTTGTAATTCATTAAACAAAACCTATTCTTCAAGAAGCTTAAAGTGTTAGGAGAGTTAAAACTTTCAGAACATTATATATATATATATATATTTATTTAGTTAGGATAGGAGTAGATTGCTTTCAAAGGCTGTCTTCTGCCTTGTGTCTCAGTCTCATTGCTCACTACAGGAGGGATGTGGATTTGGGATTATGGGGAGAAGTACAGAGCCTGAGGGGCCTAGTGAGTCTGTTCAGAGAAGTCATTGACCTCCTCATAAAAGCCCGTGCTACATGATTGCAAGGAGCTGACATCTGATGATGGTCATTCAAGAAAACAGTGGTAATTGCAGTTCTTCACAGAGCCGTTTGTCATCATCTGATATATAGTGATACCTCAAAAGCTGAAACCTGGCCTTCTCATAGGGGACCCTCACTTGCTTGGACCCCATACACCTCTTTTTTTTCCTTCAGTGAGTTTCTGTTGCATCATCGGCCAGACCTCTTCAAAGCCCCCTCAATAGTAATTATTTTGGATGCCACATGTGCTTCACATGGCTAAAGCATGAAGTGCTTTACCTGGAGAAGGGACCTGCCACTAGCAGGCCCTTGTGAGGTGAACCCTGCCTCCTGAGGATCTCCTCCAGGGCCAGGAGAGCTAACAGCTGTCAGTGCTGGCCACTGCAGCACAGAAGTCAAGGAGATGGATCTTTCATTTACACTTAGAACTCCTGGCAGTCCGATTGTTGTAAGGAGGCATTAAAAGAGGGCATAAATGTAACTTATTTCAAGGCTACTTTTAAGCCTCTTTGTACTGTCAGAACAATATAAAGAAGACATCTTTGTGTAAATAAAGTGAATAGCCTGGACACTGAAGGAAGTCCAACTTTGGAGTGTCTGCATTGTAAATATTTTTGCTGAGTACAGTACTGGGCTCTTCACAAATACTAATTTAGGCAGCAGATAAACACTATTTTCCTCATTAGAGATGTTGTGCTATCTCAGCATCATGGCGTTCTTGCTCTTGCTCCAGACTCCCTCAGTTCTTCATTCAGGCTTGTACATCAGCACTGTTTTCAACCAGGGTTATTTGCGCTCTCCTTTTCCAGCACTGACTCTTGGAACAGCTCGATTCTGATGACAATCACAAAAAGCAGGTCCTTCTCCGCATCCTACGCCATGTCTTCTACAAACCACCTGAATGCCAAAAGGCAGAGCCGGCAAGGTGAGTCAGTGCCCCTGGTTTTGTCCAGCTCCCTTAGTTTCCAGTACCTTGAAAATTTGGTGACTACCACATAGAGTTGCTTTTGGTCCCTGGGCAAACTGTGTCTTTTCTTATTTTCCCATCAATATGAGTACACTTATTTCCTTTATTTGAAACTAGTGTGGCTTAAAATACTGTAGCTCATGCTGATGCCTCCATAAATGTTTAGACTTTTACGCTTTATGGAGGTTAGTCATGAAATGATGCAGTGAACGCTGTGCTAAATTGCTCTGTGATTTATATTCATGCAATTCCCTTGACACTAGTCAGGTTGAGAAACAAATGTTTTCTCTAACATTGGCTAAAATGGCTGTCTGTGTATATTGTCTGACTGTGATTTCCTGAAGCATAACTTGCAATGCCATTTGGACTTTTAGGCAGCACCTGACCCCACTGTGCACAGGCATATATGAGGCAAAACTTTTGTAACTCACAGGATTCTCTCTGCATATTAATTATTGAGAAAATATAGGTAGCTCTTTCTGATATTTAAAGATGAGAAATTATTTGGGTTTTATTTTATTTTATTTTATTTTATTTTATTTTATTTTATTTTATTTTATTTTATTTTATACCTAGTATTTAAGACCTTAAAAAATGAATTATGTTTTAAAGAAAAAAATGGAGGTGACTTTCTAATTTCCATATTGAAATACCCAATATGACAACTATGAAGTATTCGGAGTTCATAGTAACATGATTTTTTCCCCTGTATGAATCCCAGGCAGGTTGATGTTTACCCATGCTTCAACTTGCAAATAAAAAAGATCACAAGACCCTGTTTTTTTTTCTGTTTTTACATCAGCCTATGTTTTTTTTACACATTTGCAATAATGTCATTCAGAAATAGTGACCACCCACTCATCTGATGGAAATTGATAGATGCCTGAGGCCTGACATCCATGAAGTCAGAGAGTCCAAATTTAGAGATTAATGTGAAAATATGGCTGCACAATTATTCTGCTCTGTCACATCACATCTCCATCTCAAACTGGAGAGCTTAATGTCTTCTAGTACAGAAGCTACTTTGTTCTACTACAGTGAAGATTAAATTACATAATATTATCTTAAAAGAATAGTGGTCATAAGCAAATAAATAAAATTAAATGTGGAAATAATGGAGACATAGCAGCAACAATCCAGGAATTTCTTTTAGAACAAAATAAACACCACTTAGACTTAAGTGGGATTTTCAGAGATAAGCCCAGTAACTTGAAAAGGAGGCATTAATATTTTGCACTTGGAAAATGAGACTTATCAATCCCATCAGGCAAAAGTTTATCTTTTGTCTGTTCTTCTTCCAAAAACTGTGAGTAGTCAACTCTGCTGCACAAAGAAGAGAGCCTCCCCATGATGAAAGGAGAGCCCTGTTCCATCACAAGCAGCACCAGGGGCAGCGAGTCAAAGGAGTCAACTTTGGCTAAACTCTCTGTGCAGAAGAATCTTAGTTGGACAGCTCACAATTTTAGACTTTCTATAATCATGCATTTATGAGTTGTTTTTATATTCCATAAAAACCATTTTTTAGTTTTGCCCTGATTATTTCTAATTAAAATTTTAAATTTTAGCTCCATTCGCAATATTTATTAATATTCACATAATATTAGATCTAATTAATCTAGATAAATCTGTAAATTTAGATTAATCCTGTAAATCTACTGTGGAACATGGCTTTAATTATGCTTCAACACGTCAGCATTTAAAAGTGGTGCTAGCTCTATCTATCTTGATAAAACTCTAAAGTAAGCTCAAGTGTTCTCATATGAAATTTTACACAATATTCAGTTTACTGTTTTATTTCTTAAAGACTGCCCATCTACGAAAGTTCGAAATTTCCTAAGTAGATGAATAGAAAAAAAAAAAAAAAGGAAAAAAAATCCTAGTATTCTTCAGCTACTCTCATTATGCTAAAGAAATGGGTTATTGTGGTAAGACTTCTGTCACTTTTGGCAATAAATGGATAAATGGTTAAGCGATAGATTATGGAAGATAGTTTGTGTTATTCTGATGACTTATTTTTGATAGCAAATTATGTTTTTTTAAAAAAACAAATATTTCAGGAATGAGGAGCCCAGAAATAGCTGCAGAAAGACAACTATGGTTAGAGATATTATTGCGAAAGTTACTGCTTAAATTCCCAAGATTAGCTAGAAAATGATGAAAGATGACTGTTATATCTTTTATTCTTGAGCAGTCATGAAGATTATCTAATAATATGTAGCTCAAAGATCGTTTTTAATCAAATTAGCTTCTCTGTGCAAATAACAGACTGTGAAACATTTTTAAGGACATATTTTTGTTGGATAGAAAACAGGTATCTCAAAGGATTAGTAAATGTGAAACAGAACTTTCTGTATTTTAATGCAATTTCCACATATTGTAGCCATCTGATAATGTCTTTTTAATTGTTCTGTAGGCTGTAGGTTTCTGATCTCAAGTCCATGTAGTTGCACTGGTTGAATTAAGTCAGTAATACATACCATATGCTTGTTGAAGCAGTTGCCTAATCAAAACTTTGGAGATGCTGGATATCTCCAAGTAACAGTGTGGTAATTGTCAGATGTTATTTTGAAGTCTCAGATTGTCAACAGTAAGTCATATTTTAACCTCATATCACGATGTTATCAGGAAAAAAAAATACTGGAACTAGATGGATATATCCCTTAAGGTTAATAGTTCATAAACTTAGGTCAACATATTGCCTTGCTCAAAGATAATTTTTTGTGTCTGGAATGCATTTAGGTAAGGGGCACAGTTCAAAGAAAGAAACAGTTAAAGCTCCTGAGTTCTTTATATTATTTGGCTCTGAAGATGAACTTCGTAAATGAACTGGATCTGATCTGCTGTGGACGTTGGGACAAAACTCAGAAAGAATGTCAATTTACATGCATTACCTTTTAAGATAGATACTGTTTGCTGCTCCCTTGCACTTCATTGTGAACAAGACCTTTTTTTTTAATACTTTAAAAACTTGAAATTTTAAATCTGAAGCACTGGACAGGCTGCTCCATTTTATCTTAGTAGTGGTACTCAGATGGAATTGGGAACAGAGGGAAATGCATTCTGCTGTCATTTATGCATGTGGACATGAGTAGTTTCTCATACATGAGCTCAGGAGAACAGTAACAAGACACAGAGCTAACGGTCACTAATCTCCTCACAGTGAGCAATAGATATTTAAGAGTAGTCTCAAGTTGCACCAGATGGAGGTCTAAATCTGGGAGGGATGTGGAAATGGCAAAGCTGCAAGTGCAATATTCTATATTACTATGATTTGCTACTACTAATCTTGAGGAGTGTTGTTTTTTTCTTACGAATTTTCTCACATGTAAAAATTCAAAATTGCTGGGGAAGTGGGCAAAACTTTCTTATCCTCGCTTTACATATGGGAAGAGTCAAGCAATGAGAAACTAGTGACGAGACTGGTACCATCTAATACCTTGGTGCTTCTGTCCCCAGAAAATGTTGATACCAGTTATGATGCCATCAGTTCATACCTCTGATTTTGTGCCTCTCAGTTTGTATATCCTACTCAGCAGGGAGAATATGCTCCATATTTTGAACCAGCTCTTCAGCAGCTGCAAACCACTGATATTAATGGAACTTCTCTGTGGCAACCAGGAGCCCAGTTTGGAGTGAGGGCTTTACTTTGTTTCTCACGTTGGAAGCTCTGCTGGTGCTTGTGCATCTCCACAGGAGTGTTTCTGCCCAGTGAACTCATACATCCTTCCACCTCTTCTGTTGAAGAGCAAACTCTTCTTTTCTTTTGCCAGGAATTCCTCCAAATATTTCACCCCTCACCTCTCCATGCCATTCACCAGTTCAGGGGACCCCTGCTGCAAGTCCTACAGGAAAAACACCTTCTGTGTCATTTCCAGACTCTACAGATACTGACACCAAGCAAGGCCTAAAGCCACACAAAGTCTTAACTTCTACTCAGAGTGCACCGAGCATGTCAGAACCCATTATCAGCCCCTCCGTTATTTGCAGCAGGTAAGACAGTAGTTTGATATATGTTGAAATCATTTCACATTGTTCCCGCAAACACCTGAGCTATGTACAACGTCCTTTAATTTGCTGCAGTATTGTATACTGGCATTTCACCACATTTAAGCAACTGTATGAGTAGTTGTGTGTCCTGATGCCCACAGTGCTTTTAAAGTAATTCATAAATTCTTCGTCTGTTAGTTGCAGATCCCTGAGTGTAATTTCATGTGTTTCTCATGTCATGCTTTAAACATGAACAGACACTTTAGGACCACCTTCCAGGTTTTTCAGAATGAGCAAATCTGATGCAAAAATGTCACTAATAGGATTTAAAAGCTGCTGGCCTCAGCTCAATGTCTGACAAACATGGTCCAGTAATGCCTACAGGCTGTGTTACTGTGGGCAGTCACAAAATGCATGACTTATCATAGGATAGAGTCAGATTATGCAAAACTGGTATTTCGTTTCAGAAGACAACTCTATTTGATTTATTTCTAGTGCTGAAAGATAAATTAGCAGCATATTTGTACATTTTAAGGGGTAACTTCTCAAATGGAACTCATCAGATATTAAATTAGATTATAGGAGTTTGAAATACATGTCCAGTTCTATATAGTAGTGAATGTCCATATTAAGAAGCCTCTTCCAGAGTAGCTTTGGGGCTATCTTACTCATTAGATGTTACTTTTGGTCACAGCCAGAGGACCTATGTCCAGCCTGTCACCTGAGGCCACGTGCTGGGCTAAGTGCTATCAAGTTGGACTCTCTTTGTACTTAATTTCTGTCCTCAGAGTCATGTGTCTTTGTCTTGGTCTTGATGTGTCATGTGCAGGAGTGGGAAGTGGGAGTGAGGTACTCAAAGCAGAAGCTGCAGATTTATTCAAGAAAATTATACTGACATGAGTTCAGGCTCAGATGCTGATATTCTTCTGAAGCCTTGGGTGTCTAAGTAGAAATAAAGTGTTTTTCAGAGTTTTCAAAGATATTCCAAAACTAAGATTTGCACTGATGGAATTCACTGAAATGAAGATGACATTGCATGTAAGATATACACCATAAACATGGTACCATCTTGTTAAACAGTGCTTATACTACTATTTCAATAAATATTGATCATTCCTTTTGATAGCAGCAGTTGCCACTGCCAGCATCGCCTTAAAGAGAGTAGTTTATATAACTGTTACATTGAAAGGCTAAAATAAGAGATAAAAAGCCCCTATTAATATTAAGGTTATTATAGACAGTAATAAAATACATTTTCTACACATGCATGTGTAATCAGTGGTAAAATACTCATTACCTTTAATGTGACTAATGGCCTTCTTGTTCTGTGTAGGCTGTAGAGCATACTTAAGTAAGTTCATAATTTCCTTGTTATTAAATGCTTAGATTGTGTAAGCAGTGTGAATAATTGTATTGTTGGCATAGGCTCTGTTGTCTATTATATGAAACAAGACATTATTTTAAATGTTATGGTGTAATTACTGGTAATAGAAATGTCATCCATTAATGTTAATAAAGTCACTGTTCCTTTACTCCTCATTGAAAATTACTAAGTATTATCACATTTCTCACCATATCCTCCATAGAAGTAGAAGCAACAGCACGTAATTAATGCCCTCTCCCTTACCAATATAAACATAATATATAAAGGAAGCAAACAAAATGACTAAGATATATTGAGAGAATTTAATTAACAGACACTGGGAAAAAAATCTCCTAAACTTGAGCAAACACTTATATAGATTGCTAATCTTTACAGTTTGCAGCCCTATGCATTTACACCAAAAACTGCCTTGCTATAAAACAATACCAAATCAGCAAATTTCAACCAGACAAGGAAAATAAATAATAAATACATAAACACAGCAAAGGAAATCAATTTTAGATGGATTCGGTACTTTGAATCATAAATACCCAGGATCTTTTTTTTTACTTCATACAGAGTGAAATGTGATGGGATAGTGTTTGAAAAGGGAGCAGTAACAAGGATATATGCCAAATAATGCTGTTGAAAATAAATTTAATCACTATTGATTCTGCTTGACAAATGAGACTGGGATCCTGTGAAAAAATATTATACAGTCTTGTGGTTGAAATTATATTGCAACACATGAAGGGAATTGATTAAAAACTTTACTAGATAAATATACTGTCTGATGGAGAGTCAATGTCAGATATTCTGCTAAGTAGTTCAGCAATTTGTTTTTATAAGAGAGCATTTTGTGTGGAACAAACTTAGTAAATTGATGTGAATTTTTATATATTCTGATACTCACAGTAACACAGAAGTCATGTAGGCTTTGTGAAGGACGCACAAACCAAGTGGAGGACTCCTCCATACTTACAACCTTTATTTGTAGCTTGCTAACATTGACAGTCTGGAAACCTCAAGGACTATGGAAGAGAAAAATGAATAGATTTTATAAAGCTTGTTTATAGACCTGAGTGATAAAAGATTTATTTACTTGGCAGTGCACCACGTATCATTATGTCCAAATTTGTACTTTTATTTTCAATTCTTTTCAGGAATTGATTACTTTTTTTCAGGAATTGATTACTTTTAAAGGGCATGCCAAACTCCAAAATATATTTTGGATGACCTTTTTATAACCATCAGGCCCAGGATTCTTGTATGATGCACATGCATTGCTGCACATAAAGTTACACTGCTCTAAGTAATTTTGTAATAGTTGCCCTGCAAGGACTGTTATATGTAGGAACATATATACACAAAATACAAGTAGAAAATACTGAATCCAAGCAGAATAAGCAATTTTAAAATGCCTGATTTTCATGGAAAGATTTGCTAAAAGGCCACTAAATGATGCTTCAGATTTTTTAAATTCTGTTAATATTTTCATGCTGCATCATCATTCCTTCAGGCCCTGGATTCAATCATGTAGGGCCATTGTAATTTGAGATGTTCCAGCTGGTGCTCAATTTTTATTAGGGCTGAAAGGGAATCATACAGAAGGAATAAAGCATCGTAATGGAAAGGAAGAGCCAGTCATTTAGAAAGGCCTCGGTGGGGTTATCCTTCCCACAACATCTTTCTGTTTTGGGAATGGTGAAGCAAACTATTTGTTGTGTTGTTCCATTACTAAATGTCCTGATGCCCAAATCACTCCCTTTTCTATCCAAAACACCTCCTGAGTTCTGCTGTAACTGCTAGGTTGTCACTGAAGTAACAGCAGTGTACAGTTTTGCATTATTAAAGAAGAATATGTGCAAGTTTCAGGCAAGAAAAGGAAAATATATCCACAGCCTGGCTGTACTCAACTTTTTTGTTAAAAAAAAAGCTGTCTTCCTACATTCCTAACTCCTGATTGAAACTTCTGCTCATTCTTGTAATTTTGTCCTGAGAGTGTACTCTGCATCATGGTTTATATCATATGACATAATCTTGTGCTACCAGCAGGAAATCATTTAGCATAAGGCTATCTAATATGCGTGGTTCTTTTTATTGTGTATGTTTCTTGATGTTATATTTCAGCTGTGGCAGACCCTATAACCAAATAGAAGCTAGTGATGGGACTCTAGACAGAGGTGATGGTACCACACACACCCTGAATAGAACAGGTAACTCTTTGTTAATCATAAATCTCCTCATTCTTTGAAATTTAGTAATCATTTATTAGAAGGGTAGATATGCCTCTCTTGTGAAAAGAGAATTTATGTAGGTGAGATCACAGAAACTGCCTTTGAGACTCCTTCCTTTCTGCTTGTACAATATCCTGGAAAAACAGAGTTGAAATATAAAGTAAATATGGTCTCTCCCTCATCTAATCTAGTTATGCCAAATAATTGTCCACGTTTTTTTCCCCCTGCAATCTCTGATCCCAGTTTTTGCACTCTGCAAGATATATACCTTGATGCCTTTTGACAGATTGTCTGACTTTAGAGCTAGCCAAGCGGCACATATGTATTATGAGTCAGAGATCCTGTTGCTATACTCCAAAGGTCACAGGATGGCTTTCATGCTATCTTTTCTTTTCACACAACCCGCTTTGTGATTTGTGTTGCAGACGATCCTGCGCAAGCCACTTCCGACTATGAGACCAACAACAGTGACAGCAGCGACATTGTACAAAACGATGATGAGACAGATTGCTCCAAAGAACAGACTCATAAGGGATCTGTCTGTAGGACCTACACACCTGAGACTATCATCCTGCACCCCTTGATACCCCCTGAGGTAGCCTCTTTAAGTGCTAATCTCACCATGTACTCCGTGTGTACTGAATCTCTTGAGAGAAAAACACAAAAATACTCCACATTTGGAGCATGTTTTTAAGCAGTACCTGCTGCTTTTAAGCCCCGGTAGGTTCCTACTTCTACCAGTCTGGCTTTGCAGGATTCAAATGATCCATTCAAATGTGCAGAAGATGCTAAGCACTGGCCACTTGTAAGACGCTAACCATCTATTTTGATGACTAAATACAAGCTATTGGATCTGGCTTTAGGCACTTAGGAAGTGTTTGGCTTCTGTGTTAATGTTGCCTTTAAAGGGAGTAGATTGGAGGGAGAAGAAATAATCATCTCAGTATATATATACTCTCACTCTTCAGCCACTTCAGCTTTTCAATGGCCTTATAATCTTGGCTAATATACATTGTGGTGCTTATTTTAAAATAAATACCACTTTTCAGAGGATACTACACATATTATTGTCATCATCCATCTTGAACATAAGGACATTACAGTGTGTTCAGCATTTACAAGTGCTGATCTTTTCATCTCTCCTACCCTCAGGTGTAGAGGGAAAGCTGTTAAACTGTCCACATCCTGCTGCACAACTGAGCTGTTAAATTTATGCTGCCATGAGCTCTTGTAAAATTTCTTGTAGTCTGTTGAATTAGAGTATGACGGGATCATGGGAAGTCATTCTTTCTGGAGAAATTTGGAGTTTTACTCAGTTGTTAATTAGCAATGACGAAATGTGAGGAAATATACGGGGAGATACAGTAAAAGAGGGGAAGGTCTCTATCTTATATTTGTGGAACTTGAAAAACAGATGTATTTCAGGGTAAGAAGGACAAGTTTTCCCTTGGAACATCCTTGGTTAGCCATGTTAGGTTACAATGAATGGATCCTGATGGCGAAGCAGCAATTGAAGATTTTCCACTCGGTACTGCAGTAAATTTTACAATGAAGAGTGCCTCATTTGGAAATGAATGAATGATTCCTGTGAATGAATGCCTCTCATGGATAAATTCAGAGACTGATGTTTTTATATACAGAATTTCCTATTCACTCAAGTGAAACAAATTATAGAGGAAAGGAACTTACTTCAGGGATGGTAGAAACGGGGACATCTCCACTGAGCTGTGTAAAGTACCATCGGCTGAAAGCCAATGTTAATCTGCCCTTAGTTTTGAAAAGCCTGGGTTTTTTTTTATGTATGAAATGCTTTATAGAATTAAAATTTCTCTTTATTCTGATTTCTGGCACAGGACAAGCCTATACTTGCTCCTGAGCCCCTGATTATGGACAACTTGGACCCTCTGATGGAGCAACTAAACAGTTGGAATTTCCCAATCTTTGATCTGGTGGAAAAAATTGGAAAGAAATGTGGTCGGATTCTCAGCCAGGTAAGAAGGATATATCTTGTGTGAGATGATTGGACATATTACTGACACATTTTGGCAACATCAGGTTAGGGCCATTTTCCTCATAAACTGCTCATCAGGTGAAATGTGATCCTGACCACCAGGTTCAAAACTGGCAGTAGGAACTTCTTCTCATTAAACTCCATACACTTTTCCTATCTTCTTTTTTTTTTTAATTATTGTTTTTAATATGAGAGAAAGCATACACGACAGTTTGGACATACAGTATCTCTACTGGTGAGTTTAGGCAAACTATTCTAAATATTCTCTCTTACCTGCAGGCACTGCTGCTACCCCTCACCAAACACTTTGTGACAGGATTTCTCATGGGTCCAGTGTATGAGGGCTGAACAGTAAAAATACTCAGTTGATGCAGAAAATACATTTTAATACAGAAAATAAATTTTATCCTTTTTCTATCCCAGAGACTTCAGTGGGCTATGCAAGGTTTCGGGAAGGAGAGAAAGAATGTCCTTTCTATGTTCCCTCACATTTGAAGAGTCAGCATTTGGATAAATCTTTATTAAATGGGGCGGGTTAATTTACTATCAGTCAGGGTGCAAGAATCAACTAATCTTTCAACTACCTGCTTTTCATTCACGTGTGTGTGTTGAATGCAGATACTGACACAGCCGTTGTTTATCCAGCATGATTGATGTTGCTTTCATAATCGCTTTCTTGGCTGAACTTTCTGCTCTGTTTTTCCCCTCTTTCTGGCCCACTGACAAATCAGCCATTTTTTCTTGTAGAAAAATAGAAGCTTATTAAGCAGAGAAAGTAAGTTTAATATTTAAGGATGGGAGGAAAAACACACAATATTTTTACAGAGCACTATTCAGTGATGAGTGCTGGGAAGAAGTGAATATGTTAATAGGTATAAGGTGGAACACTTACACTAACCTCTCTCTGTTGGGCAGATCTCAGTGCCTCAAGCTCCAGAAAAGACTATATCAAATCTTGGTCCTTTGGTGGTTAACCATTATGCAGCTACATTCAATTATCCAGTGGTCAACCAGGGAAACCACTGCATGGATTCAGCTTTATTCTGTGGTTTGCCTTTTTATCATTTTGGAGATTGGCAAGTAGCATCTATATTTACCCAGCTTGCCAGCTCTCTAGGTTAGTTCCAGGGAAATAGGCCAACTACAGCTGTGTGGGGGTATGGATACAAATGATCATTTGGTTTCGCAGTGGACATGAATATGAGAGTGAAAATGTGCTTCTAGTTCATCTTGGTTGTGTGTTTCTTAACAGCAAAGCATGCTACAAAATCATAAATGAAACATAAGGAGAAACAGCAGTAACATACAGATAGTGTAGGATGCTGGATGGACCAACTTTTCTTCTGATTTTACATGGGTACCTCCATAGATTTCAATCATTTTACATGGTGCACAGAATGCTAAACCTTTCCGGACAGTTCTGCTGTGCTGCGCTCAGTTTGCAGTAAAGCTCCACATTTTTGTTTCCTCACATCTCTTCTTTGTACACGTTCCGAGCCCTGTATCAGTGGTGCAGCGCCACAAAATGAGACCTATGAAATAAGTGGAGAATTTGTAATAAATACTATTTGTGATCAAAATTCAGTTTTCTGTAACAGCTGTTTGTAATAACCCTCACTCCCCAAGAGCAGTTAACAAGTTCAACTTTGTTCTTCAAATAAAGATCATTCCATTAGTTCTTTCCCCCACCTACTCAGATGTTCCTAGTAAAATTGTTTTCAGAAGAGAATTGAAATAAATAAATCTTTTTTCTTCAACCCAAACGTTGTCTTTTTTATGTAATTTTTATATCCTGATATATTTGCAACAAAGGAAAACTAAAGTTCTAGTGATTTATCCTCTCCTTTTTACTATTAAATGGATTTATCCGTTAAAAAATAAGTAAATTAACAAGCTGAATTAACTTTCTATGCTTTGCTAGGTTAAATTTATGAGATGGAACAAAGAGGAGTTGACATTTGCCTCTAGGGAAACTTTCAGTTTAGAAAGTAAATGCTGGCTTAGTGTCTTTAAAGCTGTTTGAGATTTCTGTTTCTGCCTTTTGGAAAGTTAAATTGATTTAGACATATAAAAAGACCCCAAACAAGTCAGCAGCCATAAACATTTGTGTAAACTACAGTGGAAAAAGCTCTAAATGTGTCACTAGCAAATACGCATAATGGGAGTTAGAGAGGAATTTACATATCAGCCTTATTTCAGAAAGGAGCATCAAAGCTCCCCAGCAGAGGTTGATGCTTCACAGGAGACCATCGCTTTAGATTATGTCTTCTTTCGCCTATAGTGCTATTCTTACATGTATAAAAAATAAAACCTGCAAAAGAAAAACTCCTTGGATATGGAAAGGAAGCAGTGGACAAGGAAAGTATAGAAGAGGCTTAAGTTCAAGGGCTCTTTCTGGCTTCTGCCTTCTATTAAGGGACTTCAAGAAGGACCAAACACTGGTGGTGCCTCCTGCGCTCTTGGTGCATGCATTGCACTGAGATGGGGCATGGTGGCTGTGCATGTGTGCAGGTCTCTTGGTAGTGTTGAGAGGGTTGAGGTCATTTCATCATCATTTCGTCCTCCCTGCAGAGAGAGATTTCAGCCTTTAAAGGAAGAAGACACGGGGATGTTGTCATTGGGGAGATTTCTGTGATGTTCACAGCAATCCTTGCAAGTAGTGGCATTTGCTGAGGGGGAGAGCTGGACACTTTAAGTGACAAGTTCTTATCTGTGAGCCTCATTATTGCCAGAAAGTCATGCAATTAGAGCACAGTTTACAGAGTGCTTTAGAAGTTGCCACACTTGCCAAATTTTCTGTTTGTTCCGTCTCCCCTACCTTCTACTATGAGTGTTTCCTTCATATCATAGTTGGATATGAAGGCAGTCGTCAGTTGTATGGGCCTGGCTGAGGACCACATGCTGCTTTTACAGTGGAAAAACTGTTTTACCTAAAGCTGGGAGATACGCAGCTATCAGACTTCAGCTTATCTTGCAGGTATCAAGCCTGAGGAAGCCACACAAAGCGGAAAACTGAAGGGCACCAAAGGAAGGAGCACAAAATGATTGCTTGCCTCCAAACCTGAACTGTTGTGCATGTGTCCCCCGAAAAAAAACCATTTATGTGTGCCTGCACATGTGAAGAACAATCCTCATTTTATAAAAAGCTGCCATTAGAAATCATTTGGGAGAAACATTTGTTCTTGCTCAGGCAGCACAGCCGGAAATGCCAGTGGACGATACTGCCGAGAAATTGGTGAAGCACATATGGTCTGGGGAAGAATAATTTTAAAGGACAAAAACTATTTCAAAATGATTAATTCAAAGGAATGAATACCAAAATTTCACCTTTTTAAAGAAAGATTACAGCTAGTTGACTTCCTGAAAGACACAAATATCCCCTTTTCTCCTCTCTGACCTTCTGTTACCCCTTTCCTCCTCATTGGTAAGACAGACAAAAAGAAAGAAAACTTTACATAAAAGTCTACATGACTTGGTTGGCTGCTTATGCTTTCCTCTAACCACAGAGAATAATGTCATTTTACTCCAAATCCTGGAGAAGAGCTATCATTCATATCCATCACAATCTGCTTCACTTTCTCCACTGTTGTGGATCATTCCCATCTGCATGTATTGAAATTCTGAAGGGGGAGAAAACATACTTTTATGACATGAATTCTTTAAAATATCCACCTGGTATTGGTAGTGTAGATCATTAAGTTGAAGTCCTACAGAATAATAGTATATTCGGCTTTCTCTCTTTGTACAAGGATGTTTTGCTAGAAATATGAAGCATTCCAGAGATCTAAGACTGGAGTGTAAAATACATTCTCTTTCTCCAACTATAAATTTGAATCCTAGCAGATTGAATTCAGCTGTGGTTCCAGATAGGTAAACATAATTTATACAGTTCCTAATCCAAAATATGTGTAACATCAGTCTCTTGGCTCTGCCACTGCACAGGAGGATGCCATAGCATTTTCACAGGGCAAAACTTTCCCTTGAGCAGACTCTGACACTATTTTTTTCCCCATCTATGAACTGCCAAATATTATTTTCCCCTTGAACTGTCTCATTCTTGCCTTGCAGACCACATCTGAGCAGAGCAATCTGTGCGTAGGGACATGTGCTCTGTGTAGGGATGCTCCTCGTGAAAGCTGAGGCCCTGTTGGACCAGCAACCTGCCCAGTTCAACTGCAGTTCTTACTGGAGGGCAGTTTCACCACCATCTCCTGCTCCAGTAAAATTCTGTTCTCCATGCAAAGCTAGTTACTTGTACAAGTTACAGTCTCAGTTTCTGGACATATGGGCAGCAGGAGAGTCCTGTATGTTTTGCCTCCAGGGCTAAGTATTTTAAAGATGTCTTTGTTCTTTTCTGAGGTTATAATTTTTGTAAAGTGCTTTGCTCTCTGTAAGTATGCTTTTCAATAGTGCCAGAGTCCTGTAGCACATCCATTCCCTTTGCAAAGTGGAAAACATTCTCCTGAGACATTTGTCATTAAAATATATGTATATATAAGAACTGCTAACATGTATAAAATGTAACACTCTCCATTTCAATTTTCTTTCCTGTGCTTTTTGCACAGTGCTTTCCTGTGCTTTTTGCACAGGAAAGAAATACATTCTGAGGAATAAAAGTAAAAAGTAGTTGAGACATATATAGAAGAAAATTAGGACATGGCGGTTGGGTAAGGAAAGTGAGCAACTGTAGAGTGCAAAAATTGAGATAGATGGAATAATGAGTAAAGAAACCCTTGAGGCCTGTGCAATACACTGACTCACCTTTGCTTTCTTGAACCTAGCAAATAACATATGATGGATAAAAAGAGGAGACTTCTCTTATTCTCAATATACATTATATATGTAATTTATTCAAATTCTGTTTTCAAGAGGGATGTTCCTATGTGCATAACATCATTTTCTTCTCTGGAATAGTTTTTTTTTCATGCTCATGTCTTTAGCGCATAGTGATTCAGTAGTTCCTTTAGTATAAAGAGCTTTTCTTTTGTGACCAGCAGCAGAGGCCACAAAGGAGAAATCACCAACAGCAGTGACTGCGAGCAGCACTGACATAGTAACAGCAGTAACAGCAATAAGAGCTGGGGCTAGCAGCAACATCACAGCAGGCATGTGATCCAAGGGGGATCCTGGATGTTGTCAGACACCACACTCAACCTATGTACCTTCTTCCTGGAAGAAATACTGAGGATGAGGAAGATCATTCACACTGAAAATTCATTTTTTTAAAAAAAATATGCAAGAATCCACATTGGCAGGACATTTGAAGTTTCCATTCATTAAACTCATTGGGACAAATCGTCCCAACGATTTGTCTGTATAGCAGAAAGAAAGAAAAGGCTCTAGATAGACATTTGTGTTTTTATTGAGTTGTGAAATCAAGAAACGGAATTTGCAACACTTTCTTTTCAATATAGCACTCATCATTCCAAGTATACTTTAAATTGTTTGGCTCCCAACACATCATTACCAGACAGATGGCTTCAAAAGGACCGAAACAACAGCAAATGGAAAAAAAAAAAACCTGAAAGACTTCAGGGTCCAATATGTGAAAGAAGTGAAGAGGCTGTATAGTAATTTTGCTTTGTCCTGTTATTTCCGTTGTGAAGTTCAAGCATATTTTCAACCTCTTCCATTTTACTGTAATTACCACCTCCATTTGTGACCTCCTTCCTTCTTATGCATCCACTCCCAAATATCCATAGTTCTTCTCTCTTGTGTAAAGACTTAGAGTAGCTCTGTTTCCTAAGGCACTCAGTCCCCAAAATCCTGGTGGAAAACTAGCTTTTGTCATTTCCCTTCCAAAAAGGGGGAAGGGAAGGGAGATGATGTGTTAGATCCACATGGTTTTTGTCTTTTGCAAGTTATTTTGTCCTTCATCTACTCAGCTTTTTCTGAGAACTGAATTGACTCATAAATGCTCTGGAATAGTCTGAGGGGAAGCTTTTCCTTACTGATGATACTAAGGACCTCTGGAGAGTTTCATTTATGTGTGGCTGCGTATGAGGTGCTTGCAAAATATGGAGGATCCATAAGTCTAAAAGGGGGAAAAAAGAACATTTGGAAGAATATAATGAAGATATGAGAACTGTTTGTTACTAATAGCTTGTGCATTTGGTTGTATAACTACATCTCCATAAGAATGAAAAAAGTGGCTGCTATGGCTGGATCAGATGATATTATTGAGAAAACTACCTTCAGGAAAGGAAGTTTTCACAGGATGATTTAGCAGAATATTCTTCATATCTATATTTATTTTAATCTTTCTGATCTATTTAGCAGAATGATGGTTTTGCTTTTTTTTTGCAGGTATCATACAGGCTTTTTGAAGACATGGGACTATTTGAAACCTTTAAAATTCCAGTGCGGGAGTTTATGAATTACTTTCATGCCTTGGAATGTGGATACCGAGAGATACCCTGTAAGTAAGATTTCCCAACAGATAATGGCCTGGGTATTATCTACATGCTTTTTTCTTTCTTTTTTTTTTTTTTTTTAATAAAAGACTTTCTTTTCTTTAGTTACAGCAGGCACTTTTTCTTAACCTGTCCTATATCACAGAATCCTATATCCGTAATTTCTGTAGATAGTAGCTCACAATTAACATGCCAAACTGTTTCAAAAGGCAGTGGTGCAAAGTCTACATAAGCCATATATCAAAAAAATGGTGACTGAAATGCTCAAGAGCTATAGCACACTGTACTAAATGCATGAAAATGTTTTCATGCTTATACATGTTTTCTTGTGCACTGTGAGAAGAATAATCTTCTGTTTTTTTCCCTACCACATCACATGGATGGATCTGTAGCCAGAGGCTGGTATTGCATCCCAGCATCATTTTTTTTCACTGCACTTTTAATGTTTTATACTGTTTAATAATAATCCATGGCAAATTATTTGCAAGCCTGAAAAACATCTAAAGCTACTAGGGCCACAAACAGCTGTTTACTGATGATGTGCCTATCCCTAATGATGCAAGTATACTCTGCTGCCCCATCTGGGATTCATTGAAACATTTCCCCCTATGAGAGACCTGAATTTGGTACACAGTGGCAGTGCTGTGCTTCCAAAGGAGACAAGTTGTAAGGCAGGATAAAAAATACATCCAGCACAGACTTCTGTGACTGCAGTTAGGATGGTATTTTTCAGTGTGAAACATTTATTCACTGAAAAAAAATTTATTTCCATCATCCTAGTGGTATTTACTAATTCAAATGAAATTTAGTAAACCACTTCATCTGCGCAGGACTTTGTTTTGCTTTAGGGGAAGGGAGGGAGATATTCCCTCTTTTAATTGGCATATAACCCACGTGTTGAGGAATGCGGGACCCCCCGTTTCAGTGTTCTGCCGTCTTCCAGAAGAAAAAAATCTGAAATATTAGCTTAATAGGTCATATTATTTCTGTCTGTCTCTCTCTCAAAATAGTTAAATACAAATTGGAATAGTTACCATGAAAAGGGTTAAAGGAAAACTACCTCAAAATGCCCTCCAGCCAGGTGGTTTGGACTGTGTTGTGGGAAAAAGAGAGACCCAATTCCAAGTCCTCCCTTGTATTTGAATCAGAGCAGGGATTTGTAGCATCAGATTGTTGTCTCAAGGGTTATAGGTGGATGTCCCACAGTCTGTCCTACTAGAGCTGTTCCGCTTTGTTTAGCGCTTAGCTATTCATAGAATCTCAGGAATATTTGTGAATGTAGCCCTTTATTTCCTTGACTTTTCTAACAAATGCTTCATTTTAGTAAAGTGGAATGTTTTGTCTAATACTAAATAAAATTTCCTTCCAGTTTTTCATTTCTGTGAAGGGATAAATAACCCAAACAAATTGCTGGGACTGCACTAGTTATTTCTGCTAGTTGCTGCACTGAAAAAATCAATTATTCACACAAAATTAATTGTGACTATCCCAGCTGGATTGAATTAGTACAGATTTCATAGGAGGCTCATCCAGCTCTTTATCCCAGCAAGAGGCATCAGACCCTTTAGTGTGGCCATCGTATAACTTTTGCATGAGCAGATTGCTTTCTTGGCAGAACAGTCTTCAGTAGTTAGAGAAGGGCTGGGAGAGAGTCAATGTTTATTTCACTTTTTTTTTCTTTTAAAAAGTATCCATTCCTCTTCTGCTTGCTGTTCTGCTGTTAAACTAACTGTCACAAACAAGTATTATATGAAGTAGACTGCAGGGTCAGCAAGATGGCCTCCTCTGTCAGGGCCTTGGCCAGCTGCTGGTGCTGCAGCAGCGATGGGGCTTGGATCTCCAGCACTGGAGGAGACCAGCAGCTTTTCCTAGGAGACACAGTCCTTAGCCATTCCCTGGCAGTGACAAGTGTGCAAATATGGTCATCAAAGGTGCTTTCTCTATCCCAGCTCTTCAAATTAACAGACTTTGGTTTTCTTAGAAGAAACCTGCACTCTGTCCAAAATCAGTCTGAATCATGGGCTGAAACCTGTGTCCTTCAGTGGTTTTACCCGCAATGTGAGCATTCATCCTGGTTCAGCTAAGTGAAGCCTCTCTTCCAGCATCATGCTTTCTCTTGCCAGTGCATGTCTGGATGATGCTTTGTCCTGAGGTAGCTTGAGATTCCCACGCAGTCATCTGTGTTGGTTAGGGGCTAACTGACCTGCCTTTAAGGGATTGGGTGGGAAGAGCCTTGAAGGGTTTTTTTAATCTCTCATTTCTGCAAAGAGAGCTCATAGTAAGCTGGAATACAGCACCCAGGACCTAAAGTCTTATCTCTGGCTGCAAAGATCCAGAAAGAACTGGTTTGACTGTGCAGGGTGCCCATATCCCAAGTTTTATTTAGCAAGATGTCTAGTAGCACAGCAGCTCATTTTGCTCACATAAAGTAAGGTGTTACCTTGTTTTTAGAAGTTGGATGAAATATGGCTACTGAAGTGGATTTTTTTTTTCCATTGATGTTATTAGAACCAGAGGTTAACTGTGAATGTTTATCCCATCGCCTTCATCTAGCAAAAGGTAAGCACTGAAGTGAGGGAATGGAGTTGGCAGCATTAATTAGGCTCCTTTTTTTGCAATATTTCCTATAAGGCATATATCACTACTTCTCTGCTCTTTTTCTATATCACGACTAGAGGTAAGATATATTGTTGAACTTGCTTTCATCTCGTTAATAACTGGAAAGCTGAGCATTTACAGAAAACAGGAAAACATAGCTGTTTTCCATGCTTACCACAGTGTTTGATTTATATCTGTTCATTTTACTGCCATGTCGTACCCACTAGATGGTGCTAATTTACCTCTCTCAGAAATATCCTTAATGTTGGTCGTTTGCTTTGCCTCGCAGATCACAACAGAATCCATGCAACTGATGTTCTGCACGCTGTTTGGTACCTTACTACTCAGCCCATCCCGGGACTCCCGACTGTGATTAATGATCATGGGTCAGCAAGTGATTCAGGTAGATTTAAATGTGCTAATGCTGTATTTTTAAGTTTTTTGTCACAAAATTTGCCCAAAGAAAGCCAGTGATTGAGAGTTATGTGCAGCAGCTGTTTTAAAGACTTTGAAATTCAGTAGCATGTTAGATCTTTGTATAACTTTGAAGAGAATGAAATTCATCTTCCAAAACTCAGTACTTTTTTCCAGAAACAAATACATTTATAAACATGTGAGTGTAAATCTCTTGCCTTTGTGGTAACCCATAATAGCTGCCATTTATTAAAACTTGCTTTTTACAGTGCCTTTTCTTCTTAGAAGCTGTATTAGAAGCAGTATGGACTCAGATTTCAAACCCTGCCTTGTTCTACTGTTACAAAACCACTTGCAGTGTGTGAGTGACATGCAAATGCAAGTGCCTGGCTGTATTTTGAAGGGTCCCTTTACAATTCTTTATTGTTTCTAAACTTAGAGGCTTATCATCTTCCAACTAGCTTGATGGACCAACTTGTCCACTGTTTTATGATTGTTCCACACAGGAAACTCTTCCTGTACCTTGCTATTTACTCCCCCAACGTGAGCTGTAACAACTGGAAGACTTCTTTGTGTTTCGTGGGCATCCTGAAAAAGCAGGATTTTGTTCCACAGAGAAATTTATCCTTCTGTTTTTTCAGAGGTGTTTGTCTGGGATTAGCATATTGCTTTTGAAACATTCGGGGATGTTTTGATTGGTAAAGGTTTTATTTTGGGAAAGGGAAATTTTGTCAAAGGTTTGTTGGAAGCTTTGAAGATGAGGTCAGATGAGCTGAGTGAAGAGGGTTGAGTTTTGGTTTGGTTTGGTAGATATTAAATGAAAGACACTTGTTCACTTGCATGCAAGATCTGTTCATGCAGATTAAACTTGCGACACATCTCTGTGTCTGCCTCTGACGGGGACAAGTTCAAGTCGGTTCAAAAAGAGTCTATTGAAAAGGATTATCAGCAAAGACTCACAGCCTAGACCTTTGGGCTAGAAAGCATGTACCTGTACCATAATAAATGCTAATCCATAACACTGGCTGTTAGTGCCCCAGGGACTAATCTATATGGTGGAGCAGTTAGGCGGAGGAGTGGGAGGGTTGAGTGATCCACTAAGCAGCAGCATAGTCTATTGATTCATAGTCTATTGCCAGTAGCTGATAAAACTGGTAAGTAGCTTGAGAATAGGCACTGCTGGATGGATGGAAGATCCTGAGCAGGATCTGAGGTTGTTCTTTTCCAGCTGCATGCTGTATTGTACTGGGATGTGTACACAGTATCAGAAAGCATTCATCCAGGTCAGGATGTGTTGGTTGTATATGGTAAATCAAGCCCACCCTCTTCTGCTTCGCTGCTTCTACTTTGTTTGATAAGTCTCTGAAAAAGGGTAAGAAATTTTTCTGTTTATTTTATTACTTGTGCTCAGATTCTGACAGCGGGATCACTCACGGCCATATGGGCTATGTGTTTTCGAAGACTTACACACCTACAGATGACAGCTACGGATGCCTGGCTGGCAACATCCCTGCTCTCGAGCTGATGGCTCTTTATGTTGCTGCAGCCATGCATGATTATGATCATCCAGGAAGGACCAATGCCTTTTTGGTAGCAACGAGTGCTCCTCAGGTAAACAAACTTTGGACGATATTCCTGTTCAGTTTGGAAGATCTTTCATAGCAGCTTCTTGTAGCCACTGTTTCCTACAGCTTCTCTGCAGTGTTCTATCAAGTACTGTGAAGTAGAGTATCAAAATGACAGAAAATAGTCACTTAACTTGGGAATTACTGGTTAAGAGTTTTCTTATGTACCCTCACTACCCTCTGGTATAGTAACTGGAGATATTAAGAAAGATGTTCATAAAATGCCATAGTAACTAAAAAACTTATGTGCTACAGACTGATCTGGATTCCTTAACTATTTGTGAAATAAGGGAAGAATTGTTAAAGGGGCAGAAAGTTAAAACATAAAGAACACCTGTATAGCTGACAATGAACAGCTGAAGTTTTCTTATGAATACATATGCCTCTGTAGGGAAAAAAAAATCATCTCCGTTTATAAATGGAGAACTGATGCTTATCTAAGATTATCTGATGCATAGAAATTTCTGTCAATTCTGGCAGCTGAACATAGCAATTCTGAGTCACTGTTTGGTTTGCTGGCTTAATTATGAGATCATCTTTCCTTATCTTACATAGCTGACTTGCCTACCTTCAGCATACTGTATTGAAAAAACATTTCTATGGACAAGGAAAGAATAAGAGCATGGCTTAATGGGGAGAAGTCGGGTAGAGATGTGGAATTTACCCCCTGGATCGTAGATTTACCCCTTGGTTTGGACCCAAACTTCCTCTCTCTCCAAGAGCAAGTAATCTTATCTTGCTCTCCCTCGTTATCTCTCTATAAAGTAATGGCAATATTTCTAAACCTTGCAATCTCTTTTTGTGAATCCAGGTAGTCCATCTAGTTAAAAAGAAAGATAAAAACATATTTTGTCTTTAAATCTGTCTTAAGAAATATGTACTGGGCTTTGCAGTTGTAAAAATCAGCAAGCAAGTGGGACGATTAGCTTTAATGTACTACCCAAGTTTGAAAATTCATTTACACTTTTCATGCTGTCCTTTTATATTTGATATAACCAAATTTATATATTTTCAGCATCTGATTTCTTTGCTGTTTTTTTTCATCACAAGTAATGTGATGAAATAGCTTTCAATAATGGTAAAGTGTTGCTGAACTAAACACCCGCCTTCAGGAATGAGGCCCTGGTAGCACAATATATGCCTCTTGGCTGGTTAAAGATTTAACCAATTTTGGATTTCATCTTGAGAAATCTGTCAGGTTGTGCATATGTTGTCAGACTGTGTGCCTTAAAAAAGAAAAATGCAAACTTTAGGGTTTTTCACTCAAGAAAAAAATCACAGAAAATTCAGAGAATTTCCCTGTTTCTGTGTTTGGAATCAATCTGCCATGGATAGAACTGCCAGGTACAAACAAAACACAATCTCTTATTAAGAAGATGATAGTAATTCTAGGAAATAGTGATGTACTACATTTTATAATGCTGATTATATTACATGTGTAAGTAAATTGTATATTGTATTAGCCATTCACATGTGGGAATAAACAGATTAATGTATTGTCATAGTATGCAGTTCAGTCAAATGATACAGAATTCTGTGACTTGTCCTGCCAAAATCACATCTTGAAACTTGAGTCAATATTAAAAAAAAAATCAACTGAACCTCTCATCCATTACTGTCCTGTCATTCCTATTTCTATGTTGCAGCATCTCCTTTGCTAAGAAGTTTCTTTTAACTGTGTATGTTGCTTTTGCAGGCTGTGCTGTACAATGACCGCTCTGTTTTGGAGAACCACCACGCAGCTGCTGCCTGGAACCTGTTCATGTCCCGGCCAGAGTACAACTTCTTAGTCAACCTCGACCATGTGGAGTTCAAGCATTTCCGCTTCCTTGTCATTGAGGCAATTCTGGCTACTGACCTGAAGAAACACTTTGATTTTGTTGCCAGATTCAATGCCAAGGTAATGGGATGAGGTTGGGTTTCTGTTGCATGGTCAGAAAAGTTTGCAGGCCTGGCAGTATCACAGTGGTTAAGACCGAAGATGTTGATGTGTCATTCTTTCTTTCAGATGTGCATTCTGCTCCTGTGAAACATTCTGTTCATTATTAATATTCCACTTTTATTTTTATTAGTTACTTATTTAAACTTAGTTGAACTTACACATATATATTTACATATATATCTTCCTATAAATCTTCCTATAAATCATATATCCTATATGTCCTATTTATATAGTATAGGATATGCTGTGCTATTGATAGCACACAAACTGAAGCAGATGTGGAAGGAGAAAGACACTATCATTATTACACACTATAGAGATGCAGTCTGCTGCCGATGCCCTCCATTGCATCGAGACAGAAGGGACTGAGTAGGGAAAAGCTGATTTTACTGGGAAAAGGAACTAGACAGACAAAACAAGGCTACTTGTTCTTTCAGAAGGCCATCAGAGTGAAGATTTTTTTTTCCTAAAATCACAAGGTAACATAGAAAGCTTTCTTAGCAAGCTTCCCCAAAGTCTAATTATTTACTGTTTCTTTTTTATCAGTTTAATCAGTGAATTGGGCTTGTTTTCTCTGGAGAAGAGAAGGCTGAGAGGGGATATGATTAACATGTGTAAGTTCATGAAGGGATAATGCAGGGAAGAAGGGGACAAGCTCTTCTCATTGGTGGCCAGCAATAGGACAAAAGGGAAATGGGCATAGGCTGAAACACAAGAACTTCCATCTGCCCACCCAGGGACGCCATTTCTGGCGCTGATGGCAATACAGAAAGAAATCTTAAAGTACAGTCCATCAATGCCTGGCTCCGGGGCTGGTGTCATCGCCATAACTTTGGCTTCTTTGAAAACAGGAAGCCTTATGGGGCACTGGGCATGATGGCACCTAATGGGGTTCATCTCT
>JAUBOD010000719.1:1457551-1496916 GCA_032353885.1 Nothura maculosa | reverse complement strand
GTGGAGTCTCCTTCTCTGGAGGTCTTCAAAACCCGCCTGGATGCCACCCTGTGCCACCTGCTCTAGGTGTGCCTACTTGAGCAGGAAGGTTGGACTAAATGATATCTAGAGGTCCCTTCCAACTTTGAAGATTCTGTGATTCTGTAATCCTGCTGTTATATTAGAAAAGCACAGAAATCATAACAATTCTGAAATGTGAATTTCAAATGCCATGGAAAGATGATCCTTCTGTCCCTTTTGGAGGGATAATTCTAAGAGAAAAGTCACTAAAGATCTTGTGTGCTCTCTCCATTCAGTATACACAAAATCATAACACTAGGAGCCGGTTCTGAAAGAAAAACGATTAAAAAGGAGCATTTCTATGTAATTTATTGGAAACCATGAGCCATCAAACCACTTTTTACTGAGCTCCATTGTCCCTCAAAGCTGCAGGTCTAGATGATGCCTTCTTTGGAAATGACACTGCCTTCTCTTTTTTATATAATACCAAGCACAGTTTGTTTCTAGTTTTGAACTGAGACTTCCTAGCTGTCTTAGTGACATAGAAAAATATTTTATTGTGGTATTGGTTAGGATGGACCTGCATCCTGAAATGTTGAGGCCTCAGAATGTAAGACAGGTGTCATTTTTCATTCCTCTGCAACTTCTCTCTTTATCATGCTGAAAGGAGCTGTAAAGAAAGGCCTTAAATTATGGCCCAGAGTAGACACAGCACTGATCTGTAAATCTATAAAGGTTTGAGGACTCTCCAGACTCTCTGGTGATATCAAAGTGATTTCTTAAAGTTTTAGTTTGAAACTCTGAGACCACTCTCATCTCAGTTAGTTTTCTCTCAAAGCATTAAGCATATTGGCAGATTCCCACTCTTCAGGGACACGGACCATAATACACAGTGAATTTAGGCTGTTTGGAGCCTATGGATTTGAGAGCTTTGGTCAAACCTTCTCTTCTGTGACCTTCAGTAATCAATGAGAAAGGACAAGCTAAACCAGTGATGGCTGTGGCTTTGTCACAGAGACAGACTCTCTTAGCTGTGGAAATGGGCAAGCTGGACGAGCTATGAATGCAATGTATTGGCATAACTGAAAATTAAATTTGACTTAAATTTATTAGGCTGGAAAATGCCAGGTGTAACCATAGCAAGGAGATTTCTGAGACACTGTAAATAATGAGGAGTGCTGTCTGATATATCACGTCCTGATAGCTCACTATAGATTTCAAATAACTGCTCTTAACTTCCTTCTCTCTCCTGATTGTGTGAATACTTATACACCAAATTAAAAGTTAAGGAGAAGCTGAAAATATTGACCACGTTGGTTGCTGAGCCTCGTTTTCCCTGAATAGTCACCATCTTAAAAAGAAAGTATTTATTTTTGGTTAGCAAAACTGCTTTTGCAGTGGTCTCCGAGAACATACATGATATGTTTGTTTCTGGGTGGAGGTGCTTCAACACTGATAAAATTAGCTCTAAATGATCATGTTACTGATTGAGTTGCTGACTTGTAGTTTTGTGTATTAGGGCAGCAGTCAGAGAGATGAGATCCTTCTCTATAGCAGGTGTGTGCAAGCACGTGTCATGGAAGCATTGTCCCACCAGAAAAGCATGCAATCTGGAAAGTACCACCAAGAAATAATGAAGGAAGTTTTATCTCATAATTACACAACAACTTTTCAACTTGTGCATACTTGATGATCAAGGCACTGGTCCAAAGAGGGAGTTGCATTTCAAAGATTAGTTAGATGGAGAAAGGCAGTCCTTTTTACACTGAGGGATGTTAAGGAGAAAAGGCTAAGAATGGAAAGTGTGATTAACAGCAGTAACGACTCATATCACAGATGACTTGGAAATAGGTCGCTGAAACCTGGCACTGCTGTGCAAATGGAGAAACAGCCTGGTAGAAATGTGCAATCTGCAAAGTTAAGAATTGCTGAATTTAATAATCTCATGATGAAGAAGACTGGAAACATGTGATTTCTGGCACCAGAGAGACAGCTCATGCTCCACATGTGGACCTGCACCTACAGAGCAGGTTCAGTGCCCTGGCAGCAGGAGAGGGGCTGGAAGGCATTAGTGCTGATTGAGCCTGAGCCACACAGTAGCAGCAGGAGAAAGGGACAAGCAGTAGCAGTGGGACACCTCTGCACATTTTATTAGGGGAATAACGTGAAGCATGAGAAGAAAAGAGAGAAGGGAAAAAAAGTAGAGTCCTTCCACACATACTATGTTGAAATGGGACCATAGGTTTGGTAATATCCATCTTCATGCTCTGTAAATACATCAGCATGGCATTTGCTGATAATCTTCACAGGTAAATAAGATAGTAACTTATTGGAAAATGGTATAGAAAGCTTACATTTGTTTATCTTCCTGATAATACTTGCAAACAACTGCAGTATTTTCTAACTATCAATTTCTCATAATTTACCTTAATGCTTATTATTTTCCACGTAGTTTTCCTTTTCTGGATTGATAATTCTGATTGCAGATAGCTGTAAATTTCAGCTGTGGTATAACTGACCTCCATGATTTTTGTTAAGTACCTGAATATACTGTAGGATGTGCCTGGACAGACTGCCCTTCTTTTGCCCAGGTTAGCTGCCATGGTTCTCCTTTCTTTCTGCTAGGTGAATGATGATGTTGGAATTGACTGGACTAACGAGAACGACCGCCTGCTGGTTTGCCAAATGTGCATCAAACTGGCTGACATCAATGGGCCTGCCAAATGCAAAGATTTGCATCTGCAGTGGACAGAAGGCATTGTCAATGAGTTTTACGAACAGGTAAATAAATACTTATCCAAGGGGATATTTGCTGGTTCCTGATTTGCCTTTGCAAAACAGTTCTTAAGAATGTTAGTGATTCGTGATGATCCTAGTATATGTGGGCACCAATGCATGCAAGCAAAATCTGCTGATCAAGCATGACTCTCCTTGGATCTGGCATAATTAATGCCAGAGGACAGTAAGTGCTCCAGCACACTGATACCATGAAAGTTTTCTGACAGTGAACTTTGAATCAAGCTTGGGAGGAAAATAGTGGTGTTATATATTCCATAGTAACAATCTATTTTGGAGGAGCTCTATTTTCCATCAAAAAGGTGTGCTATTAAATATATTCTTGCTCTTGGAAGCTATTCTAAAGTCCTATTGGGAAAGATCTTGTAAGTAAAAAATAATAAAAATAAAATTGAGATTCATCCTCCGAATTCTGATTCAGAATAATACATTTGCTATTCTTAGTAATGACATTCCTTTTGGCAACGAAATTTGAACTCTTGGTTTGCAACCCAAGAGACTGAATAATCAATATAATGTAATAGGGATTTCTTTCAATGCAAGACATATACTTGCAGTTCACTGTACTGTTTTTTGTGTGTGTTATGTGTTGCCATACTGACAGGATTTTAAACTGAGATTATTTTCTTCTTAGGATTTCCAGCATCAAGAACAATAAGCTATGTTCTTGGCTGATTAAAACTAGATGAAAACTCTGTTTTTCCATAATATAAAATGCTATGAGGAGTTTATCAGATCATCTTCACCATGCTTTAGATCATATAATTCTTTTCTGCATTGAGAAGGTATTCCTTTCTCATTCCTGAAAAAAGAAAATTTTATATGAAATATGAATTTCCCTAGAATATTTGTCATCAGAAGTTCATATTTCCTTTAATAAAAAATACTTTGAAGAATTTAACTGCCCTGTAAATAACAACTCTTATTAAAAACATACAGAATACTAACATTGAAAACCCTGTGCCATATTGTTGCATTATGTTTCTATTTTTTCTTTCCACGTGCTCAGCATCCTTATTAGAAGACAGCCTATTAGACATATATTAGAAAGAATCAAAAATGTCCTGCAAAATATTTCATATCATAAATCTTTTTTACCTGAACATGAAAAAAAGAATTTGTAAACATTTCAGTGGTCAAATCTCTTTCCTGTGCTAGCAACTCTCAACCAAGCAGCCAGATATGTTACTGTGAAGAAGAGAGGGTTGCCATCTTTTCTTAATTTGCTTGCTGTCTCGAGAATGGAGGTCACCTTTTAGTGTTTTCTTAGCACTGATACTCATGTTTGATTGAGCAATACATTCTTGGATAGATTGAAATAAGAAAACCGAAGGAAGTTAGACACTTTTGATACCTGTTTCAAAATTTATCTCATATTTTTGAGCTTCTCATATCTCATCAGGGTGTTGACTCAAACACATTATCCATGATTTTTTGAACCATGAAGGTTATTTAGACATAAGTGCAGGCAATTTGTAACTTAATGGAAGCTAGGAATGACTGTACCAATATTAATTCTCATTCTCCAATGCAGTTTGATCTGTTGCATTAACAAATTTATTCTCATAACTGGCTTGATTTTTTTTTTTATTTGAAGAAGAGCCCATCCATCCAGTCTTAACATATCTAGACTCCACTGATATCACTAGGCCTTTGCTTTGGTAGTGGTGAAAAATAACATCAAAACTCATTCTGCAGGAAAGCTTAACCTTCTTTTTGATCCTCAGAGGAGGGAGAGAAGAATTTTCCCATACCTTCCTTGTGCCCCCAGGAAAAGGTAGTGAAGAGGTTTGTGGGAAGATTTTCTGCTTCTAAATTACCCCTACTTTGATGAATCATTGCAGTTTTCCCAGGAGACAGGTAAATAGATATGACCCAAAGGCAAGGAGAGTTCTCCTTGTTATTATGTATTGCAAGGACAAAATTCATAGAAGAACTCATTCAGTAAGATAGTTCTTGCTCAGAGCAGTTCAGTTTTGTCCCCCACAAATAGCTGTCAGATTACAAGGAGAATGAGCTAACAGTCACAAAATCTGAAGTTGCATTTGTAAACAATATGGAGAAAGAGAGCTTTGTTTTCAGACTTCCACAATTACAGTGTAAGATACACAGCAGGGAGGTAGGCATCACTTTGCATTAAATTCTTGATTTTGGTACCAGGTCCTTTGAGAAGAAAAGAGTTGTAACTTTGATTAATCATTTAATGTGGTGGCTGAAACAGCACTGTGATTACATCACGCTGACATGCTGTAGAAGTGTCATTATAGTTAAATTATTTTTCTCTTGGCATTTTTAATTGGTTTGGTGTACTAATTACTCTTTTTTAGTGGCATGGCTTTGTTTCCTTTACTTTAGAGAAATCACAGCTATTTTTCATCTCCAGGGTGATGAAGAGGCTAGCCTTGGCCTGCCTATCAGCCCTTTCATGGATCGCTCTGCCCCTCAGCTGGCTCACCTCCAGGAGTCTTTCATTACTCACATCGTGGGACCACTATGTAATTCCTATGACTCAGCGGGGCTCATGCCAGGAAAATGGATAGAAGATGGTGATGAATCAGGAGACACTGATGAGCAGGAAGAGGAAGAATCAGCAGAAATGGAAACTTGTGAAAATGCTGAATCCAGTAAGTGTTTCTGATTTTCAACAGAATAAATGGCATATTTGGGCCAAAAATGAAGCACTCTCACAGTAAGAGCCCATGAACTGATCAGGTTGAATATGGGTCTCTCCCATGTCTAGGGAACAAAGTCAAAGCTGCTCCAATCTCAGGAGTGGCTCAGTGCTGTCCTCAGTGAGGTAGCCAGTCACCTTGGCTGTAGAGAAGCTCCATGGCTGAGGACCAGTACATGTTGCTGTTGAATAATGGTTATTCATACCTTCAGCTGAGGTTTAGGGTGATGGATTTTTCTGTAGGTCTTCTTGTGCGTAACAGTGTTTCAGTGTGTTTCAGCACTGATATTAGTAGACTGCATCTATTTTTTCCCACTTGAAGAAACGAAGGATGGGAAAAGAATTTTCAAAGAAAGGACTCATCATTTCCATGAGATCATCATTTCCATGATGCGAAGCAATAGTACAATATAGCTCAGGAAAATTATGCTTTTTAACAGCAGAGGTCTTTTAATGCAGCAGTTTCCCACTCAGTATGCATGAGGGGAGAGCAGAGGAGGGGAGAGGGGAGTGCTGTGCTTTGCCGTATCATGTGCTGAGGCCCAAATCCCAGCTGGTCATCTCCTTGCCTCTCCTTCAAGAGAGCTGTGATTGCCGTGCTGAGAGGAAAGAAACCTCCTACTTTGGAAGATCTCCAGAAGTTGTTGGAAACTATTTTTAAGAGGAAAGGCTGCAGTTGTAGACCTGTTTCTTTTACTAGTTTAATCTTGCATATATTACCATTCCTTTTGTTTTTTGTTGCTCCTTCCTGTGAATTTCCTCCTACTCTTGTTCTTCAGTTTCCTTCCTCTAGGTCAGCTTTCTGTCCCTCTCTATCTATTATACTTCTAAAAATCTCCAGCCTTCAATGCACTGCTAAATACACATTAACTAATACACAGCTTTTTCCTTAATAGCACTGCAGTTTCTGTTCTTCCTTGCACCTTCCTATGCCCCACTGAGTAACATCCCCATTTTCTGTTGGGGAAGCTGAAAAGTGGAAAGATCTTAGGAGACACTGATCATAAGCAATAAATCAGATTAAGGCCTAGAATTAAAGTCTAGGCCTTCCAATTTGCAAGGCGGCCTTTTACTCATAGTAAGATGCAGGTGTATATACTTTGTACTTAAGAAATCGTTTTTCTTGTTCATAAACACACAAGCACATTTATTTATCAGGTTCATGTATGCAAAAAAAAACATTAGTGAGAACAGGAAATGTTAAATAATATAACACATAGATGCTTATTTTAGCAGTTCCTGATATATCCTGATATACCAACTGTCTGGGATCATCACTGTAATAGGAGACATTTATGAAATTGTTTACCATAAGGAATCCTTATGGAGTTATTAACCAACATATACGCCCAAGCATTGGACTTGATATCACTCTATGGAAGGGGAAAGTGTTTATATTAGGATGTTCCCATGTATCCATTCTAGTGTCTCACCCTTTTTGGAAATCCCACTAGTCTCTGTTTGCCTCAGTCATGAATTCATTTATTTCCTGAACTGCTGGTAGTGAAGTCAAGGAAAATCTACCCTCAAGTTCAGAGAACAGAGCACTATTAACCTTCGCCACACTGAAAATCGATCGTTTTTATTAGTTTCTTATCTCCTTTCTTAGCCATGTCAATATTTCAGTATTCAATCTATTGCTCTCAGACATTTTTTCTTTTAAAAAACTTGGGAGTCATTATATCAAAAGTCTTGAAAACTCAAATCTAATTCTTTCTACCACTGTACATTTTTACTTTCTGAATATCTGAAATGCTCAGAGAATTTTCTGGAGAAGCAGAGTTTGCCTCATATTATTTTGCTGCATTTATCTGGGGATTTTGCACTATATTTTGCAATATTTTAGCTGTAAAATAAACCTCTTTTACTTAAACAGTGAAATGTCATTGGGTTAGTTTTATTATTTTTAAAAAGGTGAAAAAGAATGGTGAGTATTTGTTTTCTTCCTTGCCTTTTTTCCTACTTTTTTGTAGTTTGTGTTAGGGAAACTTAGTGAAAAAAAAAACCCTTCAAATTAGCTTCCTTCCCCTGTGCCAGGCGTTCGTCTTCTCTGTGTGGTGATGTGCGAGCCCCTCATACAATATGTTTAAACGTTTCCTTATGTCCCTGTAAAATCTGTGCCAGGGATGTGCAGCTGAATCAGGTAACCGTGCACGCTTTGTATGGACACAGGAGTCTTGCATTTTATCAGAAGTTTATACCTATTAAACTTAGTATTAGGAAGGCAGAATTTGGGAAATTCACCATGTTACCTGCCACAGGAACGCTCAAGGCCGCTCAAAATCCATCCTTGTTTCTAAATCATTTGCCATTAAAGAGCAGCTGAAGCCCTGAAAGGGCAAGAGTTAAATAGGCTAAGTCTTGAGCCTTTGGGGCCAGCAGTAGCACCGCAGCAAGGTGCAGGGTCACCCGGGAAAGCCGGAGGACAGCGTCCTGCTGCGGCCCAGCAGCACAGGGGTTCCTTATTAGCGCTAAACCTGGAGGGTGCCCGCAGCGAGCGAGTCCTGCTAATGAAGGATTGAGCTGGATTTGGTCCGTGCTCTGTGAAAAGCGCTTTGTTCCCAGTTCAAGAGCTTCGGGGGCTAACCGCTTTGGATCCTGACACAGACATACTTTGGACAACCTGCAAATACTAATCCACACACATTTATTTGGTACAAAACATTCTTTACGTCACCTTCTTTTTTCCAAAGAAATCAGCAGCGACCCTTGGAAGGGGTTTTATTTCAGCGCTGTAAGTGCCTTTGCTGCTCTTAATGACAGGGGAAAGTTGTTCGAGCTTTGTAGTGATAAGGAGTTGGAACTAGTGGATAGACACAAAAACAGGTACTTCAGAGAGCAAAGCTGTGCAAGGAGCCTTGTGGAGAACCAGTGGCAAAAGCATTTTGTAGCGTAACAACAGGGCACCGATGCTGCAAAATCAGGGACGAGCAAAAACTCCTTGAAACTATTTGACTGTCCTGATCAGTTATCCAGGTCAGATATTGCAAAGATGTTATGCAAAGACTTTAAGTTTATCTCCAGTGAAATGTGGATGGTAAACCCTGGGCTTTGGGATGTAGCAAGACGTTTCCTTCTTTGCTTTTTAATCCCTGCTTATTTATAAACCATCAGACCTCTTTCTTTGGATAAGAGATTAAGCATGGAGAGGACAGAATGGTGTTTTCTTCGCTCCATTTAGTTTGTTTTCTAGAGCAGAGAGCAGAGATCTGTTTGTGCAGGGTTAATATGTGTGTCATGCAGCAAGTTGATCAGTGACCTCAAATACTTGATGGCAAAGAGAGAGGGCAGGAACAGCTCAGCAACGTGGTTTTGAGCATAACCCTTCAAGTGATAGAAGCCTCCATAAGCTGCCTGGTCATGAGCAGCTTGCAGGCTCTCCTGGGATAAAGCTGGGACTTAGGTGAGGAAAATGGCTTCCTGGGAGTCTGGAGGGGCCTGCTTTCCTAGATTTTCCTTTTGTTTAAGTCTGTGGTTTTAAAAATCTGTTGGAGCCCAAGTCCTCCATGTCAGCATATACCTGTTGTGCTTCCTGCACCTTCACACTCTTCTCTTTCTTCCCTCCCCAGAAAAAAACAAGGAGTGCATTTATTTTTTGTGGTATATTCCAGGAAAGAAGAAGTTCAAGAGGAGGAAAATCTACTGTCAGATAACACAGCACCTGCTCCAGAACCATAAAATGTGGAAGAAGGTGATTGAAGATGAGGAAAGGTTAGCTGGGACAGAGAAGCCGGGCGCAGAGCAAGCCACACTGCACCCATCTTCAGAACAAATCCAGGCCATCAGGGAAGAGGAGGAGGAGAAAGGGAAGCCCAAGCGGGAAGAAGAAAATGCAACCATAGAACCAAACCAATGACAATATTTACAGCAGTATTTTAAGACAGATATTGACTCGTGCACAGACTCTTTCTCAAGCCAGCACAGCATTTAGACACAACACTGTAGAAGTACGGGATAATGCGCCTACAGCTGTTTCATTTGTTTCTCTTTCCTTTTTATGGTGAGGTACATTGGTTAAACCCCTATGCTCAAGGAAGCTTTCACACTGCGACACCGGCTTTTACAGACATCCTTTAAAGAGGTTGGGGCGGGAGGGAGGGAAGGGGTGGAATTATATAAGAATATATAGCCAGGGGGTATTGGCTGCACACTTCAGCAAAATGCATTTAATGATATATTCTGGTCACTGTGATATTTACAGAAGGAAGTTACCTACAGAAATGCTGCTTCTACAGCCCATTTGCAGTTAACAATGAGGTACCGGTTAAGTGGCTTTGGTTCTTAACACCCTGGGGTAGAAGTTGTGATGTGTTTCAGGGATGCTCCTATCTCCTGCCAACATACAGGGGTGCGTGTGCAGAGTGGGGTGGTTGTGTGTGGTGCTGCTCTGGCAGCAGCAAAGCTGGAGGTTAGGCTAGACATAGCACATGTCCTGGTGCACGGCAGCAAGCAGAAAGCCTGATCTAAGATAATTTGTTCCCAAAAGGAAATCGGCCTCCTTCGTGAGGAGCCCTGCAATCTCAGGTGCCCGCCACACCCCAGTCTATGCTCCCTAGGGGCATGGGCTGCTGGCTGCAGGAGCTCCTCTTCCTCTCCTCCTGCTACTCCTGGGCACTTTTCAGGCTGCTGGCCGAAGGAATGTGCCACAAAGCTTGTTTTCCACAAGGAATTAGGCAGACACTCACATGCATGAACCGTGCAGGCAAGAGAAGAGAGCAAGGGCACATGCATGTCGGGCACACTGCCATCCTTCTAGCCTAACGCTCCGCCCCTGCGCATCAGCAGCCACATACGGCCTAGAGGAGGGATGCTAAACTACCATCTCTTTAAGTGCAAGAAGAAGGATTTGAGGGGGTGGTCATGCACTTTCTTAGAATAAAAAGGCAAATGGTGCATTAGGCAAAAAACAGGCAGAGAGGTGCCGGTCCTGTGCTGGACACTTGTATGTCCCAGCAACCACTCACATGAGCTTTGGAGAACTTGGTTTTCCAGTGTGCAGTGCTGGATGGGAGCAGTTTGTTGCTGGCATTCTGCTTAGAAGCAGCATATTTGATCCCACGAATATTCTTACTTTTTTACTTTTTTTCTTTTTTCTTCAATTTTTTGTTGAGAGAAAGGAAAAGATCAGCCTTGTAGAAGAGCAGATCTTTTTGTTTTGTTCTGTTTTGTTTGTTTTCTGTTGTTTATGCTGTGAGCCAAATGTCTATTTAAAAAGTTGAATATTCACTTTCAATATTTTATTTCACAATATTATATTTGTTGATGATTAGCTATCTAGATGTAAATATGGAGAAATTTTTATGGGTTCCTGTAGATAATGATATCTTTAAGAAAAAAAAAGAAAAAAGGGAAAAGTTTTTTGTAAAGCTAATTTTTTAAAAAATAAATACAAAAACATTTTTTTATAGAGTGTAGCCATTTCCAAGCCCAATGCATAAGATCTTGAGTAGTTTGTATAGACCCTTCTGGGAAGCCACTGGCCTACAGGATTGAGGCTTTAGCATATTAAGACTCTCTGGTACTGGTAGCAGCAGACAGTACCAAACCAGTTACATTGTTTTTTTTCCCACAAAAAAAAGAAGAAATATATATATATATATAAAGCTCATTATCTCTCCAGCATGAATTGATAATGTATAATATTTTATATTCTGATCCTGCAGCCCTTTCTCAGAAAGGGTGTGAGTAACAATGCTTGTGAAAGGAAGAGTTTGTAGAAGTCCCATCTGTATTAAATTGCGAACATTGCACTCATTGCTTCTTTACCACTGTTATGCATTCACAATATTTCATTCTAAGAAATGTTCGAAAATAATCTCTATCAAAGCCAGTCAGCATCCATGTTACCACTACAGCGTTTTTTTTTCCCTTTGGATTAGAATTAAACTTTGCTCCAAACCAAGATCTTTGTTTCTGAAAAGTCCCATCTGCATGATACTGTCCTGTCCTGCTATGGTCCAAGGAAGGCAAGTGCCTTTCCACAGGATGCCCCTGGAGCCTGGCCAGCCTGTCATCAGTGAAAAGGTTTATTGGTATTATTGAATGAAAGAAAAAAAAATTGTGCTATTATTTTAAAGAAGAAAGACGTAGTAGGATTTATTCAAAGGTAAAAAAGATGACTCGAGTTTTCTCGAAGATTTCAGCAATTCCAACAATTCCAGCTTGCAGTTTTCACTAGTCTTCAGTTACTCGATGAATCGTTTAATTTGGGAATTTCTTGCATAAGTAACTTCCATTCTTTATAGTACCAGAATTATGTAATGTGCCTCATTCTACCCTTTAAAAGTTAACCTTGAAAAGATGCTGTGTAATGCCACATCTCCAAACATGTTTTGTATGATTCTGAGTGCACGATTGCCAGAAATAGACTCGTTATACTGAGGTTTATCTTGCCTTTGCTACAAGAAAGGGGGAAAAAAAAGGCATGGCACAAAATGCTGGTACAAGACCATCTGGTAAAATTAAAAGGAGGAGTTCCAGAAAAAGACTAAATCCTGCGAGTCAAATTCCACATCATCATCGAAGGAAGCCCAAAGGATTGAACCAAGAACAATATCCTTAAAATGCACTGAAAGGATTTCTTAGTCATCATTTTAGGTTGCCATTGAGTAATTCCAATATCTGCTTTGAATTTGTTGAACTTTCTTTAGTGCCAGTGCAGCTGTTACACATTTCTGCATCACAACACAAGCCCATTTGTGGGTGCAGTTTCATAAACTTGAGTCTTTTACAGGGAAGGAATTGCTGACAGGCTTAAAATCAGAATGGTCTTCAACTATATCCAAACTGGAGAAGCAAAAGCATTTGGGACTGGTTAACTTGCTAAGGGGTGACCCTTTTGTACTCCATAGCTACTGGTAGAATCCAAGTTTAGCTTGTGTTCAACCTTTATAAACCTGATTCCTGTATTTTCACTATCCTTTTCTACCAGGAAACATGCAGAATATTTCCTGGGTTGTTTCACTATGCCACAAAAGAAAATACCTGAGAAATTATATATCAAGTGCATGAACACAAGTTTAGGCCTTTTTTTTTTTTTTTTTTTTTTAGAAAATAATGGAGCAAATCATTGCTTAAGGTCTTTTTCATACTGGTATCTAGTCCAAAGGAGGCAAAAGTTTTGGCCTGCAGCTGCAGTGGCCTTTTTGAGGGTAGGCCAGGAAGGCTTCCCCGTTTTCACAGTCCTTTGCTGTGAAGGTTTGTGAAACTCAGTAAATCATGAACCTGGCCGTGCTTGGGAGCGAAATGCATCACCAGCAAATGCAGCAGGGAGATGCAGCAGCATGTGAGAGCTTGGGAAGGGCAAGGCAACCATACAGCAGTGCTTGCTAGAGCGGGGACATCCAGGAGAAATCCCATTCCATATGCTGGGGTGGGGAGAGTTGCAGTGACAGCTTGTGACTTTTCTTTCTCAAAAAGAGAAGAGCCTTTTGACAAGAAATTGTTTTAACTATTGGAAAATTGATTTTGAAAACTCATGTTCGGAAAATAAAGAAGTGTCATCTTTCCTATGCCTTTTTCAGAGACTGTCATGGTTCAGATGTTCCAGCATCCAGTGTTCAAAGCAGAATTTTTTCAGATTAGGCATGAGCAGTATTAAACAGGGACCTTGTGAGCATCCACCTACCACATGGGTAGAAGACTGAAACCATAGAGCCAAGACGGTGCCTCTCCCTGTGCTGTGTGGGGTGCTATGACTCCACACAAATGCAGCCCCTGGAGTCACAGGTATTTAACCCTCAAGCTGATCAGGTTTTAAACAGAGATGGAAAGGCAATTTTTAGGAAGATAAAAAGAAATGTAGTCCAGTAGGAAGCAGACTTTTATGCAAAACACTTAGTTTTCCTTTTCTTTCTAACCAAAAGTAATCAGTCCTGCTGGAGAGAAATAGGCATGGAGTTTGGGGGAGGGTTAATCACTACTCAATGTTGAAACATTATTTAAAGCGGTAGCAGTGTTAGAGAATTGTCCTAACTTACAGCAGTGGAATCTTTCTTTTATATTATTGATTCAGCAAATAAGAAAGCCCTCAGACATTTGAAGGACTTTTTCATGCTTGATGATTGAAGGAGGTAGAGCTAGGAAAACTGAGAGAAAGAGGAAAGAAAATATGCCCATGGCATGTCTTCAGTCAGTGTACAGGCCTCTTGAAGAAAAAATACCTGCTAAGAATTGTTGATGAGGCCAAGGTGTAATTAAAATTAAGGTGACAGCTATCTCAAGCAAGAGGTAGCAAAAACATTGATTATTGGAGGCAAACTTCCATTGAACAAGCGCAAAATAGCAGATTGGAGACTACCTACATCTGATAAATCTTTCTTTACATTTCATTGCTTTCCTTTAGCAAGACAACTTCCCCCTGGAAGTCAGTTGTGATGTGGTTTTAGCCCTTGGTGGGGTTAGTAAACTCCAGAGTCACAAGGAGCAGGGCAATGACACTTATTCCTTGGTTAGTTCAGGAGGGGTTTCCTCATAGGTGGGTGCTCACTATCTCTTAAAAAAAATAATTAAAGAATACATCATGCCACCTCAATAGTGTGCAAGTATTTCTCAGGTGACTGGCTGCCTGAGATTTTAGGATGATGCAGGAGCCCATGGGAAGAATCCTGCTCAAGTGCTTCTACTGGACTGGTTTTCTCCAGTGACACATGGGCAGGCCAAAACTTGAGCTACTTCTTGCCACCAGTTTGATTAACGTAACAAGAAGCATGGTACAGTTTGGAGGCTTGCCAGTGTCACTTGGGAGGTAGTGCAAGAAATGTCCCAGAGTGCTTGCACGTTTGTAACTATTCTTCCCCAAAGACGATTAATCTAGTTATGACCAACTGGCCTTGTCCATGATCCATTAAGCTGAAGTATAACCTAAACCCAGAAGTTTGGTGGGCATTTCGACTGAAGCATTTTAATCCTCCAAGTGTATCAGCAAAGAAAACTCCACGTGGTGCTAGAGGAGGAAAAAATTGCAGTATTTATTTCAGTTGAGATGTTCTGGTGGATAGTCCATGTGATTTATTTCCTACTTCCTAAGCTGTGCTTGTTGCATGCCTGGGGTGCAGAGAGGGGGACAGTGGAAGTCAGGAACAATTGCCCTATTTCTGAGCACTCTAGTCCCAGTGACTGGAGTTGAAATATCTAAGCAAGTCAGTTCTGCACCAACCATAAGGTGGTTTGCTCAGTTGTAGCCCCTAGGGCTGTGGCATTAGAAAATCTGTTTTTCTACACTGTCTTCCTTCACCACAATGAACACTTGCAAACAACTAATGTGAAACAACAGTTACTCTTTGCTTTAAAGTATTTATTTAAAAGTATATTTTTCCCCTGATCTCAGTCATTTTTATTAAAAAAGGGAAAAAAGAAAAAAGTCTGTAATGCAAGCAGAGAGAAAACGATTGAGTTTGCCATGCGTGTACATACTGTTTTAGATAGAAAGCCCGTTGTCTGTCAAGTCAGTCCTTCCTCTCCTTTTCCAAATGCCTGCCTAATTCTGACACACAATGAAAAACTATATTTGAATGAAAAATTTTAATTTTAGATGTTTATACACCTTAATGCAGTTCTGCAGATGGTTTCTTAAATGATCAAAGGCAGCATTTATAGCTGCTATGTGGTGTTGATATTTTTAATATTTCGACTATGTCAGCATACATTTGGTCATTACTTCTCTAAAGTTAACTCTTTTTTTCTTGAATAATCAATGTAAGATGTTTGCATGATGGAAAGTAATTTAAGTTCACTTCTTTTAAAAATGTGATTCATACTGTAGCTTATGTTTGCTTAACAGATAACATTTTCACTGACGGGTGGCAGTTTTTTTTTTAGTGCTTTTGATAGAAGAACTAGGACCACATTTTCCAACAGAAACATATTCAATAACCTTTGCCTCAAAAGCTGCAGTAGAAATAACATCTCTCAAAAGTAATTGGTTTCCAAGATGGTTTTGCCATCTAAATAACAATATGCAAGTGTGTATACCACATACACATACAAAAAAAATTGAATTTGGATGAAAGTAATAAAGAAACCAATGCAGCAAGAGCACGGTCTTTTCTGAATGAAGATTCTGAATGTGTTGATATTACTGCAGCACTAAATCCCGCACCAAATTTTGAAGCCAAGTTGAAGAAATACTGTATTTTCAAATTCCAACAAAGATCTTTTTTTTTTTCTCACTTCAAAAGAACCACTTAAAAATTTGGTCATCTTGGATCCTTTGCTATGAAGTTTGGCTCCTGTCAGCTCCCAGTGCGGTACTGGGACTGCGGGGCATTCTGCTTTGTGCAGAATTATTTTCCAATAAGCTGATTTGGATTCAGTTCTAGTAGCAATTTTTTCCCAACTCTCAAGTGTATTTCAAAATTAATCCCTCCTTGAGTTTTTTTCCGCCTTTAAAGGCTGGGGAGGAAGCAATGTGATTTTATATAGCTGCATTTGAAAAGGTTTTTGTGTACCTTTATAATTCCTTTGAAGCAATATTTTAAAAAATAACTGCCAACCAAAGTGGCAATGCAAAGAAGTGCCATCTTGTTCAGGATTTGTACACGCCAATTTTTAACACAGTGTTCTTTTCACTAAGTACTACATACGTTAATTTATATTTATATATTGTCAATATTGTTGTAACCAAGCTTCTCCTTTTTAAACACTTCAAGAACAAGGCCTTGTATTTTTAGGTGATTTTCATAAAAAGAATAATTCTTTTCCTTTCACTAGTATCTTGCACTCAATACATGTAGCAATACTTAATATATTCTCTTCACAAGTATTTGTTAAGTGATTTAGTTAATGGCTGATAAATGTTTTGTACAAAATAGATTCTGTACAGGAAAAAAAATCTTTTAGATAAACATTATTTATTTTTACTGTTTTGTAAGTTAGACACTATAATGAAGCTCCTTTTTGCCAGAATTACTGGAAGTGCCTCTTGGTAAAATGTATTATACAGTAAATATGTATTCAAAATTATTAGAATTACTTGTCACAAAATGAACAATGTGGATGTTGCAATGTGAAGACAAATGTACAACATAAATATAATTCTGTGGTATCCTGTTGGCTGCGTTTCTTTTCCTTTATTTTCCAGGGCCCAGATTTTTGTTTAAGAGAGAGGCTGCAAATGACCTGGAGCCTTTTCAAACTCTGATCCACGTCCAGTGACGTCAGCGGGAGGAGGAGAATGTGGATTTTTGTCAGGTCCAGATTTAAATACCCTCCCAGAGGAATCAATGCAGTGCAAAACAGGTGTACAAGACATCACATTGTGGAGCTACCTGACAATACAAGGCATTGGTGAAGGGCTTCTTCTCAACTTGGCTGTGTAGCATTTGGCATTGATCAGGGAGATTTCTGATTTATTTTAAGATAGTTATCTTAAAATAACTTCCCTCTCATCAGCAGAGAAACATTAAAAATAAGACAAGTATGCTCCTGGTGTGGTCCTCACCTTTGCAGGATTTTCCTGATAAATCTATGACCAGTAATTCGGCACTTGGCACAGGGGGAAGAGGAGCCAGTGCAAGGTGGTCAGTAGTGGACATGTTATCCTTAATTCTAATGGATACATTAGAATGCTTTTCCATCACATATCCTGAAAGGTTTCCTGAAGTGTTTTCTTGCTAAAGTAGCTTTTTCCTGAAGTTGCCCCAGCTAAACAGCAGCTATTTTTAAAACAGAGTATTACAGCTGGTCCCATTTTGACATTGTGTATTGCCAACACAAGGAATGCGTTTTAATCCTCCAACATGATTTTTATCCTGCCTGGACATAGAAGGCTCACTGGATAAGTACATATGTATCATGTATTCCTCCTTCTGAAATGTTTGGCTGTACTATAAAGTATATATATGTTGGATTACTGGTTTATCTCCCAAATCTGCTTAGCATGCTTTAGTAGCCCATGCTTAGTTTTCTCTGCAACATTACCAGTATTCTGCCCTATATTTCAGGTGAGAGATAAATCCTGTGTCAAATGCTCTCTGACTTGGAACTCATCTGTGGAAGCCATCATTATAAATGTCCCTGTTTAAGGTGACCTATCGGTGACCAATTTCAACATCCATCATGTATCCAAACATGAACTGTGTTGTATTGCTCAATTTAGCCATAGTAGTGCAGAGTGACTAATGCTTCTGGAGAAATAAATGTTCTACCTTAACAGCATTTCCCATATTAATCACACATGTAATACGTTGAAGAGGGATATCAAGTAAGTGAAATAATTTTTTCAGAGCAGAGCTCTTCAGACAACTTACTTGAAATAATTGCACACAAATTATCTTGCTAAACTGTATAATCAAGTCCTCTTTTCCTTAGTAACTTAAAAATTAAGGATTTCAGAATATGAAAGACATCAGCCACAGAGTCCGGATTTTGATTTAGAACTCCCGCCAGTTTATCTGCCTACTAGCTTAAATTCTCAATGTGAAAACTTTAAGGAAATTTGCACCAGGCAGTGATTAGGGAGGTAGCAGTTGGGATTATCCCAGTTTGAAACTAAAATATGTTTATTCTAATGGAAATCAGCTCACAGTCCCCCAGCTGGTCTGTACCACCATTTAATCACTTCATAGCATTGAATAATTCACACAGATTCACAGGTGCCCAAAACAAAAGCACACAATGGGAGTAATAAAGAAAACCTCTTTTCATTCAGCACTCCTCATCACACAGATTAGGCTCTGAAGGTAAGAATGCACTTGTCTTCAAAAATCACAAACTCTCTGGGGCTCTTCAAATGGCAAGAGGTTCCCATGGGAAGAGATGAGCAATGAAATAGAGAGTCGAGGCAGTCAATCCACTAATGAGACCACACATGAACATGCCTCTTCTAGCAATCCCAGAAAACATAAATGAGGTCGTGACGCACAGTCAGTAGCAGCTCAATTAAATGTCGCATTTTTCAGGTGTTCAAATTACTCTCAATTGCTCAGGCAAATCCAGTTGCCTAAAACCGCTTTATTATGTTTCACTACAGAAAAAAAAGACAGCTCAGAGAACCCATGGCACTCTCTTTAGCTAAGATTTCTGTAATATTTTCCTTCAATTATCTCACCAGAATTATGTGGAAATGGACATCATCCCTCAGGCCACCTGATGATCATATAGCAAGTTGACTGGGAGTAGAAACGCAAAGGACATTGGCACTCTAGCTTGAGGTGCCACCTCACTGATGGGACCCCAGCTCTGAGATAGCTGACTCCACAGTCCAAGTGAGGTTTTTAACTACTCTGCAGTGGGATCCTCCAAACCCAGCACGATGAGAAGAAAACTCAAAACCACCAACTTGATTGTACTGCTTCACAGCCAAAACCTGGTACTTTCTAGTTCATGAACCACGTGAGGAAACTCGCAAGTTGAAAGTTTAACCTAAGGTTTTCATGATTGATTCTACTCCTAATCCGGATAGGTAGTTAAAATTGCTAAGTGACCTGGGACAGACTGAGTTGCAATGGTTTGGAAGTTCCATATGCCTAAAGAGTTGCTGCTTAAGGGGGTTGCTGCAACATCTGGTTGTCTGCTGCTAGGAAATACAAAGCAGAGGAGTCCTGTTTGATCTGCATGATGCTTCATTTACTATGACTTTTTCGTTATTGTTCCTGTTAAATTACCTCTTTCCATGATCTTTTGCACATGGCACTTGTTTATTACTGTGCTTGCCAAAAGCATCACATTCTGCCAGTTCAACAGCTCTGTGTAATAAACTCTTTACACCTTCTCTTTCTACATTTTTAGCCAAAATCCTTGGGTTTAAACCTAGTTCAAGGAATTTATCTGTATTACAGAAAGTGCTACGTGGTTTTATTGAGATTAACAATTTTTAATCCTTAGTGGCTGGCCAAATTCCAGTTTATCTTATTACAGTCCAGTCCTCTAAATTAAAATTCCCCACAAAGTTCCAGTGGGCAATGTGGGCTCCCTGCCATGCAGTGCTGTGTCATGTTGTTGGATCTCATTCACTGCTCATTACATCTGTTAGGAGCTGGTTTCCTCAGGGCCTGTCAGGAGCTTTGCAAAGAGTGGTGCTGTTTGACTTCCCTTCTACCTTTCCTTGCCCCTCAACTCAAGTATCATTTCTTCTTCCTCTTGAGAGCTCTAGTCAAAACCTGTCTCGGTTCATAATTCTTTACTTTGCTTCGCTTTTCCTTTCTTTTCCAACTTCTCAGGAGGGAAAACTTCCTACCTCTTTCACCTAACATATTACCTTCTTCAGGTGTTTCCAGGATAACCTAATGCTGTTGAGCATACTCCTGTACACCCATGCATAGAAAACATACTTAGAAAAGGTGATATTGTTCCATCCTACACATGTGGTAATAATAGCATTTGAAATGCTATATTTGAAAATTCTTCTTCCTGAAGTCTTGTGATAGAAGGTGAAAATTAGTATGATTTTCTATTGCTTCTGCTGTCCTTTAACAATATGATTTTTCTTTGAAGCTAGATGTGGAAGTCCTTTTCTGGGCAAAGCAGTATTACGCTCAAGCTTGAAAACTGTATTGCAAATTCTGAGTGTTTCTATGTATCTAAAAGCCAACATGAATTACTTATTTCTGTTTGTCTGATGTGCAGTTGATATGAGACGGTTGTTCTAACAATCATTTTCCTATTCATTTATACTCTTAAAAAGGATGTATTAAAGAGTGAAGAAAGTTGCTTTTATTCTGCACTACCAGATTCATCAGTAGATGAGTGAGACCTTATTGACATGTTGACGCCTTAACCTCTCTGGACAGGGATTCAAGAGATCTGTTTTTGTTCATGTTTTTCTTAAGTTTTGCAAAGGCTTTTTGCAATAACCATCAGTGACCACTGATGGTCATTGCATCTGCAGTGATAGATTTCAGCTCCTCTCCTTGCAGTGTAAATAATAATATTATGCGAGTTCTCGGTCTTGTCTGCTGCAGCTGAGCTCTTGTACTGACCTCTCTGGGGATGCCAAGAGATCAGCGCAGCACAAGGAAGCTAGGCCACCTGCAATTGCTACAGGGACTATGTCTCCTTCAGTGTGAGTCTTTGCGGGTACAACAGAGTTGCTCAGAGGTGAGGTATTTACATTAACATAATAAAAACAATAGGGGAGCATGTAGCCAATTGTCAGGCTAAGTACTTGACTCACTCTACTAAAGTCTCATCCTACTGGGAGTTTCTAGGCAGCTTTCCTTTCCAAAGTAATGCAAGGCTTAGGAATGTGCTGTCTGTCAGACCACAAAAATTATAGTAAATTGAAATTTTAAGCCAATAGGTTCTCTCTAACTTTCATTTATGCATTTTAATTGTTTTTTTGTTAATCTTTAAATCAAGATCTTTGCTTCTACTAGATAAAACCAAAATTCTTTTTATATAGTTTTTATATGTACATTAGGTTGCCAGCATTAAGTTTATCCTAATAAGGCAAGGTACTTTGCCTTAAGTTTATAGAGTAAGATAAACTTCAGCTTATCTTAACCTGGCAAGCTTTTATGATTTATATAGCTCTGTCAGGATATGTTTTAATGAAATGTCTTATATCAAGGGAAAGGATTTGTGCTTCTGAGCACTATTTTTTTGAGACTTCGTAAGTTTACAAGTTTAATGTTTGCTCATTAAACATGTTCGTAGAAGGAACAACCACTTCCCTGGATCTATGCCTCAGAGACTAGTTGTTGGACACTTTAGAGACAGACTCACAAAACTCTTGTGTCATTCGTTTACTGATTTATCTCTGAATGAAGATTACTCTTGGGACAGCTATTCACCCAAGCTAGGCTCAGCTTTAAAAATGTAATTAATTGAACTCTGTGCTTTAGAAATGAAGATGGTCTGGCTTCTAATTTCCTGCAACTAATACAAAGTAGGAATGCCAAGAAAATGGAAACAGACCTCGGTGAACAAACTCACTTTAGATTCTTTGTCCTGCAACTGCATTAAAGGCTTTACTTCAATTATAGCTGCTATATATATATATATGTAAGCAATTCTTTCTGGGATTAAGGGAAAGCAAAGCCTTTTCTTGGGTGATTGATGGCTTTGTGTGCTTCCACACAAGTTCTGTTACTTGATTAGGCAGTGCTCTGATGTGGGAGACACTGGAAAGACAAATCAAGGTGGGCATTGCTACAAGAGGCAGCACAACTGTTTCCCAAGGTAGCAAAACATAATATCTGGGTCACTCTCTCTCCTTTCTGTGCAATATCCATAGCACAAGAGGCCTGAGAGACACACAAATTCCTGCTTGGGCAAGGGCTTCTTCTCTGGCAGGTGTGTTCCTGTGTTTACTCTAGCCCTCTGGAAGAGAACTGGAGTGGACATAAATACGGCTGTTTCTGAGGAACTGCCATCATTAGCTCATAAAGGCAGATTGATGCTCCTTTGGAAAGTATAATAAAACTTTCCATAATGGAAAATATCTCTCTCTACTGCCTCGCCCTGGGGAAGTTTTGGTAAAGCTCCAGCTAAGATATTGCGTCCACCTATAAAGGAGTCAGAGAAGTCTCTATAATGAAATACCAGGAAAGAGCCAACAGTGATAGAATGTTGATGCTGAGGTTTTACAGTACTGCCACTTGAATTACTAGTGAACCCAAAATCCAGGAAAGATGGGAAGCCTGCATTAAATCCAGCAAGCCTCACTGCTTTATCATATGCTGCATAATACAATTCTACAGGGATTTTTTTTTGTAAGCGTAAAAGACCATGCCTTGGTGTTTGATACCAACTGTAGCATGAAAAGGAATTGCAGGAAAGGGGACCATATAAAGTGTTCATGAGTATGAGACACCTATATAAAGAGACTGTATGCAGAAGGTTTCTAGTGGTAGAAAAGTGGGAGTTTCTATCAGAAATCATTTGAGGAGATGAAGTCAGCATCAAAGATTCAAGGTCTGTTGAGAGCAGCACAGATCCTGTATTGTGTAAACTCACTGATGGAAGGAAATGGACTGGAAGCTGTTCTCAGAGAGGGGCTGAAAGAACGTTTAGTTCTCCAGAGCGCTAATTCCTTACACTTAGGAACCTGCCATCCCTTGGAAAAGTGGAAAAAGAGAATTCCTAATCTATATGCTGCCAAGTGTGCTGCAGCACAAAATGTGATTTGCGTGCGACATAATAAAATTCCAGCTGTATTAAGAAGCCAAAATGGAGATATAATGGAGAACGGATAGTAATTTGTACTAAGTCTCAGAAAGCAGCAACTTGCTTCCTGGCTCTGTGTTTGGCAGCACAGGATTTTGAGTGTCAGGAGGTTTTAGCTGCCATAGCAACATCCCCTACCCAAGAAGGTTGATGACAGCAAGAAGTATTTCTAGTTAATACCTCCTCAGTTTGTGCAATTAAATTGCCCAGGTTACCAGAGCACGTAGGATTTAGAACTGCTCTTGATTTCAAATGATTGTGCTTGGGACCAGTCCCAGTCTTTACCGTAACATGAACATGCAAATGAATGTGGCTTTTCCAGGTGCCACAACCTCATGATGGGAGAAATACAGGACTGGAGTGAAGAGAAAGCCTGTAGCATTTCCCTTTCATTTTGGCCAAGAACATGACTGACTCTCCAAAGCAATTCTGTCCTGTGCTTTAACAGACCTTTTCCATGTGGTTTTGCCTCTGTTGTCAAGGACTTTGCCCTGGGGCCCCTGGAGAGCAGAGAATAGTCGGAAACGCCTGTGCATCTAGGAAAGTTTAGCAGATGACTTGTGCCCTCTACCTCTTCCTGCATACCCATTTTGTGAGGATTTTTTTATTTCCTGTTTCTCTTTTTCTTCTGATCCACTCTTTCATTTCCCAGGAATGAGCAATTAAGTAGATGAGGATTATGTATTTTTTTTCTCTCTTAACAAAGCTTTGTCACATGCCCAATCCAACCTGCAGCAAGTTGCAAAGGAAAATATCCCTGAGAAGGGTTTAGGTACCCTTTGGGATTTCAAAGCTCAGCACCCAGTGCCTTTGCTTTGCCTGTGTGCCTGGTGTCCATCCATCTATAGGAGGGGAGAAAGGAAGGAGAAAAGGGACGAGGTGGAGGAGGAGGATGAGGGGGTTGAGGCGAAACAGGAGACAGCGGTTCCCCCCCACCTCTGGGTTTCCTTCCTTCCCTACCTCCAGTACAAGATGTGCCTTCCCTAGATTGGGTAGTTTCTCGGAGGTGGTTTTCCCCCTCAAACCTTTCTCGTGGCGAGGTCAGGACGGCTGCGTGTGCACAAATGCACGGGTATCAGCGGCAGAGGGAGCTTACCCACGCAAAGTGGTAGGCACCATCCCTGGGATTGCTGCTGCCAGGTAAGAACTGGTTTTTCTCCTTCACTTTCTCCAGGGCCCTTTTAGAACCTTAGCTGGGTTCCTCTGCTCCACTTTTCTCTGCACGGGTCGCCTCTTTCCCCATCTAGCGAACGCACCTCTGGGTCTGCAGGCTGACACATGCTAAAGGCACCTCTAAGGAGGCTTACTGCAGAGCAGAGCAGCTCCCCGTGCGGGGAAGGACTTTTCTCCATGCCTGGAGCTCATACAGATTTAGGGGCAATAAGAGAGATGCCCATCTGGCTCCCGGTTTGCTGCATGTGCACTCGGAGATCTTCTCCAACAGAGAGAGCCTGGCATCCCCACTGCTCCGGAGCTGCAGTGCAGCTGAGGCTTCTGTGGCTTTTGTTTTAAACCCACTGCTATTGCTGGGAGCATTGGTAATACAGACTGAGCTAACAGAATTAGACTGTTTCAGTTGCATACCTACTCTCCCACAAATATTGGATTGGAGTACAACAGCCATTATCAAGAAAAGTATCTTTCTAAAAGAATAAACAACCTTACCTAGTGCTTTCTTCAACGGTTTGTTCTCCTAATTCCTAATAAATGTTATCAAATGGATTTAGAGCAACTAAATAGATGGGCACTCCATTGAATATCTTCAGAGATCTTTAAAGATTTCAAAATGCTTTATAATCTTCAGATGATGCTACTTGTAATTAGGAAGCACTGTTCAGATAGCTTATGGTTGCAAGAAGAGAAATTACAGCCCCTACAGCTTCAAGTCTTTCTGTTTATGCCTTGATGTGCTTGGTTTAATTCTCACCACTCTATCATTATTTGGTTGTGTAAGAGCTTAATATATCTACTGCCGGAAAACCTGCATTTTGGAAGATCTTGGAGATTGCGTGAAGTTTTGATAATAATGACTGGTAGCTCAATTATACAAATAATATATGGTTAAGATACACATACGTATACTTAACTCTTATGCACATGTAACTGTTACACAGATATTATTTTCAAACTTTTAACGAGTAGGAAGAATGTGTTAACTCCATCTGACTACAAACCTTCAATCAGATGTTTGTCATCCCATAGATCTAGCTTAAGAAATGTTTGTGTATGTGTGTAAATGTCCATGTGTAGCCACTTCTGTAGTCATGTGTGAGTTAAGAGAAGAATTTGTGACTGTCCATTTCAACAGTGTGTGCATGCACATGGGTATATGCAGATAGAGAAGCACAGTGAAGACTAGATATGGAAGGCTTGAATTTAACACTGTAGCATGGATTTGATCTGAAACAAGCAGACTTTGGATTCTTTGCTACTGTCAGGCAAACTGGACCAGTGACTTGATCTCTGTGAAATGATTTTTTTGGCAGTACTTAAGATTATGTTTACCAGTGCTCCTACCACATCTGGGAAGGAAGAGGTGGCCCTGGCTTCACTTTTCATGGCTTGTTGGAGAAAAATGGTATTCAAGCTATGGCAAGAAGCTACGGCTGCTGTGAAGTCAGTACTAGACCATATGTAACAGTCAGAGCTCTCAGAGCAGAGCTCTCCCAGCATCCAGAGCAGTTGGGAGTAGGTCACAAATATTCCCAGGAGAGACAACTGAAACAATGGAAGGTGATGGAAGACCTCTATCCCTTGCAAAACCATACCAGGGAGCAACTCTGTGCACAGCAAAGCTTCCGCCTGTGGTATGGTTATCTGACCTTCCTGGCATGCCTCCCTTTGGCATCCAAAATTAGATTTTAAATGGTATTATTTCCTATACTGTGTTTACCCTGTAGAATATGACTGGTTTGAACACTGCTACCTATTCTCTATCCACCCGAAAACTGCCCCAGCGCTTTGTGGCATGGGTTTATCATAGTCTATCTCCACATCTCTGTGGCATTGGCCAGAGGGGGAGATGTCAAACATATATGAGGTGTAGGGAAGACTATGCAGTCTGTCTGCTTCTCATTTCCAAGTTGAACATTGGTTGCTCAGACAATAAAGACAATGGATCTGGGGGAAGGTAGGGCTGTTTTTCTGTTTTTGTCGCAAGATTTTCCTTATTTTTTTTTCTTTTACTCTTTTATTTTGTATGCATGTATGTATATATTTTGATGTAGTAATAATATGCTCAATATCTCAAACTTTAAGCTAAAGATTATCTCGTGTTTACATGTCATCATGCCTTATATGAGTGAGTTTCATGTCCACGTGCACAAGTTTAAATGACTTTATCCTCACTAAGCTCTCAGAGCACTCTGAGATACATGCTGCCATTCCCCACTGAACAGATTAAGAAGTGGAGCACACTGAGACACCGTCGCTTTTGCCAAGATTACAAAAAGTCATCAGCAGTGGAAGAATAGTTGAAAAGCTTTCTGAAGCACAAGCTATCCTGCTTTCATTACTGCTTAAAGTATCTCTATACTTACTAGTACAAAAATTCATTATAGTCCCCAGCACTGTTATATGAAAATATTTATCTATTTTTGCTTTGTCCATTACAAAGAGAGGCTAGACAAATATAATTTTGTTAAATTTAATTGATTATATCAATTTCTACTTTCTGTAAACAAAAATACCTACCTCACAGACCCTTGGAAACCCACGAATGCATGAATATATATAGATATGCATACATATATATATATTTATAAACACATACAAACATGTTTGTTACACAGATATATTTTTTATTTAGACAAGCTCTGTGTCTTTATGCATATTCAGAAAAGAATAAGAATTTCACCTAGTCCTCTTTTCAGTCAGCAGTTCTGTAGTGCTGCTTAAAAATGAACACAAAAGCTTATGCAATAGATATTTCCAGATCTGATTTAGAGATTGAAATAAAGAACAAAGTACTGTAGAATATAAGTAGAGATTTAAGAATTATTGATATTTTTTGTTTTCAAACTTCAGTAGGCAGCTTTTCTTTAAATATTTCTATTTACCTCCAAAGAATCAAATTCACATTTTCTTATAACGACTGCCAAAAACATTGAGCCCTAAGGTCCTATCTATCTATAATGGAAAAGGGAGCTAAACCTCTTTTTTTATTCTTGTGTAACTCATTAACTAACATCAGATGATTAGAGCTAGTGTTTCAATATAAAACAATCCAAGTCCCTCATTAGCAGGGCTAGATTTCCTTTGATCTAATTAATGTCCCAGACATATGGGAAATACAGAGTTCAGCTCTGAGAAGTCTCAGCAGATACAGTCACATCTAGAAACATGAACTTATATACAACCTTCAGAGATGTTATTTAGCATTAACAAGCCTCATTTAGTCAGCTGATAATGCTTGGTCAAACGTTCAATGAAATCAAGTTGATGGTAGATAGAGAATGAAGATGAAGACTGTTTACTGAACGTGATTTAACCTCCATTATGATAGACAACTGGATTGCAAATTTCCATAATTACACATTCCGTGCACTGTTCAGGTTCTGCAGTAAAGTTTTTAATTGCTGTTGTAGGGAATGAAGTACAGCAGGGTGTTGCTGTCACATGATGATCTTTTCAGGCTGAGCTAATAGGATGTCCTTTTAAAATGTTCTTGATGTTTTCTGGTTTAGAGGCAGGGAATATTATCATGGAGATTTCATCAAAGGAAAATGCTGCATTTTTCTCAAACAACATAATCCTCCCAGTTGACCGCTCTTCATTCAAATCTGAATCTTCTTCTTCCAAGGAAAGACAATCATGTTGTGGAAGCATAAAGGTAGAGTAAGAGCTTTCAATATTCTGCTAAACACTCAGAAGACCTATTTTTTTTGATAACCCTTTTTCAATTCTACTTTTGTTTTGCTGAGCCAACATAAAATTATTGATGTTTCTAATTTGTAGAAAAAGTTCTGTTTCTATTTGCCTCATGTGTGACAACATTCAGAAAGGTTCTGTTGATTCAGGTATATTATAAGCTCTTCAAGGGTCATCATGGAAGGCTAGTACATCCTTTTTATTTCATTCTTCTGTTTTTTTGGGTTTATGAGCAGAATGTGAATAGCCAGGTTGCTTAGTCAACTGTTAGTAAGTATTGCTTTTTTTTTAAGATCACAGCTTCAGTGGTCTTCCATATTCTATAAAATAATATATTTTACTGCCTGTGTGTTTTGAATAGTATATTACTTAGGGTTGGACTAGGTGTTCTCCAAAGGTCCCTTCCATTCTTAATCATTCTGTGATTCAGGTATCATTGTCACATTATTGACCTGAGCAAACTCCAAACAAGATGACTTCAAAAATGGACTGTGGATGTCTGTGAAAGTTCATGGTTGTGTCTGCATTTCTCTGGCCCTCACAAAGTGCTTCCTCTATCCAGTGGAGGCACCTTGTTTTGAGCCTCCTGCCAAAGCTCCTACCTGCCTGGCAGTGCGAGCATCACATCAGAAGGAGCAATCCTTCTGGGAATTGATTTTGGCAGCACAGTAGGATGGACAACAGCATGGTGCTTTACCTACAATCTCTATCAGTGTTTTACAGATGAGAATCTTGTGTCTCGTGCAAACATGAGCTGAGCTCATCTGAGGGGTATGGAAATTGAACCGTTGTCTTTGCCCAGTTCTTTTCATCTTGTTCTTTTGTTCTATTGTTTTTTTTGGAATCAAACAGATCTTTCAGAGACTGATGAAGATATCTCTAAAGCCATTGATTTCTCGTGGTAGTGGAAATGAACTATATAAATTATGCAGAGCAATTAAGATCATGTTGGATTAACTCATAAATATAACTGGTAAAAATGTTTGGATTCCTGAATATTTTCTGTGGTCTTGCTCTGCAAAGGTCAAGAATTGGGGTCCTGTTTTGAAATAAAAGAGGAGTTGTATTAATTAATTTGTAACATAATAGCAATTCTATCTTTGTTCCCTTGCCTCAAGAATAATCAACAATAACAATAATCCAATTCCCTCATTGAATGAAACTTCAGTCACAGATTAGCCAGTCAGGAATCAGCTTACTAGCTCCAAAAATAGAGCAACAATAATATTACAGCACATTTTTTTTCATGTTCACAATCTTTGTGGCTTCTGGGAACTAGAATTGACACGATTAACCTTTAAAATACTAAACCAGGGCAGAGACTCAGCAGGCTGTTTTTTCATTAATTTCTAGCCATCTCCTGCATAAAAAATGATTTTATTGACCTAAAAGTTGAGGTGAAATAGTTACATATTTACAGTCAGTGACAAACCACAAAAGAATATGAAATCATCTGCACCTTTCTGTCACAGCTTTAAAACAGGAGCATTTGTTTTTCCACCACAGTGTATAGTCTCCATCTCCCTCCTGGGATACTTTCAGACCAAGAGGAAAAATCACTGCCAAAGTAAGAGAAGTCTGAAGTTCCAATTACACTTATATAATTTTCCTGTGGAAGAGCATACCTGTTTTACCATTGCTGTTTAAGGCACATAAAGGGCATAAACACATAGTAACTGCAAATCTTTTTACTAGAAAGCTTTTGAGAGTCTTCACAATGGAAAAATATATATACTTTCTTTATTTGCCCACATGCATTTCCAAATAAGATATTTTTTAATAACAGTACTAAGAACAGAAAAGCGTGCTGACTGTGACACAGGTTTTTGAAACTTGCCATAGGAACTTATATTAAGCATTGATGGCATTGTTGGTGCCTATGATGCGCCCTGTCAAATGTGATGTTTTCATTTACAACCAATTCATTTGTCCCAGTGACTTGGATATGGAGCAGACTGTTTAGATATCATGATTGCCTACAGCATATTCCTGAAGGGTAGGACAGAGGTCTAGATCTCTTTACTTACCAAATGTTACCAAGGTTTTTTTTAGTTTCAGTTCTTTGTTTTTATTTGTTTGCATTTACACCTTTCCCAAAGAGTAGTATATATTCCATCAACACAGCCCAGATTTGGAGACAGGAAGCAGTTTTGCTGTTCCCCTTGCAGACTGCGCCATGTCTGAGTATTTCCACAGCTAAGAAACACAGTAAGGCTGAGTTCACTTTAAGAAATAGCTCTGTAGAAGCAAAACAGTGCTAAGAAGTCTGTGTTTCATAGTAAGGTTCAGAGTGAGATGTTACTTCCTAGTAGCTCTGGTCTTGCTCCAGAGACTGAATCTCTGCTTTCTGTTAAAGCAACTTGCTGCATTTTTGGAGCACATCTTCCAGTATAATTTCATGTGAAAGAACCACAGTCCATGCGATTGTAGTGTGTACCAAAGTGCAGTGAAGGGGGCAAGAGCAGAAGAGCCACGTCTATCTCCTTGTAGTTTAACAGTCAATTCTACTTTGAATTTCATGCAGCTGAAGACATTTCAGAATGGACACCTTACTTGTGTTGTCAGTGGAGACATTATTCTAGAAAAAGACTCTAAAATCCATACTCTGGTTACCTATGTGAAAATAGATGTTTTAAGACAGGTTCCTACTAGGCAAAAGCCTATGTTAAAAACATACCCATTTACTGACACATGGCATTTTTCCATATTCTTGTTATAAGATGCCCTTCATTAAAGGCATAAGATGGCTACTGTTTTTCTCTGCCCTTTCTCTGGCTATAGATACCTAGCTTTGGCATCTTTGAGAAATTAGCACCTGTACTGGCCACTGGTAAATTCAGTTTGCATTATCACTCATAGAATATGAATACATTGGCAATCCATCCTAGTTCACAAAGCACAGGAGAAATATTGGTATGGTTATTTGGGTAAAAAAAAAGTGGGAATGTAAAAATTATTTAAAATAATTAAGTAAAGCTTTCTGTATTGTCAATTATAATCGCTGTCACTTATTTTCACAGATATTTCTCAGTGCATTATCTTTTGTTTATTTTGCAAAAGCGCTATCTGGAAGTTACCTAAAAAGTACTATCACACAAATAGAAAGAAGATTTGATATTCCTTCCTCTTTGGTTGGTGTTATTGATGGCAGTTTTGAAATTGGTAAGTGCTGTACGAAGTTGTTTTGGTTTACAGAAAAAAAAGTAAGATGATTTGTTTTGAATAATGTAACTCTCTGGCTTATTAAAACTGAGCAAAATTCCCCTATTAGTGGTCAACAGGACTTACTTGGCTAGGATTGGGCTGCTGACACGAACAATTCAATGTATTTTAAATACTGTACGATAAAGACTGTTGTATTAGCCAAGACATTTATGTATGGTTCTGGTTGGCATTGCTTCTCAGAACCTGCAAAGACAGTAATTATGAAACACTACTAGCTGCAGCATACACAATTCCCATTTTACTCCCCAAAGATCCTAGACAAGGATCACTCCACTCATTCAGATGACTACATAGTTTGATAAGCTAAGCTGTTGGCTAGCCCAACCAGAACTTCTTGTAATGAGGTTTAATAATATCAGTTTTACCTGTAGAATGTTAATTCAGCTGCACAGATATTTCTTGCCTTTTGTCAGCAGTCTTCTTCATCCATAAGTGTTTGTCCAGTTCCACCAAGGTATCCACATGGTTTGGTAAACTGCAGGGGTACAAATCTCTTAACTATAATCTCACTCCATTTTCCAGTTCATCCCTCTTACACTAAGCTTTAGAACATGATATCACCTCCGGCTATTTCAAATTACTGATTTTTTTTTTCTCTTGCATGTTTAGTGTACAGCAGTATTCATGAAAATGAAATCTTAAGTATATAAAGCTCTGTTTGATTCCTTTTCTTTCTTACCTGGCTATTTCTCTGCTTCTGCTACTATCTGTCATCTGCATAGTCCTTCTCCACTTTCCTGCTACTTTTCCAAAAGCTTAAGATTGTCTTATCAGGAAAGGTATTGGGCTCTCCTAAAAATGCTAGAAATAGGGAAAAGAACCAGCGCTATATGATCAGCCTTCTCTCCTCTGAAATTGCTGTGCAATACTACATGCTAGGGGTCTTTATTTTAAGGCCTAGATCTCTTATCCACGGGTTGTTAATCTCAGTTTTCTTTTTCTACTTTCAAAGGGAATCTCCTAATCATAATTCTTGTAAGCTACTTTGGAGCGAAGCTTCACAGGCCAAGGATAATTGGTGCAGGCTGCTTAATTATGTCAGCTGGAACATTCCTAATTGCGATGCCCCAGTTCTTCATGGGACGGTAGGTGCCCAGTGATCCAGGTTCTGCAGCCACGCTATCCACACTGCGTGTTAGTTCGTTAAAATGTTTAGGCATTGATGGTGATGGAGCCAATAGAAATAGACATATGTTGATGTGGTTAATTGATTTAATATTTGTTATGAAAGGACTTTTATTCCTACAGAAAAGCAAGTAACTTAACGTATACCCTTCTCACAGTGGTAACCAGCTTATCAATTTATTAATGATAATATGATTGTGATCAACCACTTTTTTGATGTGGTTTAAGCATCATAAAGGTCTCAGTAGAAAGTATGTGGCTCTATGTGCCATCGGAAAGTAACTGTTACACTGAAATGCATCACTGAGAAATACATGGATCCAAAGGAATCATTTTCATAGAACATCACAGTATAAACTGAATTTCATTTACTCCCTGCAAACTGTATAGATCTTTGGCAACTCTGTATTGGGCTGCAGGTGAAATCTGCATTTCAGAGCGATGGACCTGTCTTCCATGATAGCAATAGCTTTGTTTGTTTTATTTTTTATTATAATTTCTTAAAATTGAGAGTAAAGATAGTTTGTTTTTAAACAGATACAGGTATGAAAGATTTCCTTCCATCACCAATTCAACTGATAGCCTCTCCCCATGTCTACAGCAAAAAATTCAAATTCCACACTTGAACTTGGAAAAATCTCACTCCAAAATAAATGCAGGTAAGAACAATCTCTTTTAAATGCTGTAATAAACAGACTAAAATATACCGGAAGGCTCCCAAACTCTAATGTACTGATTTATTAGGATGCAAAAATAATAAATGGCAATCAGACCAATCTTTCCTAGAGAAAAGTCAGGTCTGCTGGATAAGCTTGTTTTATTAAAAAAATTTAAAAACTCTTCTGCCAGCTGCCAAGATGTCCTTTCAGGCTCTTCTCCCTAGCCTTGCTGGCTGCTCCAGAAGCTTTCTGCAGCTTTGTGGTTTGCAACAACATCAGGTGGTCTCCCCTGGGACCTGGGAAAGTCGACATCTTTCTTGTGCTGGGAACTATATAAAGTAAATGTGATTGGTACTACTGTCTATCCCCAGTGTTTTCCAAATCTTTCCATTAGGAGACCCCAGTGGCAAACAGCTTCTATCTGTAGCAGCAAATTTACAAATTGGCCAATATTTAATATCTTTGGCTGAAGTTTCTTATGCTAAACATGCATCTGCTTCAAGCCAAGCTAATTGGGTAAAAATTTCCACCTTTTTTTTTTTTTTTTTTTGCAGTTCGGGGTATACTGCTTGCCTGTGTCTGAAGTATTTCACTCACCTTCTTTTAGTCCTATGCTGTAGTAAAATATGAAAATCTTGTTGCTGTCTCTACCCTGATGTATGTAGGATGCGAAAAAGAAGCTGGCTCATCCATGTGGATCTATGTTTTACTGGGAAATCTTTTGCGTGGAATAGGTGAAACCCCTATCCAGCCTTTGGGAATTACATACATTGATGATTATGCCGTTGAAGAGAATGCCGCCTTATACATTGGTAAAACAAATAAATTACTTTTTTCCTTATAGATTTTTCTCTGAAGGAAAGTGAGTCGCTCTGAATAATGGAATGAGTGTTATTGAATTAACCTACTCTGGCTATTTTGTTTGCATCATTTCCAACATTAAAGTTTTATTTAACAATCACGTAAACTCAAAGGACCAAGTTCCTCTTTAATTATAGCTGTCCAGTTCCATTACCTTGAGTAAAGAATTTGACCTTAGTTTCCTGCTGTTACCTTAATCTTCCTAATTCTTCTGGTTGTGAGCTACTGACTCTCTGCGCAGTCAATTCTCTAGAAAGTGATAAAAACATGTATTTTTTTCCAAGTAATTAAGACAAAATTTCAGGAAACACTTAAAACTTTCCCTCTGAATTTCTGTAGATTTGTAACAAATTGTTCTGAGATTTGAAAAGCTGAGATCACTGTTCTTAAGTTCACTATTTAAAACCTCTGCACATTCACCTGAAATATTACCAAAAAGTCCTGCCCTGTCAGCATATTTTTAAGCATTTATTCTTGAAGTGTTTCCAGCCTGGAAAAAAACAGAATCCCTGTGAAAAAGACTTGTTCATGCCAGATTTTCAGATCAATTCTGAAAACTCAAAATATGTGGAAAATTTGGCTTACAGTCTGTTGAAATAAACACTAGGTCATAGGCTATTTGAAGTCTACTATAAATTACTGAAATGATTTCATTAATTGATATTTATTTTCAATTACTTTCGTATAGTCAGCTAAATGGTTCATGGCAATTGCAGAATGGTGCTATTATTGAGTGTAGACCATTAACTTCATTCAATATATTTTCTTTAAACGGAAATTAATTCTTTAATTGTATGATAACCAAAACGAAAAAAAAAACAAACAAAAAAACAGATCTATATAGTGGACCAACATTTGGTTTTGGGTTCTTCTTGCAGAAGTGCTAATTTGAGTAACTAATGTGTCAGAGAGCAGTATTTTAAGATTATCTCACTTGTTATCTATCCTACGTCATGCTCTCTTTGTTGTATAACAAGAACCAACATTCATTTTCACTTCTAAGCATAACAGGTCCCTGTTTTCTATTACAGGCTGTGTACAGACCCTTGCAATTATAGGCCCAATATTTGGCTTTCTTCTAGGATCTCTGTGTGCCAAACTTTATGTTGACATTGGCTTTGTAGATCTGGGTAAGTCAGAAAAGTCAGGTTTAAAACTTTAGTCAAGCTCAGTATAGTCAAAATGCTTACTCTAGGTATACATAATTTTTGCGAAAAAGTATCTAGCTCTAGTATGTTTCCTAAGGTAAGGGGCTAATAAAGCAGAGCTGGAACTTTAGAAGATAAAATGATGCCAGCAATGCAGTATCTGTTTAGAAAAAGCCTAACAACGATCACAGCTATAGAGGAAGAGGCTTGACTCTCCCTCAGTCTGAGCAGATCCTGCATCACAGGAAATCATCTAAGTGTGGAGGCACTACGGAGACAGCAGCTACCAGGGGGAGGACCCATGGCTCAGGATTCTCATAAAAAACAAGCATGTGAATTTTGGATTACAGTGTCATTGTGCAGAAATCCAGTCCTGAAACTAATACTAGACCTTCTGATTTCCTTCCTCCTAGGAAAAAAAAAAAAAATTGCCCTAGTATCTAGCTGGCTCCACAGCTTTTCTGCAGAAGTCCAGCTGGGAGCAGGTTGTGACCACCTGCAGGACCTCCCTTGGCTTCACCCTCTCCAGTGATGTGCATGTGGCACATGCTGGGACCCCTTGATCTTAGGAAAAGGTTACTACTATCCCCAGGGATCAGCAAGCCCTTATCAACTCCCTTGATTTGTTCTTGACACTAGTATAGAGACCTAAGGTACAGACACACCTTGGGTGGGGGAGGACTCTCCCGAAAAAAAATCCCTGAAAAAAATCACCTTTATTATTATCAGCAAACATTTCCTAAATGTATTTCTTTTTTTCTCCTTTTCGGCTTTCTTCAGACAGCATAACGATAACTCACAAGGATGTGCAGTGGGTGGGAGCTTGGTGGCTGGGTTACTTAATAGCAGGTGTGATTAGTGTTCTGGCCAGCATCCCATTCTGGTTCCTGCCCAAGCACCTACCGAAACCTGAAGGCAGAAAGGACTCCAGCTCCTCCTCTGAGCAGTCAAAGTTCATCACTGAGGATAACAAGGAGCGACAGAAATCTTATCAGCAGCACGTGAAGATTGCTGAGCTGGCAAAAGGCAAGTCCCTAGAGTCCATTTCTTCACTGCTGAGTCTCTCTCTCTTCTTCCTCCAACATAACTTTCCAACTAAATAGTTTACGAAGTTCCAGGATCAATTTCATTTTTCTCTTGCAAGCAGAATTTCTTCAGCCAAGATTTGTAAAATTATGGTAGTGGTGGACTAAAAAGTATCATGAACCCCTGCAAAAGTGTTTCCTTCGCCTGTAGCAGTAATGGACCAAATTGTAATAACCTGTGAAAGTGGTTTCTAAACCTCCTTTTTGTGTGTGCTAAGCTTGTTTTTCCTTAAGGCCAGCCATTATTAGAATGCATATGAAAGCTGACCCAAATAAGATTGGGCACAGAGCATATACAGTATGTTAGCTAGCTACCTGGATTTCAACATCAGCTCTTTTGACCAATTCAGTTTCCTTGGCTCTGCTTTGCCAGAAGCGTTTTTCCACAGAATTTGAAGCTGCACCTCGACATACTTGTGCTTACCTTCAGCTATGCTGACCAATCTTCAGTCTCCAAAAAGCTAAAAGGAACTTTGGCTGTTGAGGTCACAGATAAATCAACTCAGGCCTTTTTTCTTTCTTTTTCTTTTTTTTTAACAATCAAAGAAAAATATCTAAAACAAGATGTCTCTTCTAGAAAATGGGTGCTTAGCAATTTGTTTCACCATTCTTCCATGCAGAAATGCAGATCCTAAGAGAATCATGGGGCTTCATTTATTCCTTATTAAGTACATTGCAGTTTTCCTTTGGAACATGCAATCATATTTAAAAATATTATTCACAGAAGTTATTCCCTCTGACAATGGTGCTCAACTCTGTTACTTGGTTTTGCAGATTTCTTGCCATCACTGAAGAACCTTTTTGGAAATCCAGTTTACTTCCTGTATTTGTGTGCAAGCATCATTCAGTTCAATTCTTTAATCGGCATGGTGACATACAAGCCAAAGTATATTGAACAACAGTATGGACAAACATCTTCAAAAACTAATTTTGTTATAGGTAATGCTACATCTGTTTCTTGATACCTTATAAAGAGACATCTTAAAAGAAGCACATACATAGGGAGAAAAATGTTTCTTATTTCTCCTCCTTCCTTGCCTAACTTTGAAGTAGTATCTTGTAGAAGGTAAGTTATTTCATTCTGGCTTTAACAATAGTTAGTTCTGATGTTATATATGCAGGTGTCACTGAAAAAGATTCTGCAATTTGATATCTATTTCTAGTTTACCAGGAATATGAAAAACAACATATGCACATCTCAAGAGAATAATTGAAAAGACAATTAATTTTTAAAAGGTACCCATAAATATGTCAGACAGATCTGTTCCTTTGCTGGCTTCCCGTTTATTTCAAAGAAGGTATACCAATTCAGTGAGTGCAAGAGGACTGAGCATAAATATCCATATTGCTGAATTGCCAGGGACTTTTTTTTTTAAAACAGTGTTAAATACAGGCAAGTCAATGTCATATAAGTGATATCACAGGGGAAGTGAGTCTGGGCTCCTCTTTTCCTGCACCTTCCTGCATGTGGTGACGCTGTGGAGGAAGTTGTTTCTGAGGAGATGGTCGGGATGGTGAACTTCACAGCCTAGCTATTGAAATGGGAGACTTGAATTCAGTTTTCTGAGGCCCAGCGATTTGGTAGCATTACACAGCAAAGAGGTTTACATCTAGGTGATACAGAGCAAGCTGCCTGGGTGCAGAGCTTTCAAGATAGCATTAGCAGCACAGCAACAGAGGTGTGTATGTGCAGAAAAGCTGCAGTGATCCGTTATGCTATGTTAATTCCTTAAAGATAGAGGCTGGAATTTCCTGGCACAAAACCCCAGTAAGAAAGGAGTTCAACCTCAACCATAGCTGATGGCCAGGGAAAGCCCAGGAGATAATCTCTGCCTTCAGTACAGTACTTTCCATTATATTCACAGATTTTCCGGAGTTAAGCTTTCAGGTATGTGCAAACTGATTGAGGATTAAGACCCATCTGATTTGACAAGGCTACTGTACTCCACAGTGGGTGTACGATGACTGGGCTACCAAGCCCTCTGGCTGAGTGGCCATGCCTGCAGTAAGGGGTTTCTCTTTCTTCGCTCTGCAGTCTCCTTCGCTTCACTAAGAAACTGAGGGCTTAGTAGAAATAAGAGTATCTATCTTCTTTTTCCTTCCCATTTTTCTTTTTAACAATATCTCTCTGTCTCTTTGATATACATCAGAATTATCTGAGCAATTTGAATCATTGTAACAAAACATTAACCTGTAAAGAGTATTTTTTTGGTAGTCACAGACCAAGGAATATACAAGAAAGAACACAGTTGGTGCTGTATTTGCATGGCATTTTTAAATATAAAGTATTTTTCTCATGATCAAGTCAGTGTGGAGCAGTTAAGCTAGCTGTAAGAGGACAAGCAGTACACATAAGCCATGGCAGTACCTATGAACGGTCAAGCAGGAGATATTTACTGCCAAGGGTATCCCTGCAGGTGTCCCTGCTTGAGCAGGTGAGTTGGAGCAGATATCTCTAGAGGTCTCTTTCAACCTCAATTATTTTAGGATTCTGTGATGGTGGCAAAATTATTTTATCTTTTTTATACTGTTTTAATCAGAATAAGAAAAGGTTTAGTTTTGTCACTGCATGTGTCTTCTCAAAAAAAGATCCTCTAGAGACTTATAAGGCAACAGATAAATGCAGATATAAGTCAAGTATCTCCTAGGAAGCCTAAGGTCAGTAGTACATGTAGCAATAATTTCAGCAAAGTGCATTATTGAAATCAAGGTGAAGACACTGGTCTGTGTCTACACAGGAAACTTCTGAGCAATTTGGATTTTTATAAAATATTTCCTGAAACAAAATATTTATCTCAGTTTTTGCTGAATTGAATAAGGCTATTTTTAACAAAAAAAAATACCTTCTATTATTATTCATTGCTTTCTCTCCTTCATAGAGGTGGATACACTTTGACTCAGGTTAAAGGAATCTTTAGAAACATATTTCCTAGCAAGCAAATCAAATTCCGATATTGTGAACTAATATTCAAAATTAAGTCATTTGAGATCATGTTCTAATATCACTACATTCTTGAATAAATATCCTAAATTTCATTTCATATATGAATACATTTACACTTTGGTGCTTGCTTTTCTTTTAGATGCTCAGGTCAGAACCACTAGGTGTCAGCAGTAAGTAAAAGCTGCATAATGCATAGTCTTGTGCCAATGGTTTTTCTTTTTATCTTTTTTTTTTCTCATAAGCTAGAATTTGATGATATATCTGGGAGAATCATTTTCAGTCTCAATGAAGTCCAGCAAAAGGCATGATGTTTGCTTGGGCAGAATTTTTTACTGTGGTCTCTCTTTATATGTTTTTTTGCATATACTGAACAGGATAGTTTTGGTCTTGATGTCCCTGTCCATCAGTATGGGCATTACTTTGAGCAAAGCCATTCAGGTAAGGAGTAATGGTCACCCAATCTTATGTGCTATCTTCACTGCTCTTCCAGTGGATTGCTTGAAGCCTGGAAGAAGAAGAGAGGCCGTGGGGTATACATATCTCCTTGCTGCTGCAACACTTGCTGCTGCTACAAGGGAGCATTTCAGCAGCCAAAATCAGAAATCTTCCAATTCTACCCTCACTGTCCTGTGCATGAAGGCAATGGCACGCAACTAGCTGTCTCCTGGCTGCAGACTTCCACAGGGGACCATCAGCAGGAACATTCAGGGAAAAGATTCTGGCTTTTTCAAGCAGCAATACTCAATATTGCATAACTTTACAGCCCAAAATTGGATTTTCCTTCTAGGAATGAGTAGTTCAGCAGAAAAGGGAAGGAGAGAAGATGGCCTGGAAAGCCATAGTGAGACAACCCCAGAGAGCGGCTCCTGGTATCAT
>JAUBOD010000719.1:1415273-1444422 GCA_032353885.1 Nothura maculosa | reverse complement strand
GAAAGGGACAAAATCTATGGTTCCTAAGAAAATGTAGAGGCCTGAAAGTCTCAATCTGAAAGAGTCTATGAGAAATCATGGTTTTATATCTATATAATATTACAAGGACAGCCTATAGAAACAGAAATTAGGCCTATTTATTCTACAAAAAATATATATAACTTAACGGAGAAGAAAAGAGAGATCTAACAAATTTTAAATGGAAGGAAATTGTGGACAGGGATTGGCTGCTCACCATCTCTTCCATTACAAGTATTAGGGACCAAAATGTGGTGACCGCAAGAGCAAGGTTGAAAACAAACAAATGCAGTTTACTTTTCTCACAGTAGATAAAATACTTGTGAAATCATGAAAACAAGATAGTATACAAAAGTATGAACAGAAATAGCGTAGTTACACAAAAGAAAACTCTATGTAGTGCCTTCTCCCACTGGTGCTACTGAAGAATTCTCTTGCATTTTGACATTAATTGGACAGTGGGAAGTGTATGATATGCAAGTAAGTGCATGAGTATATATAAGTATGATATACTTGCTGACCTTTACTTTCTCTAAGCATCCTCCTTTGGTTACTGATCCTGAAGCTCTGGGAGCACTAGTGGATGAGTCTTAATGAGTCCTGACCAGGCTTACCCTTGAACCTCACCTCTTCCCAGGAACGCAGGTTAGGCTGGTCAGGACTTTTAAGGTCTTTGGGGACTTGCCCCTTGCTAAACAATGTTGAGGTCTGGCCTATTCCTAAATTTCTATTTGAATTTCCTGAGTTGTCCTTGGGCCATTTCTTGTTGGATTTTCACTGACCTGCTGCTAGGACCAGGGGCTCTGGCTACACCTGCTCTGGTCACCACTGTTAACTGCTGGGGACTGCATCCCCTCAACAAGGGGCAAACACTGGAGTTGCCTTTGCTCATGGCTCATCTCATTTGTGGGGCAATCCTTATGGATACAGGGATGACATATCTGACCCTGGATAATGATTTTTTTATGCCCTGGAGCATCTTTAATGGTTAGAACAAAGCAGGACTTCACCTGGTGCCAATCAGCCTGCAGAAGAAAGCAAATTAATAGTTGGGATAAAAAAATATGAGAGAGCAATTATGAAGGAGGGACCATTTAAAAATGCTTATTAAAATGACTTCACTTAAGCAATATGTGGTTAATATTACTAGGAGATTAGTTAACCAATAGCTCATTGAAGATTAAGGCAGTTCATTGCATCCTGAAAAGAAAGTTACAAGCATTTAGCAGACAGCAAATGGAGCATGTTCTCACAGCATGACAGTGACTCGATCAGGAAGCTTCCTCTCGTGCCAATGGAGCAAGGTAAGTTTGAGTGAACAGTTGTTGTACATGGGATGTTACTATAAACCTCTCCTAGATCCTGTGCTGTTAGTGAGTTTAAAAGAAGATGCTGAGAAATGGGATGGCTGTGTATGTGCTATGCACTCAGGAAATATCTATCACAGAGTGAGAGACTAGTCTTACACAGAAAAAAAACAGATCTTGTCCAAATCACCTTCACATATAGGAAGATTCCTGATTGGAGAGGACTATTAAATCCTGGAAGAAAAAAAAAAAAAAGAAAAATGCATTTTTCTCTAAGAACAACTTTCTTTGGAATCTTTGGACATCCATTTTTCTGTCATTTTCAGTCTTTAAATCAAGATTTCTTCATGTACAAGATCTGCTGTAGTGTAACAAGACAGAGAAACAGCTTAGTGAAGCTGTTCAGTGTATTAAGCCAAGCATTCAATTTCTTGAACATAATACTTTATTTAGGCCTTAAATGGTAATAACCCAGACCATATGAAGGCAATGGTGATTTTGGCCTTGGATTTTTACCTGAAGATTTTTCTTCCAGGTTTTGTTTTGGTTTGGTTTTGTTATGCTATATGACAAAAACACAGCTGTATATATCTGAATATATATATTTATGTATATATATACATATATATATGTGTATATATATATATATATATGCATATATACAAAGCACACCCGGAAGCTGGCTGCTGAATAGAAGGAGAAGCTGGGCAATCATCATTACAAGCTGCTCTTCATATTTTAAATGGAAAAATTATTGGGAATAAATAAATAAAAGGAAAAATGAAAAAAAAAGGCATAATTAGAACACATCCCCCTTTTTTTCCCTAGATTACAGACATTACACAAATAATTAGCAAGATTATCATTTTTTTAGAAATGTCAAAAGCTTCATTGAGTAGTGGAAGGAGTAGGTCCCAGATAACAGCTAAGGTGGTGACAATTTTTGATAACACTGTATCAATTTATAAATACTCATTTCTTTCTATCTCGCCAGCTACAAACTAGTATTAGATTAGTATTAGATGCACTGAATCAGACACAGCAGAAAGCTTTTCATTCTCCTGAAGGAGTTACAAACATTCTGTGAACATTTTACACAGTCTCAGGGCTCCTGTATTCATGTAACGTACCATTTACTTTCTCTAATGCGCTAATCAAGAGTTAAATTCTAAAGTCCACTGATTTCCTTTACTTAGCAAAATAAATGTCGGAGTATAAAAGGGCTCAAATCAAAGCTGCCCACTGCAGTTGGCCTGGTCGACTGCCACTGTTCGCTCATACCCGTTGTGAATTGGGGCGTTGACACTCACTTCTTCTAGTGGGAGTCTGCTGCCACCCTCTGCCTGGAGGAGTCTGCAACCATCTCCTGCTGTAAAGGTCAAGCTTAGTGCAGCTGCTGTAAGAATTGCTTTTATTCTCAGGAGCAAACAGCAATTACTGATATTTCTGTGTTCTTATTACGGGGCTCTTGCTCTCATAATCCAATTATTTCCCTTGAATGCAAATTAGAGTCATGTAGAAGGAGTTCAACAAAATGAAAAATGATGAGATGCCTGTTTTTTTCTTCCCAGATTTGGTACCATAGTCTTTTATTTGTCTGTAGCACTTCCTCATTTGCCATTCTAGTTCTTTTGGTCAACATTAAATATTTCTGGTTCATGAAGGCCGCTTTGAGTGTGAAAGCTTCCGCACATGGCTTGGATGCACAAGGCTTGGACAATAGCCATTCAGACAATAGTTTGAATAAAGAAAAATTGTTCCTGGCCATATAGAATTTGAAAAATTAAAGTTATTTTCATTCTAAAGCAAGTTATAGGTTAATGGTATACAGGTGACTAGAAAAAAATATGGGAGAAAATGCTAAGAATTCAGGTATTGGACCAAGGAAGCCAAAGAATTATTGTTTTCTCTTTTAGTCCTGTGAAAAACTAACACTTTTTTTCTACAGGTTCTATTATAAAGTGTGTTAAGATTGATGCCTTTTTATACTTTTAGAACTATAAGGCAAAAATTGGGCTGGTCTTTTAATATATCTGAACACAATCTGACAAGGAAATCTTGGGAAAGGTAAGATTCATTTCATTATGAAATATCATAAAACAAGAGGCAACACTTGGCATATTTAAAGCATACCGGCAAACTTAAAGTGTAATCATGGAGCTTGACATATCTCTGAAGAAGGGGGACACAGCATGGGTGTGTGCATGTGTCCTACGTGGAAAACCAGGAACTACACTGAGAAGCAGAAACATGGTATGTCAAACTGCAATAAATAACAATAAACCACTGCCAAGGCAGCCTATCCTGTAGACTAGCTGAAAACCTCAACAGCCTTATGAGAAAACTGTTAGGAGAGCTGATGCTTTATCCCACAACATAATGTGAAGCATCACTGCCTCCTAGAAGAAAAAAGGCCCATATCTTGTAGGACTTTACAGAGGAGCCATGAATTTGTAGTTACTACATGTAATTAATTCTAAGCATGTGACTCTACTCTTTTTCAGTAAAATAGTCCTTTTTTTTTTCCTCGATTCAGACATAAATTGGAGGGATACACTGATAATAACACATTTTTCTTTTCCTCTGCAAGAAGGAATAAACTCCTTATTTACTACGTTATTGATCGCTAGTAGTGGAAACTTTTATTGCAGAAAGGATTGGTGATGTGAGTTTCGCCTTGAATTCTTATTTTCTAATTTTACCAATGCTTGCATTAATTGCTCCGACAACTTGGAGATGACTGCTTTCTTCCTGATTATTTTTTTTTCTTGTTTTTTTTTTCCTCTGTTGAAGCTTAAAGGGAACACGAGTGTCAGAAATAAAAGCCAATGAGTGGTGATAGATACTACTGCTTATATCATAATAGTATTGAAGGCTGAATAATTAAGAAAATGCAGAGGTGAACACTGTAAAATAAGGTGTAATTGTTCATACCAGGTAGAAAATAGATGTGGTGACTCTATTCAGGATTGCCTAAAGGGAATAAAAAAAGGAATGGCACATTTTGGCATAACATGTATAACCATTCTTTAGATGCTTTAAAAATCAACTTCTGTTTTGACTAAAATAACTCCTAGGAATAAAACATAATGCACAATAAGGATAATTAGATAAAATTCCGCCCAGGACACCAATTCAGGTTTCCTTGAACTAGAGCTGCAACTGGACGAAGACGTTTTCCAAAGTACGTGTAGTCCCAGAATATTTTCTGGTTGGGTTTTGCCCATGTTGTTAATTGCACTGAATCTAAATCCCATCATTGCTACAGGCATGAATGTTTCTTGAACATCAATATTGTTCAACATACCCAATGCATTATATTTTATCTTCCTACAAATCCTTAGCTATATCTAACAGGTTTCCATCCTAATAGATGTTAGCCATAGATTATGAAAATGAAATAACATACCAAGAGGTGTTTACACTACCTGTTATCAGAAACACTCTCAAAGCTGGGTCATGTAGTTTTAAGAGCAAGGAAGGTATGAACTATATGAAATTATAAACTTAATGAGCTCAAGAGGAGTGCTGTAAAAGTTTGTGCAAATTGCACGCTTGTACATTTTCTACCTAATTAATTTTTGACCCCAGTAGATAAACATGTATTTAGGGACTTTTAACAGAGGGCAGAACTGGGAGGAGACAAGATTAAAACTGTCTAAAGCATAGTATATATTTGCTTATGCTGGAAGTTAATGATTCTTCTACCAAGTACCAGTTCGGCCTTGCTTAAGAAGAGACTATTCTGGCTTTTGATTATTTGAGTGGTAGCATAACTCCTGTTGTTGTGGATACAAAACCTAGGTAGGCACTTTTTTAATATTCTTTTTGTTTGTCTTAACTTTAAAACGTTACCATTTAGTGTTTGCAATTAATGAGCATTACCAATATAGTACTAGTCTCCTGTCCTGTGACCAGTAATAACAATAACATTTCTGTTGCGTTGATGGCATCCTGGTTGGCATGATGGTTGTATATTTCTCTCTGAACAGTCAACACCATAGCTCATGGGCAAGCAGCATTTAGACCTGCACAGCACTTTGTGATATTTGTTTCTTATATTACATTAACTTAGCATGCCTTATTATGGTTCCTTAATATATAGAGAGATCAATAAGATTTTTGGGTTAGCATTGCACTTCGTATAAGTCGAGATAATTACATATGCTCCAGAATGAAATCTGGCTCCTGATTTGTGATATTGCTGTCTGCTCAATGGTGATACATATTTTTGGAGTGCAACTGCCGTGAGAAACAACCAAAAGAGTCACAATTTCCTTGCTGGATTCTGAAAATTCCTCAATCATTTTTATTTTCTTCACCTTTGTAAAATGAATACCCATTACTAATGTCATGCTTTGATTAGTGCTCATTATAATTTACATAAATGCAATGAATGGAAAACCAAGCTGAAAATTTTTTAAGATGTTCATTAAGGAAGAGGTTAGTATTCTGCAACCCAGAGGTGCCTCTAAGGTCCTATAGTTGGAAACACTAAGAAGCCTGTGGCAATAATGTGCAACAAGTGAGCTGCTGGACTTTGCAAGGGGCTTGCAGGGTGCTGTGTGCTTCATTTGATGTTGTGAAAGCTTTCGGCTCCCACCAGAATAAATGACCCACACTAGTTACTAATTAAGAACCTTGATCTACCCTCACCCCAAAGTGTTTCTCTGAAGACAATGTATTGACCACAAGAACACACTCAGTACCTTATTTCCTCTTTATATTTTCTTTTCTCTCCCTACTTATTATCATTACAAGTATACTAACTACTTTTCAGATATGCCCTGGGTATAATGAGAAAAAAAGCTAGAAAAAGGGCAACTGGAACAACGTAGAAGAGCATTAACTTTCATCCTAACAGTATGACTTGGGCTTTGGAGATTTTTTTCCTTATGCTTGTTTTCTAGGGGACATTTGTTTATATTACAGGAAAAGGAGCCGAGGTGTTTTGTTGTTGTTTATTTTCAGTCCAAGTTAACTACCTAAGTAGGTTTGTTATATGCGCAACTATGTTTGCACATTGCGCTATGCTACTCGGTATCTCTCTTCTTGCTGCAAATGCAATGACTTCCGGCAGCAGAATGGCTTGTACAAGCAAAGAGCAATAGTCAGAAAGATGAGGTATGAGTGAATGAATAAAGGTGCTTCTGATAACACTACAGATTCCCAGAACTTTGGTTTCTTTAAAATGGAAATAAATGCTTGTGGAATATTTCTAAAATAGCAACTTCATCAATACTTTTTATCCTATACAGAGTCAAGCTCAGCAGTTATTTATGTTAAAAGCAATTGTAAATGTACCTTTATAATTTCTTTTTCCTGATTTTCTCCTCAACCATGATTTTTTTCCTGATTCTTAAAAGATCCCCACATAGTCAGAGACAGCAGACGACAAAAGCAGAGGCTGCCAGCAGCTGGTCCTTTCTCATATCCCACTCTAACATTTTTCCAGAAGTGGTTGCAACACCTTTTCTCTCACCTCTCCTCTTTCCCCTACAACAGTGCTTCCAGGAGCACTTGTGCAAAGCAGCAATGGCACACGGGCTATTTACCCCATGCAGGAGTCGGTCACCCTGTGCTTGCCTGGGAATCCTTCCCTTGGTCACTGCAGTAGCTTGTCACTGAGCTGCTGAGCCAGCTGGCTGCCTACTGCTAGTTGACCTTACACTTTTCTGCATGCACTAGGCAGATTTTGCCTGCATTTTTCTTCTCTCTTTTCCTGTTTTTCTTTTTTTTTTTTTCCTGACACTTCTGTCGATGCTTGTTCCTCTACTTACCACTCTTTTCTTAACCTACTATTTAATATTGCTCTCGCTCTCAGGAACTGTCTTCCCTTGGACTCCATGGGCTCCTCACACCTTGTTTTGTTAGGTATAGATTCTAAACTGCCTTTCTGTTTTCTCTTTTTTTTACCTCTTATTTCTATCTTCATGTTTTCTTACTTTGTTCGTTCTTTCCTTGCATTCAGAGTTTAAGTCCTGTTGTATCTTCAAATTCTTAAAAAATCCTACTTCTATAGCCTTGTCATCAGTGATGACCTGCTATCCTAGCATCTTACTGTGGTCCTTTATGTATACTCATAAGACGGAAAAACTAATCTTCAGGTTACATGGATGTAGCTAAATTTTGGGAAATCAGATGCTCGGACATATTTGAGTACTCACTCTCAGATGCTCTGAGGATCTTGTTCCTCAAACATTTCCATTATTAGCCATGCAGGCTTGAGTAAATCCTTCCTCTATGTCTTGTTCCCATCTGTCTGGGGAATTAAAGTTTGCCTGTAAGAATAAGAAATCACAAATAATAAGAAGAAATAAGAAGTAAGAAGAAATTATTTTTCATTTGGATCAATTTTTTTCACCTAGACTTACACTATAGTCATAGAAGCAGTGGCACTTGCTTTAGTGAACAGTGCAGGAAGTAGGTATCAACTTGGGAAAGGAAAGGAGTTATTTAAGGCAGTAATACCACTTGAGGAAAGGCTGGTAAACCTAAGCCTAAAAATTTTTTAAACTGTTTAAATCTCCACTTACTTGTTTTAACATTGCTGAGTCTTGCCCCATTTGAGTAAACAAAATAGTTCGTCAGTAGCGTGCATTAGAGCAATGCCTGCCCTTCAACTGCTCCGAAAAATTTGCAAATGCAGCTGGACGTCTTCCAGCACTGGAAAAGCTCATTCAACTTTTTTTTCAGTTCTATTCAACCATGGAAAATATCTCTTTGTGTGCTTTTTTCCTCTCTCTACCTCTTTCTTGGTCTTTTCACGAAGGAAGAGAGTACTGTGAAAGGTGAAATAAATCAGTTTCTGTGAGCTATAATTTCTGAGCTCTGAGTTGGATTCATTAGTTTCAGTATTCCCATTCCTCTGTGTGTCAAGATCTGCAGATCTGAAGAGTGCTTTGTTCCAAGTGATCCATTTTCTCAGAGGGGCTGTGCAGTGGCTTTTGGATCTTCCTTCAGAAATCTGTTCTGTTTGTAGTTGGAGTTGCACAAACGGGCAAGTTTTTTCTCCTTCTTTAAGTAAACTTTGCAAATAGTTATGTAAACTTCCCTTACAGTATTTCACAGAAGTAGTCTCCTTTAATATTACTTACCCATCCCTCCAATATAGAATTCTAAATAGTCAGTAAAGACAAATGTGAAGTTTGTAATATTTGTTGCAATAAAAATAAATTCAACTTTACCATGCAAATAACCTTTCAACAATAAAAAACCCTGTTATTTCAAAGGAGGGAAGAGATTAACCTTCTGTGGCTGCAGTATATGCTCTTTGCAGGGGAAATAGAGCAATTCTGCTGAACTGCTGAGTAGTATCAGATCTTTTGCATAGATCATATTTTCCAGAGATAAAAATACTAAGGATACCCTTCACACATTGCAAGAGAGAGCTCCTTACAGCTGAGCTCCTATAGCTGAAATAATTAATTCTTTTTGTCATCAAGAATTGTGTATGTACAGCCAATTCAAAGGAATAAGTAGGATAAATGTAGGTGACCTAGTATTACCACATTACTCTCACCAGAGTGTTCATTGACCTCTAAACCTCCAGACCCAGAAATGCAAAGCTTCCCTAGGACTCCCTACTCTTCAGCACTGATGCTACGTTGACCCTTTTATGTTGTTTTTGGACAGAGGTGCTCCCTCTTACTCTTTTTAGAACTAAAAGTCATTCCAAACCAAAAAAAAAAAAAAAAAACGCAAACATAAGCAAATGGGGAAGAAAGGAGAAAGAACTTTAATGGGAGATATCAAAACAAGATACTTAAGCAAATATACACTTTGAAACAGCCAAGTCATTGAACCAAAACCTTTCCAATGAAAAGATTCAGTTTCAACATCTCATCATTTTCCCATAACTGCTATTTCATCAGAGGGATCCTTAACTAACTTTGCCTTGACGTATGTGTTCCTGTATTTATTATTGTTTTCTCTCACATTCAGATACTTCAGTCAAGAAATCAAGCATGAAGGTGGAAACTGAATCGAGTCATGCTGATGCCTCAAATCAGGAAGCAGAACCTGCCCAACTTTTGGATGATGAAGCAAATAAACCAGTCAAAGAGAAGACTTCGTGTTGCACAGGCCTGAAGGTTTGATGCCTTATCAATATCACCACAAATCACTGTTGTCACATGTCAAGAACTCTTGTTCAAAATGTGACATGGCAGATCATTCTTATTCCCTCTATCTTTTCTAAAACTGAATATAAACTGGAGGTATGGGGAAGGGTTTGATCTTGTCAAACCTTGTGCTAAATAAAATAAAAATTGCTAAGCTAACATACATACCTTCATGCTATTCATAGTTAAGCCCCATCTTAGTCACTGAAGAGGGTAGACTTCACACTGGGATGAAGATTCCAGTTCTTCCAGACCTCATCTCCAGTGGTGGACTTCATAAAACCTGAAACAAGTGTCTAAGACACAATGCTGCCTGGATTTTGCTGTTGCCATTCATTTTTGTATGGCCCAAACAGGGTGACACTAACCCTGTTTCAGGATGTTTAGCACATACGAAGGCTTAAGGACTGAAGAACTAAAGACTAAAGTCTGTAGTGCTCTGATTCACACAAGTATCTGAGCTTTCAGGAACACATGGGGTGAATTTAATACATTGACTGGACAAAGCTGGTGAGAATTTTGCTTTAATGTTAGAACCTTAGTATTTATGGGTTCTGGCTGAGCTGCAAATACTATGAGGGCAGGATTCCTGTTACACTGTTGTGTTTGGGTCTGTATCTTGCCTAGTTCCTGAGCCAGATTCATTTCTGGGTATTTCTATAAGCTCAGTGGAGTTGTAACCAAATAAACATTTCTTCCTATAAAAAGTTTGTAAAAGGAAAAATTAATTGAAAAAAAGAGAAATAATTGCAAATATCTCAAATGTCCAGCTTGCTTTGGCTACAGTACTGGGCAAAGGTTGTCACGTTTTGTATTTTATGGCTCACCTTTGCCATCCATATACACTTGCAAAAATAGAATTTGATCTCTCTGAGAGAATTGTGGCATTTAGTTGGCCATCATATGCACAGACAATGCTGCGAGACAGTGACTCCATAACTGAACGTCTTGTGACTACCTTTAAATATATTTGAGTTTATTAGACACAGTATCTTCAATGTAGTAAAAGCCAAGCTCCTTTTCTACTTTACTTTCCTATGAAAGATTTTTTATGGTTTGTGCTAGAATTAGCTTTTTAAACTCAAAATGCCTAAGTCTATTCTGTTTGGGTTTTTATCCTTATCTGCAGTTTGTGATTTCAGCTAGATCCCAAGAAAGAGCATTACTGAAATAAGGCAAGAAAGATTTTCTGCCAGACAGACTCAACAAACATTAAACATTGCAGGACCAAGATCTTTACTTGTTTATTTTTTCCCTTCATTCCTAGACAAAAAAAGAATAAATATAATTATTTTCAAGCATTTACTCTCAGGATTGGCCTTATTTCTTTCAGTAGATAGTAATGTAAAAATCTAAACATAATTTTAATTTTGTTTACTTAGCCAATATTGTATTTTATTGTAACTTTTACCCAGTGAGCAATAAGTCTATTTGGTTTTAGTCTCTGTTGTAATGGTTGGATAATATTTAAACAGACTTAGTTTATCTTGTTATCAGATAGATACATCATTGTTTGCTAAAGCCTCAATATGTGTTAGTGGAAACAACTATAAAATAACAAAAAATATTAAGCTTTCCTTTATAAGGTATGTAGTATACAAGAAGCATTGCTATGATATATATATCATATATACAATTTACTATATAAATATGTATATTTAAAAATGCATCTAAAAAAAGATCCTTCCAGGTGAACAGGCCTAAAATAAGTAACACATGGCCCACGCAGAAGTTGTGGCTAAAGTTCAACTGAGGATGAAAATCTGTAGATTTTCAGAAAATAATCTGTAGATTATTTTCTACAAGTCTCTGTTCATGGAGAATTTTACCACAGACACATTTAACATTTCTATGACATTTAGAAACCCCAATGTTCTGGCTGCCCAACACTGGGCCTCTAACAAACTTCATCCCTGAATATCACCAATGTAAGCATTCCCCATGGAGTTGTTTGCAGAAATTTAAGTTCCACAGTCCATAGAATTCGTGCCTTGGAAAACTTTTGACCAGCAGCGCAGGAAAGATCAAGCTTTCTGGTCACCAAGATGACCAGGCAAAGCAAGTGGCTGCTATAGAAACTACGAGCCCAGGGCAAACCTTACTGAAGGATCACCGTGACTCTGCGTAGCATGAAGGCATGTGCAAACATACACAATGTTGTCACTGGAATTGGGTTAACAAAGTCAAAATTGATGAAACATACACTATAATGATTGTTGTACTTGTCACTCCATAATGACAAGTTTAAGCATATTGCATCTTTGCATGACCTACTTCCCTGTTCCTACCTCCCATTTTCTGTCTTCATCTTTCCTCAGGTGTTTCTCGCTGCTTTATCATTCAGCTATTTTTGTAAAGCATTGTCTGCCACGATCATGAAAAGCTCCATCACCCAGATTGAAAGAAGGTTTGACCTTACGTCCTCTACAGTTGGTCTCGTTGATGGAAGTTTTGAGATGGGTAATTGATATCCCATATCCTATAGCAATTTTTTTCTGTGCAGTGTGTGACAAAGAATCTGGTATTGATTTTTGTTTTTTTCTTCTTTAGGTAACTTGCTGGTGATTGCGTTTGTGAGTTACTTTGGAGCTAAACTTCATAGGCCCAAAGTAATAGCTGTAGGATGCTTTATTATGGCTTTGGGATGTCTTTTAACAGCAATGCCTCATTTCTTCATGGGATAGTAAGTACTAAACAAGATTAATTTAGGTAGCAGAATGTTGGATATCACTTACTGTTTTCTGAGCAAAAACTGGCACATATTAAGTCTTAGATTTTTCAAGAGTAGATCACATGAAAGCACTATTAATCATGTGATACATACATTACTGTATGTTTTATCTGATTGAAAAAATATGGTTGCTCCAAGGCAACAATTCAACTTTGGCAAAAATCTTCAAACCAAAATGCTTTAATTTTCAATCAGGTTTGTTCTGAAGTGGAGACAGAAAAGGAAATTATTTTAGGAAATAACTAAAAATATATGTATATAAATTTGGCAGGAGACAGGATCCTATGAAAATCTTTTAAAAATCGATTTTCAAACAGAAAAACTGTTCTTTAAAAGTCTTCAGCTGTTATACTGGGCTAGTGCTATTGATTTAAAGAATTATATAATCTCTCCTAATTGCTTACTGCGTGAATGCTTTATAGGGTTTCCCAACCAGTGGCAATCTGGGGATGTGGTATCACTGGGTGTTAATAGAGATAGGTTTATGTAGGCAGGAAATTTAAACCATCATGAATCACAGTAAAATTATTAAGTTACACCCACCTCTGTGGTGCCAAGAATAAGTTGCAATTGGTGCTGTTCTGAATAGGATCTCAAGCTTTGAGCTAGTAGTATCGTATTGGGTGACCACCCTACCGGAGATATAACTTTCTTTAAGTAACAGGCAACATCCATGCAAAAGCTGAGCTTCAGAAGCAAATCATGGAAGAAAACAACCTACAAAGGTGCTTTTTAGAAGAAATCCAGATCCCTGAAAGAGGCACCCAGAGCCTGGCTGCAGCCTCAGGCAGTCTGTGCTCCTGTGGCAGATAGTGATTCCTAGCACAAAGAAGCCTTTCAGCTTCAGTGAGAGTTTGCAGATGATTCAGTGCTCATAGAAGTGGTCCTTTTTTTTTTTTTTTTTTTTTTTTTCCTGTTCCAAATGCTCATGGGTGGTTAAACTTATTATCTGTGGCTGGTTAAACTAATTTCTATGATTCTTCTCCAGACTGAGAGAGTTAGTATCTTATGCTGATAAGTTATAATATTTCTAGCCATAGATCTGAGGCAGTGAATCTATAGAGTGAGACACATTTCTGTTACTTGATTAGATGGATTAGAATATTTTTAGTGTGCTATTGCAAAAAGAAAACTAAAGAGCACATTTCATCACAGTTATTTTTCATCCTACACCAGCACCAGATTGCTATTTCACACTGTTTAAGCCAAGCCGTGTCTGAGAAACCCATAAAGCTACCGAGAAACCCATAAAGCTTCCTATAAGCTAGGGACTGATTTTTTTTCTGAGGAAACTGGTCTGCAGCGTCTCCTAAGATAAACCCTTTGTTTCAAACTGAAAATGGGTTTGCACGGTCTAACAGACCCTGTCCAGTTTCTAGAGGCAGAAAGTGTATTTTATCATATTGCTGTGCCTGAACTAATTGTACTTTAACTGAACTATTTGCCGTCAGGGCACTAGTATCTGGGAAGATCACTGTGCTAAAACACAAGGACTGTTTCTAGCACCTGAGCAGCTCTACTGTCTCTCCACTGCATTTCCCTGCACCCTGTAAATATACCCAATAAGTGCCTTTAAGAGATTAATTTAATTCATTCTCTGCTCTACAATGGCCAACTCCAATTAACAGGGCAACAGATACCTACTGAGGATGAATTCTCCTTTTTTTTAGTGTTTCTGTTTTCTATGTTTTAAAAAGCTCTCTTTTTTACTCCTTCATTAGCATTTTGGACTGATTTTAAAAACAATACATCTCTCAACAGAAGTATCAGTCAGGTGATTGCTATATGCTACACTAATATTTCCACAGTGACACTGCTTCTAAATGTTGCATTGCATGTTTCCAGCTATAAGTATGAGGCAGTATCACACACAGCATCTTCAGTCAACTTAACTTCAAAGATAAATCCCTGTTTGCCACATCAAGATGCCAACAAAACTCACTCGGAATTCTCACAAGCAGGTAAGTTTAAGTACCAGTGAAGCAGTTAGTTTTATCCTGTTTAGGTATTCACTTGAGTGAATTATTCCCCAGTGTAGGATGCTCATTAGATTTCTAAATTCTACTTGTCTGAAAATATTTCTAGCACTTAATTGCACTTTGTTTATTTACTTTGGAGAAGAAGCAATGAACAAATACAGATTACTAGGATCCAGATCACAAGTCTCCTACATTCACCTTTCCAGATTACAATAAAACAACCCTAACATTAAAACGATTCCTGAGAGTGTATGCAAAAAGAATTAACTTCTCAAAAAAGAGATTCAGGTACTCGGGATCCAGGAAAAAAAACTAAAAACAGCAGAACGGCATGGAGGAATCTGAAGCTGCACAGCTCTAACCATAAATGAGTGGTGATATCTATGATATTACTTATAAATATGGAGTATAGCTTTCATTTATTTTTTTTAGCATGGGTAGAGAATGAGCTAAGCTGTGCCCAGGTGAAGATCTCTTAACTTCTCAGGTTAAAGATATAAGTTATATCCCAGATAATATCTTTCTAACAATATCAATCTGTCATTTCCTTTCTACATTGATATTTCTGGGGTGGGGGTGGTACATATATCTTTAGAAACCGAACATGACAGAGATTAAGGTAAGTGTTCTTAAAATATCATTAAAAGATATAGTGACACTTGCAGCTTTGTCTTAATATTCCATAAGAATAATGTTGTTAATGCCCTACATATTAAATTATAATCATTTTATGTCTTTAATTTCCTGAGATTTGTCAACATTTCCCATTCAACTATTCTATCTTGAAGATGTAATCCTCATTATGTGCAGGCTGTGAAAAGGAACCATCATCATATATGTGGATATATATCTTACTGGGAAACATGCTCCGTGGAATTGGTGAAACACCAATAACACCATTGGGCATCTCTTATCTTGATGATTTTGCCAAGGAAGAAAATGCACCTGTATATATAGGTAATCTCAAAGTATAATAAACTGAGAAGTACTCAAAGTAAGAAATTAGTCAACCTCTGCAGGAGAAATTGTTCAACCATTAACATATGCTTGTATTTACTTTGTATTTTTTCCAGCAAGTTTGCACACAATAGCCATGCTGGGCCCAATGTTTGGTTTCATGTTGGGATCGCTATGTGCAAGACTGTACGTGGATATTGGATTTGTGGATTTAGGTAAGCAAAGCAGGGATGACAAGAAAGTAAGATAATATGTAAGAGCCAATTTGCACCACAGATTCCTCTACCCACCTGTCATTTTTCACTAACTTCCAAGATATTGCTGAAAGTTTGTTTTGACAAGAGAACTAGAGAAGGAGTGTATTTTAGACTTCTGCTTTGGAGTAAAAGACTTAATACATGCTTAATTTCAAATACAAGTATCAAGAAGTCTCATTAAACAAAAGTGTTTTACTACATTGAGATCTTAATGAAAAGTTCTGTTTTGAACTGGTGAACTACTCTTTCAGCTAGTCATTTTGCAATATTTAAAATTCATTTAATCTTTGCAATATATTTGCATTTCTTGCTTGTTTTATTCCAAAAGAAAAGCATGAGATCACATCCAAAAACGGTGGTCATGGTCTGCATCCTACTCACATTTGGAAGAGGCAGGAACTATTATGAGACCATATTTCCTGGCCAAACCATCCTTCATTCTCCAGACAAACTAGGGAGAGCTGTGCAGCGTGGATTGCTGGAAAAATTTCTGGAGATAACCCATCCATCAGCAGCAGTGTGTGATCTCATTTTACTGGCAAGATGGAGAACTTGAGCTCTTCAGGATCCCATGCTTGGATAGATTAATTATTTTGTGGCATCCCTGTTGTAAGCCAATATTATAGCATAATTATTAATTATATATAATTAAGCACAAGGGCATTGAACTAGTTCTGCACAGTGAAAAGTCTTATAGTGTTGGTCCACTAGCAAACCTGAAGACATTTAATAGCTGAAGAAATACAACAAACATGGCAGATCTTCCTTGTAATACTTAATCGAGTGTAAATTCATGTCTCATCTCACTGACTCCAAAGAGAATGTGCTTAATGCTGACCTACACAATTGGGTAGTCAAAGGACGGCTTCAGTAGAAATCTGTCAGGCCAAAAGGATCCACTGCTAGGGGCCTGTCTGCCACCTATTTTGGATTCTTACGTGCTGGGTAAGGACCGATGTGCGGAACTTCATGCTAGTCAAATTGCAGTCAACATATGCCATAGGAACCACAACACCATCCAGGTGTGATTCCTGACAACTCCATTGCATGAAAGGTCTCTCACTAGACGATTATCTTCAGAAGTGGAAGTCAGTGCTACTGCTACTGTCCAATGTAGGTATGTTTGTAGGTAAAAAGTGGAAACTTATTCTATTTCTTCATTTAAATAACTCATTTCTGTCTCACTTGATTCTAGAAAGCATCACTATCACTCCACAGGATTCTCGCTGGGTGGGTGCCTGGTGGCTTGGTTTTATCATAGCTGGATCAGTCAGTCTCTTGGCTGCTATTCCTTTCTGCTTCCTGCCTAAGAGCCTGAAAAAGCCAGAGGGAGCCAGTCATGACAAAATTTCATCTAGTGTCCTGGGAGAGAGGAAAGCCACAAGGAAGACACATAGTTCTGCAAAATCTAAGCCAAAGAAGTGGTCAATAATATTGAAAGGCAAGTATTTTGCATGTCGTGTTTCTACGGGAAGTAATCGAAACAATATACAGCAGAAACATGATAGTTCTGCTAGACACGTCATTTCCGCAGTGCTTCAAAATAAATCAGTTAGCTCTCCTCAGGAAAGGAGGAATGCTTGAAAAAAAGAATATCTTCGGAACTTTAACAATCTATCTGATTTATCATTGCATCAGTGACATGCTCTAAAATTTTGCCCCAAAAGTAGAATAAGATTGTTGAAAAAAAAAAATGTTTCTGCATTAGAACATAAAGGAAATATAAGAAGGCTCCTTCTGTAATATGGGATTATTTTTCCGATCCTCATATTGCTCATAAAGACTCTGAAGCACCTTGCTTCCTGAGGAAAAAAAATGTCAGACTTAAATTTCAGTTCTGGCTGAGCCATTTCTTAGAGTAGGAGAGTGGGGACATAGAAGATTAGGAAGGGATGGCTTAGTGTTATCAAGAAAAGACTGTCTTTATTCAGATCCCACTGAAAAATGTGTCTTTGGGCATCTCTGCAAAGGCACTCCGCTCTTAGCGTTGAACCTGTGATAATATTCACGTGAGCTTAAAGAACATTTTTCTGTGTGAACTTTCTCCATGTGCCAATCTTCTTACAGGCCCAAGGTCTTAATCAGTAGTTCTGTCTTTTTTCTCTGTAGCTTTTAATTATGCCTTTTCATACAATTCTTTTATATCAGACTCTGGTATTTTATGTGAGAACTAGACGTTGCTCTTAGATAAAATGCAAATGAACAACAGTACACTCTGCATCTTGGACAGCCTGGGAAAGAACATTTCCCTAAATTTAATAGATTACTCATAATTAGAGCAATTATGGCATATATCATTCAAAATCAATTCATATATCTCTGTCTTTCAGATTTCTGTACATCTCTGAAAACAGTATTGAGCAATCCAATGTACATTACACTGTTATGCAGCTCCTTGTTACAGTTCAATAGCTTTATTGGTTTCCTGACTTACAAACCTAAGTACATGGAACAGCAATATGGACAGTCTACATCTAAATCAAATTTTATCATAGGTGAGTGATACTGTGAGATGACGATGTGTATGCATGTGGAGAAGATCTGGCATGCATCTTCTGGGGCTGAACTCCTTGTAGGATAGATTGATGTCTCTTCCGATATTTAAGGCTGCAAACAAACTATTGCTTTGGTGTCTATAGGACCAGAATAAAATAAAAAAATAAATAAAATAATCAAAATGTGGGATTATGTAGGATGTGATGTAGGTATATGATATGACACCTGACTGCTGGGTGCTTGTGGTAGAAGTGAGAGCCAAAGCCTCTGTTAGCAAACTGGGCATGTAGTGGTTTTATGATTTGGACACTTTGAAATATCATGACAAATTCAGGGAACATCTTGAGCAGGCAGCTAGCTAGAGACATCAGATACAACTTAGGACATTTCTTTCCACTTTCTTGGATATTTTCTCAAGAACAGAAGTTGGCTCTTAACTACAATGTGAGTCTCTTATTTTAACATTCCTCTTCTATAATCTCGTCCAGGTTTGACATCCTTACCTCCTGTAGGTATTGGGATTTTCCTAGGAGGGTTCATAATGAAAAAATACAAAATGAGTCTCACTGGAGCAGCCAAGTTTGCATTTAGCATGTCATTTTTGGCCTTCCTCCTCACTCTGTTGCACTTCTTTGTGGGCTGTGAGAATCACGTGGTGGCAGGACTGACAGTGTCCTATGACGGGTAAGTGAAAAACAGACAGGACATTTTGCTCCCCGGGAGCAGAGAAACAGTCCAAATTATAAACTCTGGCATTATGGTTTAAATAGGAAAACATGTTTGCATTGCTTAGAGGAAGTGAACCCTACTAAGTGTTTGTGTCGTAGTTTGAACAGGGGAGTGCCAGCCTGCCAGGGTACAGCAAAAGTATAATTACAAATATATTAGCAAAATTAAATTGTTAGCAGCATAGGTGATCTGGCTGCTGCAGGGATTATTTGGGTATTTCACATACTGACACTTTTATGCTAGAAGTGATTTTCTAGCAAAATGTGTTCAAACTTGATAAAAAGGTGAAAATATGTAACAGGATAGAATAATAGAATATAATAGAATCTCAAGCAAAGAGATCAATACTGCAGAAATTCATCTATTAAAATCTATGTCCTCAGTATATGACCTAAATTTAAGAGTAGTGACTCTATCAAATAGAAGAGAAAGTTGAAGGGATTAAATTGACTTTAGTACTGCTAAATGGTTGTTCTCACACCAGTCTAAACTTAACTTCTAAGGAAACCCATTCAGAAACATGAAAATGCCTTACTTTCTGAATGCAACTCTGGCTGCAAATGTGTCACCAATGTGTGGGATCCTGTGTGTGGAGACAATGGAGTCACATATGTTTCAGCATGCCTTGCTGGGTGCACAGCTTCGGTGGGACATGGAAAGAATATGGTAGGAGCTTGCTCCAACTCTTCAGTTCCTGGCCTTTTTGGTTTTTTTTTCCAGCTAGCTTATTTTCTATATACCAGCAGAGGTTTAGTAATGTCATACATTTAGAGAAAACCAAAGATAGAAGGAAAAAATAAGTAAAATGTTTATCATAATCTCTGGTTGCAAACATCATGGAGATATGTTTTTATACATTAGACTAAAACCCAAGCTCTTTGTTTTAGATACTAACATTCATCTTTTGCAGATTCAACATAGGAAAAATAATTCATAGTTCTTAGCTACTTTTTTTATGTCCATTGCTCACCATTTGGCTTTCATAAACCTAATCTTGACTGGTGTGAGGTTTCAGCCAAGAGTGGTAGTACACTAACACAGCTGCCCTCTTCCCAGTCTATTTTCATGTGAGACTATAGTGTGGCAGGACACTGTTTATTTTTTCCAGATGGCTGAGCTCTGCTTGGCACAGATCAAGACAGTTCTAGTGAATGGATATGACTTCATTGCACTATATTTCTCCTGTCTTATGATGCCAGATGATCGTCCTAGAAAATACACGGTCTAGGGAATTCTTTTTCACTCATATAGTTTTTTTTTTTGTACAGCAGACTTTTCTTTCTGGGTAGTTTCTTATTGGTGTCTACAAGGATCTTTTCTCAAAGAGATTCTTTGCTTATATTCTTACATATCAAAGGAGAAAGGAGAGTAGGGCTCAGCAGGCTCTGTGAGGCTGGGACTATTGTGACTCACAGAAGTAAATACGTGCCTATAGAATCTGAGGTTCCTCTAATGCAAACTTGGTAGGAGCAGGATGCTTAGCTCCCTGTACCTGGTGATAGGGCATGCTACTACCTGGGCAATGCCCCACCAAATCCCTCTTGTGTCTTTCAGCTCTACCATAACTGCAGCTGCATCCAAGCCAGCGGGTCACAGTGGGGAAATAACTCCGCGACTTTGGGACAATGCCCAAAAAGTGATGCTTGTTCAAGGAACTTTATTTATTATACAGCAATACAAGTCCTAAGTGGCTTTTGTTATGCATTGGGAGGCACCCCAGCTTACATGATCATGTTTAGGTAAGCAAAATTAAGTGAGTATGCACTAATGGTAGAGTATTTCCAACGGGAGAATCGTGGTGGTGTTGAGGCTTCCTGCTTTCCCTTAGCAACAAAAACTCTCTTGCAGTATAACATATTCTCTACCAAATCTCCTCACTTCACTTCTATTTGTGGTTGCTGGCAATAAGCTTACTTCCCTTCTGATATTAATTCTATTTTAGGGTGTTGCTTCTAAATCCTCCCTAATGGTGTCTTTTATAGGTATCATATCCAAAGATTTTCCAGAATATGTCTTCTTTCTCTATTTGGATATTTTGGCCACATGGGTTTTGCAAACACTGTGCATTTGTCAAGATTCACGGATGTGGAGTAGACCTAACAGATGATGCCCTTTGGTTGTCTGTAAATTCACAGAATCACAGGATGGTTGAAGTTGAAAGGGACCTCTAGAGATCATCTAGTCCAACCTCCCTGCTCCAGCAGGGACACCCAGAACATGGGGCACAGGGTGGCATCCAGGTGGGTTTGGAAGACCTCCAGAGAAGGTTGTGTGAGGCACCAAGGCACCTAGCTTTTGTGGTATATTGGTGCAGGAATACCAAGATACAATTAGGAACATGTCTAGAAATTAGTATATACTTTTCATGAAGTAGTAGAAGTAGTTGAAGTGGTAGAAGAATGTATTAGGGGCAAATTTAATGGAGTCTCGAGGGGATCATGTCATCCTAAATGAGTATGGAAATCAGAATGCAAACTCCCCACTTCCTACTCATTGTGAGACATCTTTTTGAATGATGTCCATGTTAATATTCGCAAGATGACACACTGGATATATAATGGATTCAAGATCAGTGCCCAGTTCACATGTTTGTAATGTGGTTCCCCACAAAGCTGAATGACATACGGCCAGACAGTTTGGTGTAGTTCAAGATGTGGCAGTTGAACAGACTGCTTTGACAAATGTCATTTGAGAATAAAACAATGTAGCAATGCGGCTATATGTAACACTCCCGTCTCAGAGCACTGATGTATTTTCTATCACATGTATTTTCTATCACAAACCTTTCTTATCAAGTGAGAAAATTTATGCCAGTGACTTAAGTTAGCTGGGCACTATATTTCACTAACCCTAGGATAGAGAATGTGATTATGTCATTAGCATTTCATCTCTTTAGTGAATGACTAGTGGATGGACTTCCAGGTGTCCAAAATAGATTAATTCACTTTTTATTTTTTATTACCATTTAGCCTATTTCCACAGACATCAGAGGCACTCTCCTCCTGAAACTTGGCATTCAGTGATTCTATGATGAGTGTTAAGTTCAGGGGAAATAGCATCAGTTTAGCAAGTATGTCTAAGCTCTAGGTATGTAAATTACTCTTATTTTTCCTTCTTTCTTTCAGGTGTGTCCAGCCAGAGCTGAAATCTCTTGCAGTTGGTCTGTACACACTTGTTATGAGAACACTAGGTAAGAGAAATTAAGCTAAGTAATTAAGATGTTTGCTTCTGTAGCTTTAAATGACACCATAGCAACCCCCATTCATGAACCAAATATACACTTGGAATTGTTTTTAAATCCTGGGTTGTTCTTGAAGGTCCAACATACCATCAAGAGTTCACTGCAAAAATATCCAACACAATTTTGATATGGCTTGGCCTGTTTATTAAGCATTATTGCACTTGGGACAAGGTGTACCAAAATGGAAATTTTCTGAGCAAAACTAAAATATTAACTGAATTAACACTCAAGTGGTAGCTTCCTTTACTGAGGCATAGTGCAGCAAGTATGATAAAAGGGAGAAAGCTCTATCAGGACTTTATTCAAGAAAAATAAGAGAGTTTATAGCAGAAAATACTGTCCCTACTGAAAGCATTTTTGTGGTACACAAGTGCTTAGATATCCTCTCCTTTTTAGCATGCTGCAATGCCCTTTTTGTATAAGGATTGCTAATTAGATGCATTGCTAATGAGATTATTAATTAAAATGCCTAGAGAGACAGGAAAACATCTATGTCTTTGTTTCCTTTTATGTCTTCTTTGTCAATGGAATAGAAAAAATAGCATTTAAGAAATGCTGAGAAATGTAAGTGTGAAAAGTCAAGCCAGATGGATTTGCTATGAAGCCTAAGATATCACCAGCAGCCTACAAATGTCAGCAGTCAGAGGCTGATTAGAACCATAGTCAGTTCTTAGGATTTAAATGAGACATGTTGAGACAGAAGGATGTAGCCACATTTTGTCCTCTTGCACTTTCCTCAACACACAGTAACAGGGCAGATTTTCCTACCTAGCGCTTAGCACTTATTGGTCCTGACAAAGGTTAAAAAATGTATTAAAATAGAGCTGACTCCTTTTACGTACTTGCGCTTGAGTGCATCAAGCCAGCAAGCACTTTCCTCGGTGGGAGCTAATGCTGTCAGTCCATGAAAGTTGGCATTCCTCCCCAGGGCCTTGGACTGCAAATCTTCTGTGCTCAACTGTCGTTCCCTGGGGACATTCAAAATGACCATTCCTCTCATCAAGCTCTGCCTGCAGCCCTGACCATCTTAGTACACAGACCTCTATGCATACATTATTAAGCCCACATAAAATATATAGAGAAAGGAAAGGAACAGAGGAAGGAACTTGACACTAAGAGAAGATACGGATGATTTCTAAAAAAAAAAAAAGCAAAAAATGTCTTCTCGTGCTTGTCTTGTAATGTCTTAAGACATTTCTGTTTGCTTCGTTTCAGGTGGAATTCCAGCTCCAGTTTATTTTGGTGCACTGATTGATAAGACATGCTTGAAGTGGGGAAGTAGAAGCTGTGGGCTTCGAGGTGCTTGCAGAATATATGACTCTAATGCTTATAGGTAAGGCAAATTAGAACACAAAGAGCCTCATGCATTTCCTCATTACAGATAAATACTCCGTATTTTATTATACTATATTGCATGAGACTGCTGATGAAACATTTAGAGTCCTAACTCTGGACTCTCAAATTGAGAAATTTTAGGAGTAAAATGATGGCCCTTATCCATGAGAAGAACTTTATGGAATATGTGTATATAAATATATATGTTATTTGAGTCAATTTAAGACATTCAGGTTTATATGATTCACCAGTAAGAAAGGAAAGATATCCAAATTTACCTTATTTGCAGGGAGATTGCTCACACTGGCAGGACGGTAACTGTGCATTTGCCACACTTGGGAGAAAAACAGTAAAAGAAAATCACATTGGGCAGCTGAAAGCCTTGGTTAAATACAGATAAACTATCTTGAGAAGGAACATTCTGGAAGTTTTTCTCATTTTCACTCATCCCTTGACTGCTTATAATGCATTTTTTTAATTTTATATAAAAAAGTTTAACATAGGGATCTGTCACATTATGTCATATTTCTAGCCTGAAAAAAATCTTAATGAAAAATCTTTAATAAGAAAGAGGAAGATGATGAATGTTTCACTATTTTTATGGTATTACAAATTCTTTAGCAACTTCTAATAGCAGTTTGTAAGACCAATTATAGAGAGTAAATTTTCATTTTATTTTCCTCTCAATACAATGTGTGTTTCAGTTCCATTGAAAAATTAAAGTCTTATATTGTATTTTATACTCTGTCCCACAGATATGCCTACCTTGGTCTATCAGCAGTGCTAAGAGCTCCTTCTTACTTGTTAGGATTACTTTTTATAATGATGGTCAAGAAACACTATCAAGCTAAGAAATCCAGATCTACAGAAAATGGAGGAAGAGAAGAAGTTCCTATGAATAAAGAGGATAATTTCAAGAGCAGTGAACCTCTGGCAGGTTCTTTTGAAGCAGAGAACAAATCCTGCATTTAGGAGGCCGTTTAAACCAGCGTCACCTGAGTCTGGTCACATGCTCTTGGGGACGGCTCTCACAACATCATGAATAAATCAACAATAAGTTGATTGGAAAGTGCAAGCAATAACCAACCTGTAATCAACAAAAAGAAACATTTACACACAGACATGTTATACTTCCAAGCATGAATATGTGCAACAGATAATCAAAAACTGCCAGGTTCTTAGTTGATAAGGAAGGAAAATCCACCTGGCATCACTGATAGGGCCCATCTGCAATTTTCAAAGGTCTCAGCGATGCCTTCTGGAGGAAGAACCACCTCTGATCTTGCACTCAGAGAAGGTGCCCCTGCCAAGGAGCAACCTGGCCTCCAACTGCAAGGTTACAATTTCATCTCATTCAATGCAGAATTCAAAATAAAAGCAAAGCCTTTAAGCAATACATTCCCACCTTAAGGAAAAGAGCCATATCAAACGTTTTCCATTGCAATATTGGCAAAATCTGTCAAAAGTTGTGTTTTCCCAGAAAACATTTTACTTTATGTCAGCTGAAAACTTTATTCCTAGTTATAAGCATAAGTAAGCTTTTAGAAATGAGATAATAGTTTGAAAAGTCTCAAAGTTGTAGTATTATATTAAGAGTTAATTTTTTAGGTATAACTATAAAACATAAGAAATATTCTGAATTTTGTAGTGATATTGTTTTTTAAGTGAAGTCTCTGCTGTGTATGGCACTCTGTCCAAGGTGTCTTTCATTGCTATGCAAAGTAGTAACCAGCAGAGGACACTCAAAGAATAGTATTACCCATCCAGTAAGTAGCAGTGCTTGAAACACTTGCTATATACAAAGTCACTCATCTCGGGGAGAAGATCATCAATGGTTATGCACTGCATTCTTCTGTGTTTTCTTGCACCTTAAAGCTTTTTCAGCTCAAGTCTTTAGCTTATATTTTCAGAGTTACTTTTGTATATTTGTCGGGTTGAGTTCCTTATGTTTGTACCAATTAGACTTGGACAACTGTTACTACTTTCAATAAAAAGATACATACTTGATTACTCATTCACAACGATAATTGGATTCTCTGGTCAGAACTTCTAGGCAGATGCTCAGAGCACAACGGGCTATAGAAAACAAACAGATAACATGCTAAAACACACTGAGCAAAATGCTAAGCCAAGCAACTATGATATGTATGGGCCATCATGCAAGTTGATGTAGTAGTGGCTATAGTGGCTGAAGGGAAGAGTGGGACTTCTTTTCTAAATGACACAATACTTCATAGGAAGAAGTGCCTACCTGTTTATCAAGTTTCCTTTGATTGTGTCTAAGGATTGCATTTGCAAGTATTTTGACATATCCAGATACAGTTCTAGGAACGACCTGAATAAATGAAACACCTTGTCTACTTATTGAACTTAGGATGAGTTTTGACAGGGAAAGAAAATGTTTAGTTCTGCATGAGTGAACTCCACTTTGTGCACATGCCACTTTATTTGTATGTCTATGTGCATACATGATTTTCTATGATGACACCAAAGGCAGAGTTTGGGTGAGGTACTTTAATCTCCAAATCTGCAACCTCTGAAAATACATATTTTTGGCATCAAAATATAGCAATTTTAAATGGATCAAGAGCAAATCCTGACAAGCAATTATGAGAACTACGTTTGAGGAATCAGTTCTACCGAATTAAAGGGTTATGGCCATTAGCAGTGTTGGGAAGCTATTACTCCAGGCTTATGTGGTCAAGAAGATAAAAGTAAATGGGCCTTTTCAGATATACAGAGGAAGGTTGGTAAAAGAGGATCATAACTTGCTTATGAAGGGCTTTTTATCCCTTTCTTATGGAAAAATTGTTCCAGCCGGAGTCAAAGCCCAGCTGCTATGGAGTGCTGCAGCAGCTTAGCAGCTGCAAGATAGCAACATTCTGATATTGTACCAGCTTGGAAAAAAATGCTGCTCTTCTGTCTATCATTAAAGAAGTGCAACTGCATGACACAAATCTATGGTGGAAGTAAACAGAAAACTCCTGATGGTGTTTTGTCTCACACTACAGCTCTGTAATTAATTTTTGTGTTGTTTTCATGTCCTGGGAGCACTCAGTACCCAAGGAGAACTGCACACACGTAAAACTTTGGATTTGCAGGACAGAGAGAGTTTTGGGGCGTCCTTTCAGTTCTGAAAGAAAAACCGAGAGTCTTTTCTTACTGCTCTTCTGGAGGGAAGAAGAATCACTCTGAGAGAATATGTGGATGAGTGCCTTTCAGCAACAGTCTATCACTGCAGCCACTACTTTTACACATTGAGTATGTAAAATGAAGTATCCACCTCTACTCTTTTATTCAACATAGTGAAGGCATCCATAGCTCCCTTTGCTTAACTCTTTGGAGGAGCATGTCAGTGGGATTCAGATGCCTTCCTATGGCACTGAAATTTTTAGCAGTAATGCCTCTAAATGCAAAGAGGCAGTTCACAATTACCAAAGCTGGAAGCTGTTGCAGTAATTGTTCAATTGTTTCATTTGTTTGTTTGTTTGGGGGGGGGAGGGGGGGAGTTGGGTTGGGTTATATTTGAAAACTGTGTGGAGGAAGGCAAAGAAAAAAGGACTTGTCCTTTTATTACTGGACAGGAAAGAAGCTCGATTGTATCTCTCCCACTTAATATAATACGCATAGTGTCCAAAAACAATATAGAAATACTGTGAGAGCGGTGCATGCTTTGATTAAGTTGCTTTTGGATGTGTATCTACATTTTAACCCACAGCTGAAACACATACAACAAGTGATTTGTCCACCTTAATGCCTGAATGTGACACAAGCCTACTGCCTGAACCAAAACAAAATCTGAGAAAAGCAAACTCAGCTCTCCTGGGCTACTATCTGCCCATGCACACCTCATGTAGGTTTCCTATATCTTAGCCTGAATAAGGTTCCACAAGCAACAATATGTACTGCAGAGATACATGAGTCAACACAAAGCGAGTCACTCGATCTGCCAATTTTATCTGGTGACAGTTTATCAACCCGTGCAGATCAGTGCATTGCAAATGACTTCACTGATCTGTCCAAGTTGACAAATGGGCTCATTAGTGCTCAGTTGAAGCAGTGTTAGCACTCCATTGAAACAGTGTTAAAGATTAGCCCCTTCTCTTTTTTAAAAAAAAAGAATTCATAAAACATGTTTTTTAGCGAAGTGACCATCTGCCATGGATTTTGTCCATAGCAGCATATCATCAGAAGGTGCCTTTAATTTGAAGCGCACAAATATTCATCACTAATCAAATTCTTGGACTTTCAATGAATCCATGAATTCCATGTGCCAGCGTGAGGTATTACAGCTAAATGTGAAAAGCCCAAAGACAGGTGATAGGAATAATCACAAGTACAAAAAGCTCTTTGTTGGATTAGGTTCATGGTCCTGACGAAAAATGTGTCTGTGATGTGCTCTACCCAACTTAAGGGCAAATGTCTCAAAATTAGGAGACCTTCTCTGGAATTTTCTCAAAGTGAATGGTAGGACTGGATGATCTCTAGAGGTCCCTCCCAATCTCAACCATTTTGTGATTCTGTGATCAATTCGGTTTTCTACCTTTCTTTCTTTCTTTCTATCTTTCAGTTTTTTAAATTGATATCTTTGTAATTATCCACTATTTTTCGAAGATACTTCTGATTGGTCAGTAGTAGCTCTAGTTGTTTTCTTAAGTGTGGCTTCCTTTTCATGTTTTTTAGAATTCCTTTCTTCCATACACAAAGTATTCACAAGTATTTACTTGCAAAAGCTCCTTAGTTTCCAACTATTCATGCTACTTTCTCCCTCTCCCTTTTCTTCTTCTTCAAAATAGGTTTTGAAAGATAGTTCAATAGCTGACTCATTTCTGAATCATAATTAATATCAACCCACTGGTTGTATTTTAATCCTCATTTTAATGCATGGGATTTTCAGCTGTTTGTTGTTTTCATTGATTTGTTGAGGGCATTGAGTTGGTTATTTGGTTTAGAAAGAAACAGTGTGGAATGCAAGAAATGTTTTGCGGTCTAGATCCCACAAGGCCATTTTTCCAGCCCTGTGTGACAATTCCTCAATTACTGTAAGAAATTCAGCATCTGGCCCACAACACAGATGATCTGATGATGGCACCATCATATTTCACTGTGTTCTTAATATTCTCTAGACGTTTAGCGGTCTAAAAGACCTGGCACTGAGTGCGATGTCGTTACAGATTTATGTTAATAATACTGCTCAATGAGGGATGCACTTTGCAAGCTTGCAGTCAATTTGGACTTGAAATAAAATGCCAGAAATGGTTATATAAATGACAATAATAGTTCACTAGAAACAACAGCAGTGAACGCATAGAGCAAATAGGTTCTAGCTACTGTTAAAAAGTTTCACTTTGCCTTCATCCAAGTTAGATTAAAAAATAAAATTTCCTTAGCAGTGAGTCCTACACAGACATTGCTTATGGATGGGTAGATGAGCAGAGATTCAATGCCAGACAGTGAATTTAACAAGCCAGTATACTACCTAAATTATATGATATACTAAAACATCTGCATTTGGTGCATCAGTTACCCTTCTACAGTGTAGAGAGTAGATCTTACCTTTTGCAAGATAGCAGATGTGAACTGTTCTTTTTTAAGCTAAATTAAGGGAGAAAAGATAAAATAGAAGCGAATACAAAGGAAAACATCTACTACAATAGCTGGACTAAATTGTGTAGACCAGCTTCTTACACTGTCAAAGAAAATCTGCAAACAGTCCAGCTCAGTTAATCCGAAAAGGCAAGGTCTGAATAAGCATTGCATGTAAGGGCATTGATGTTTCATGTCAGAGCAGAAGTAAATTACTGAGCTGTGCAACTTCAAGTTGATGGAAATCATGTGCCACAGGAGCTTTCTCACTTACAATTACCCTTCTTACAAAGTCATTGTAAAATATCTTTTATATTGAGAGATCAATGACCAGCATTAGCTAATTTTGCTCCTTTTCTGCTCCTTTTCTTCTTTTAGATGGTGACTTCC
>JAUBOD010000719.1:1390173-1403301 GCA_032353885.1 Nothura maculosa | reverse complement strand
AAGTCACATTTTGCCCTTGCATTGCACCCATCCCTTGCATATCTTAAGTGCACTGCAGGCCTCAATTATTAATGACCTCTACATACATAAGGATTTATGTAAGTCAGCTCAACCAGGCTGCCTGAATCCTCTATTAAGCTGCTGCTTGAGAGCTACAGAAGCTCAGGAAAGACAGCAATTCTAGTACCATTTATACTGGTTCATGAAACCAACACTTTCAGTTTTACATTGGTCTGCACATGAATTCATACCAGAATTTCCTGGTAAATTGACAAAGAAAAAGGCCTTCTGAAGCAGACCACTCTTAGCTGTGCTGGACCTATGTGTAAGATATCTACTGAGAAACTTCAAATGAAATATATTCATTTTACTGAGAAGAAATGCATTTGAGTTAAATTTCAAAATATTAAAATAAAAGCACCCTGAATACGCTTAGTTTCTACTTAATGATAAGTGGTAAAAAATTGACATCTGTCTCCATGGAGTTTCTTAATCAAAAAGCCCAAACAGAACAATTAGAATGCCAAAATGAATAGATTGAGAAATCCAGCAGTATGAATAAACATCTGTCCACCCAAACACTTACCATATCCTTTCCAACTCCAGTTGATGATTTACACCCTGCCAAGCAGGCAGTCGTGTAAGTGATTCCGTTGTCCCCACATACAGGATCCCATTGATTCGTCTTGCATCTGCAGTCAGCATTGCAATTGGCTATAAAGCTGTTCTGAGGTGAGGAGATTTTTGATCTGCAGGAAAAGGTCAGGAAGGAACAAAAGAATTATGTAGTTGAATTATAACTTTAGGCAAAATATATGAGAGTAAGTAGGAAAAAATGAGAAAGTGCCCACTAGTACCTTTGTGGGCAGATATCTGCATGCATTCAACAGTACCCAATAGATCATGAAGCTGTTTTATGAAGACTAAGCTATTGTCAGCTAAATCAATGTTCTCTTGAGAGCTCCTCTCATCATGTATTAAGTTTTATGCACTATTGATGAAAAAAGTAGGTATCCTTGCCTTTTTAAAGTGTAGTAGAATACAAATAAACACAAAGTGGAAGAGAATATTTGAAAATTCAGTCCAAGAAAAAGAAGAGGAAACACAAATCTCTATGAACTGTAGATTACCCATCATCTCCCCTACCAGTGTAGCCTGACATGTTGGAGGCAGTGATGCAATGCTTCTCAGAAAACTACAGCAGCAAAGTGTTCCTAATGTTTGTTTACTGGATCAGAGCAGATTAGTGGCAATGAAAGTCAAGCATGTCAAGGAGGAAGTGCTGCTTCCACCTCAGCTCTGACCATCTGAAGCAGAAGAATCAACAGACCTTGGCCAGGCTTGAGTTGTTTGTTTTCAGATCTAACTTCTTATGGTACATTATCATGGGCTCTTGTCACTTTCATTTTTATTAAAATTTCTCTATAAAACATGTAACTGACAGCCAAAGTGCTAAGTAAGAGGATCACAATGAGACTTGGGAACCAAAGAAGTGGCCAATGGTTCTCTTGGCATGGCAGCAGGGCTCAACTTTCAAGGAAGTGTGAAGAATTTATAATCCACAAATCACCTAAGCTTTAAGGTGACCTGGATACACATTTAAAAAACATGACCTGAATTCACAAATCAAAGAAAAGTATTGAAAATTTTCCTCTTCTTCATTCCAATCCCTCAATTAAAAACAAACTTCATGGGGCTACATTCTTCCTAAGTTTTTTTGAATGGAAAATAGTGTCCTTTTTGCTTTTGTTGTAATATGTCTGATCTTCAAACCATAAATAGTAAACTGGTGAAATAGCATGTGACTCACTTGAACAGAAAAGTCTGATCACATGATAAATTTGCCAGCCACTCTCAACTGTCAGGGGCTGAAAAAACTGTAATTGCTCTTTAACGATTTGCTATCTCAATATTTCTGGTTTATTGCTTAGTTCTGTCTACAGCATCTGATGTTTTGCTTTGCTACAGTAATTACCACTGGCCAAGCCTGACATCTTTTGCTTAAGTAACCTCAAAGCTGAACTTGGTTTCAGGTTTGCCAAGATACCTAGATATGTCCTTGAAGATAAAATCAGTTTCTTGAAACACAGGAGTAAGTTTCTGTCTGAATGGAAAATCCATCAAGTCCTATTGGATTCAGCTTAGTCCTTTAAAATTCCTTTCAATTTGTCAGACTAGATAGTGCTATATTTGCACATTAGACAAGACGTTCTTAAGAAAAGATAGCTTGGCCCAGGTGAGGAAGGGGGAAATTTCCATCTAGGCAGTGCATGTTCCTCGCTTAACCTATTTTCCACTTTTCCAGGGGAAAAAATAGACCTGTATAGACAGCTCCAGATAACAAGGGAGGTTGGTAACTACCAGTGCAGGCTGGTAACTGCTGAGCTAGAGCATAATCCCTTCTAGATGTAAAGCCATTGTGTGCTAAAATGAAGCCACCTTCAACATGTTTTGCATCTCCCAGTCCTTCTAGAGGCAGCAGGAGGCCAGCTTTAAATTAAATCTTTAATCAAAAAAGGAACATTTCAGATGCCTGAGATCGATTTCATATTTGTTAGTAACTTTCCAGCATATAAAGGCACAATACTAAAAATCAGCAATAAACCTTTTCCAAAAAGAAACATCCAGTTTAACTGAAAACTGAAAAACAAAGTCATAGTGATTTTGCACATCCTAATCACTAGGTATCATTTCAGCCTGTCAAGTCTATTTTGACTCCTGGCATCCACTTGTGTGTATTGTTAGTAAGGGAGAGATGAAATGATATACTAACAGTAGTTTCACCAAGCTGAAACAGTACTGAATGACTTTTGCAGATAAACTTGCTACTCTTGGGTGTCAAAAACATCTTTTAAACATACGAATAGAGATATATCTTTTACACAGAAAGCGACAGTAATATGCTCAACAGACAGGCTCTGTTTCAGAACTCATCCAAATCTAGTTTAGAATGTTCTCTAAATTGAAAGGTTCTTAGTGTAGATGAGATTATGAGCCCAGATGAGAAGGAGAATGAAAAAATTCAAGTGCATGCAAAATATCCAAAACAAGAGAGGAAAAAATGATGGAAAGAAGAACAACCAGCACAAACTCAAAGGAATACATACCCAGAGAAGGAGACTGTCAATCCAGCCACTTGGAGCACCTCACAGCTGCATGTGAAGTACAAGAGATTTAACAGAAAGGCAAGTATAAAGGTGATGCATGCAAACTTTGCCATTCCAGTTACTTGCAGCTTGAATTTCTTAATCAGAAATCCCCCTAGAAACATCCCCAGGATTGTGATAGGTAAAAGTATCACACCTGCAAATAAAAGAGCACGGAAATATGTTAAGTGCTGCCACTTAGATCCTTTTTAGAGTAAATATCTGATACTAAGAGTTTCAAAACAAATATCTGATACCAAGAGTTTCAAAAACAGATTCTGACCTTTTACCAGAATGGTCCTTTGAGGTTCTACGTTTTTTTCTTACTTTTGACTAACTTATTATCTTTTCAATTTTTCCTCCTCGTGTTATAGTTTTAAAAACTTAGTTCCTTAATATTCTCTACCCTTTCTATTACACTGCTGATAGTGCGCATACTGATGCAAAATAATTTTTTATGGTGCCTGTTAGAAGATGGAGCATGTAACATAAATGTTATAGCTCATGGAAACTTCTTCATCTAATGTAAATCATTATACTTTTTGAAGATTATTCAAATGTGTCAAAAAAAAAAGAAAATGAAGGAAAGAATGTCTGTTTTTCCAGGAGATTCCAATTCTAATCATGGAAAGATTTGCATTTAAGTTTAATATCTGTTCAACATTTCACAAACTCCAGCCCTAACATTTACATGACAAATAGAGGACTTCTATCTTTCTATTTTGAGGTGTTTTTCTTTCTCTATATGTCTTTTTTGTCATGCTGTTTTTGTAAAATTTTACCAGCATCCAAAAAAAGACGGAGTGGGAGAAAGAGCTCTTTCCACTTTTGTATCTGACTCACAGCAAAAGCAGACTTGCTTCAGATGAAAGTAATGGAATACAAATTCTGCGTGTCTTCAAATATCTTGCTTTTCTTGCCATGGTTATTAGATCATGATTAAAGAACTCTACAAGATATTATCATTCAGCCACCTTTTTTTTTAAGAGAACTAAAATGAAAATATTTTTAAGAGAACTGGCAAAACAAAAGAAGAATTTTGAGCTGAACAGAACAATTTGAAATTTAACACTTTTTTGATTTATATGTACATATTGTTATCTCTTGTTTATATCTCTTGATTATTATTTATAAAAATTGTATTTGTAAACTAAAACTGAAAAACATTTAAACCAAACTGTTACTCTGGAAAGGAAAACCATACATTCATTTGGATGTGTTTGAAATTAAACAATTATGGTTCTTATAGATGCTGCTTAGTTGTAACTTATGTGGGATTTGTTTTCCTGAAGACTGACACAAATTCACAACCCCAAATTCATTCTTTAGGAAAAGCTTCAACTGAAAAAAAAAAAATCAACCAGTTCTAGTAATCCACTAGCTGGAATTAAGAATACCAGGAAAATTAAAATTAGCATCCACTTTCCAAGTACTGTAGGAGCCTGATAAACCTCCATGCAGCTTTTCTTTAACCAAAAAGAGTTCATAGAAATCCCTTTTAAAGTAGAGGACAAAACAAAGAAAACCTTCCTTCTTGATCTCAGAGAAAAAAGACAGATACCTACCAATTAGAAAGATGGCTCTTGCCACTGACACATTGAATTGCTGCTCCATAAACTTAGTCTCATAGGTTATCAAACCAACAAGTGAATTATATTGCAAAATAGTGAGGAGTACATACACCAGGAAAATTGGGTTTCCAAACAGCTTCTTCAAAGTTGGTAGGAAATCTGCAATGGAGAGGTATATGCTGTACACCCTGCTAAACACAGAGAAGAATTGTTTTGGCATCTGTTAGCTAATAAACTCAATCTTGATTTAATTAATAGCAGGATATAATTTTGTGCCTATCAAAATGTTTTCTAGCTAAAATGAGAATTTTCCCCACTGCCAAGACCTGATTTATAGAGTTACTGCTTTATGAGGCAGCAATACTGAACAGTGTGGGTAATGCTGGAATGGGACATCAGAAATCCCAGTTTATCCTGTTTGTGACTATTTATCAAAGGCTACAAAATGGCTTTCAACGCTGATCATCAATGATCAAACAGGAGAGCGTGAGGCCAAACAGGCCTCAAGATTAAGATTTTCTATTATATACTAATAAAATATTTTGCTGGCTGAAGCAGCAGCCTTTGCAAACCTTATGAGAACCCCATACAAGGCAGGAACCTTTGCTGAGATAGAGTATCTAAATCCATAAAATTGCACGTGCATACATATGAATTGAACTCTTGCAGGACTGAGTCCAGCACTGTGTACTTAATTATACTTAATTATACTAAGTTAATTTATCAAACTGTGAGTAACTGAGTTATAGGAACTATGCACTCAGTGAAACTTCCCCATCTGCCAAGGAAGAACTTAGCCCTATGTAGCCCCATGTTTCCCTCCCATATGTTGTTGTCAATTAAAGAGAAACCTTGAAAACCTGGTACTGGGATGTTTTGTGCCCTCGTTCTTCTTCAGGTTATAGCTGTAATACATCAAGTGACTACTACTATGTTGAACTGGGAAGCGCTCAGAGCAAATGCAGGAGCTTTTTCCAGTTGTCTCACATAGCAGGGGGAATTGAAGCACACTGTCAGCACTCAAGGTTAATTTACAGTTTAGAGAGAGCACTTTTAACCATCATATGCGCTGCAGCAAGATATATTTTGCTGCACGCTGTACAAACCCACTCTCATTTCAGAGTGGATCCCTTGGAGAGAATTCACATGCAAATGTTAGGCTGTAATCTTTCACCTTTTACTGCCTCAGAGAACTTTAACTGTGGCTGAACTGGGGGATCTATTTTACAATGATCTCCCTGAAAAGCCATAGACAAATGACTAATCTTCTGATTTTCATCTTCTCCTTCTTTTGGCAAGGAGTAAGGCAGGAACCAGAAAGGCAAAGAAGCTATGAAGCTGACTGCTCCACAGATCAATAATCCAAGCCACCAGGCACCAACCCAACGAGTGTCCTTAGGATTTATGCTGATGGCATCTATAAAATACAGAGAGATAGGAAAAGAGATTAAATACAACATAGAGTAATTAAACTTTAATTTAAAAGTCAATTTATAAGATTTAAACACCAGGAAGAAGTAGATTTATATTTCATGTAATGACTTAAAAGGCAGCTTGTATTAAATCATTCCCATGCAGTCAAAAGTAAGAAGTTTCACCATCTCCATCTAGACCCATGGTGACATTTCCTACTGCAAACTGGATCTTCAACAATTTATATGGGGATGAGTGACATCAAGAGAGCCCTTAATCAGCAAAAGAAGATATTTCCTTTCTCAGTTTCTGACTGAAAAATTCTGACCCCAACCCCCAAACCAACAGAGTATTAGTATTTAGTATTTAGAATTCCAATCCCAAATGCAACAGGGTTGTCCTTATAATTCCTCAAATTTTCTTGGGTCTAGAGACATATAAAGTGTATTCAATAATGACATAGTGTTTCATACAGATCATTGTTCCACTTTTATCTAGAGAAGCTCATTTTTGCCAAAGGAGTGGCCTTTCATTTTTTTCGTTTATTCTTAGTTACTAAGCAAAGGTGTGATAAGGGCAGTTCCAGTCACACTACAGTACTGAAGATGTAAATCAAGCAGCAATAACATGCTAGCAAAAGTCTTTAGAGACACACTTTTTGGAGTAGTAACCTGGATATACACTGTTTGTATGCTGGCCCCTATTTTGCAGGCCTCTCAGGTAGATCATGGTAGGTCATGGAGGATCACGTAATCGCAGAATGGTGAAGGTTAGAAGGAACCTCTAGAGATCATCTTGTCCAACTCCCCTACTCCAGCAGAGACACTCAGAGCACAGGCACAGGGTGGCAACCAGGTGGGTTTGGAAGACCTCCAGAGAAGGAGATTTTACAACCTCCCTCGGCAGCCTGTTCCAGGGCTCTGTCACCCTCACGGGAAACTTCTTTCTCACACAGAGGTGGAAATTCCTGTGTTTCAACTTATACCCATTACACTTTGTCCTGTCACCAGCCCACTGAGAAGAGTTTGGCCCTGTCCTCCCTACATTCTCCCCTCAAGTCCTTATCCATATTGATTAAATCTCCTTTCAGTCTTCTCTAGGCTAAGCAGGCCCAGCTCGCTTAGTCTTTCCTCATAAGATAGATGTTTTTGTCTTTTAATCATCTTTGTCACTCAACGCTGGACCCTCTCTAGGGTCCACATCCCTCCTTTAATGGGGAGCCCAGAATTGCGCCCAATACTCCAAGCACGCCCTCATCAGAGCTGAGGAGAGAGGCAGGATTCCCTCTCTTGACTTGCTGGTAACACTCCTCCTGATGCAGCCAGGATCCCATTGGCTTTGGACATGAGGACACTTCTGGCTCATGGTTAACTTGGTGTCAAGCAGGACTCCCAGATTCCTTTCTGCTGAGCTGCTTTCCAGCAGGTCAATCCCTAATCTGTACTTGATCTTGAAGGACTTTTTGCATCATAATGACTTTATAATTCTATGATCAATACCTCACAGCCTCTTACCAACATCCACAATGCCAATATCAACCCACAGGTTGGCACAGAAAGATCCAAGCAGGAAGCCTAGGGTTGGCCCAAACATCCCCGCAGATCTCACCACGCCTGCAGCATGAAGGAGACACCACAAACAAGTGAGTAAGACACTCTGTGGACAAGCATTTTGCTCTTCTAAGGAGGAGGTGGAGATGAAAACAAATAAGCACAGACTATCAGAGAATGTCTAAGACTAAGTCTTTTAGAGCAAAGAAAATGAATCTAACTCCCCAGACCACTAGTTTCAATGTGAAGTGTGTTCCTGGGTCGCAGAACAAATATGATAGAGAATCTATACTGCTGTGGTTTTTACCTGCCTCTTCCTCCTGAGGAGTTCTCTCCTCAGATTTCTGTAGTTCAGCTTACGGCAGTTGAATAAAGAACATAGTATTCCAGGTTCATTGAAGGGATTGAAATTATAACTTACATGGTGTTCTGTGATTTTAGAATTCAAGACTTTGTACTACATTTTCAGGTCTGTAACTTAAACAATAGCAGTTCAATCAGCAGTGTGCATACAAGAGGACATGTTTTTGAAGTTTAGAGTCACAGGTAAATGACAGAGGCAATAAGAGCGAACCTTGAGAATATTTTCATTGAGCAAAAAGGAAATATAAATCTGGCTGTACTCAAATAAAGTACCAGAGACAGAACCTTTGTTGGTTCATTGAGCAAGCTAATGGCTGCATTAATATGTACTTACGTACACACTGTGTTATTACACTGCAGAGATATTTCACTCATTAGTTTTGCAAACTCATTGCTGAATACAGTGGTTGCTCAACTAATGATCAAAGACTTCTAAAACGAATTCTTACAATGTAATTTAATCATATGAGTTTTCCTATCTGCTTCATTATTTCAATGACATATTGTTTTTACTCAGGCTTACTTAAATTGTTTGGAAAATCTAGCCTTCTAGATTGACCACTGACAATAAAACATTTGGCCTGTGTGAAGTCAGGATTTTGATATTGAAAGTCAGGAATTAGCTATTTCTGTTTATCAGTTAATCTAGAGCAGTTATTACTGCTCTGCACTATGAAAGCATATCTCCAAAGTTCAGACATTCAGTATCAAATTTCTAAAATAAACAGGTAAAAAAAACAGCATGCCAGTATCAGCAGGTTGAGATTTTATAACTCTTCTCTTTAAGATGATATAAACTTAGAAGGACAGTAATTTAACAATAATTCTGAACATTTGTAAAGTTCTTACATTTCACATTTGCATAGTTTTTAAAGAACAACTTCTTTAATATAATAAGTTTCCGCTATATTATGATAAGATAAAATCCACTAAGTTCACTATGATATTTTCCTACTATAATTTTGTATTATCCCTTGCAATTAATAAACAGCCCGAACTGTAAACAGCAAATCATACAAACATATCAATTATTCAACTGCTGCAAATTAGCATACCTCAACCTATATATTGACAAGTATCTATGACATAAAACCGGTTTTAAAATTTGCAACATACATTGGCTTAAGACTTGTTTTTATTAAGCCCCTGCCTTCAATAGATACAGGATTATACATTGGCATTCAACTTTGTGATGTAATTTAATTCATTCACAGGCTTATGAAACCAAAGGAAGTGGAGTACATGTTATTAAATAATTTTAATTGCCTATTATTCAAGTTCTAGAATCCTAAATCTGATTGCAACTGATGTCAGTATTAAGTTTCAATTACGCTCAGAAACTGAATTAAAAAAAATAAAGAAAGCCATCAAAAGCTTATAATATGAGCCAGATCTTCAGAGATACTCTGACAACATTTGTAGGAGCAGGAGTTAGATATCTGAATACTATAAAATACCTAAGTTAGGTGACTAGTATGGAACACCAGTTATAAAAATAATTTGTAAATTTATAGATTATTAAAAAAAGCAGTCAATCATTTCAACCTTTCAAACTTTACTCTAGCAAAGGGGATTCTAGCAAAGGGAACAAAGCAAACCAATCAGAGCCTTACAGTCCTACCTCCTGATGAATAGCAGTTGCAGACAGTGGGGCAAGTTGTTATGTCTCTTAGTCATACTGAGCACTGACCCTATGTGGAAGCAGTTTTTAGGACTGTATGCAGTGTACAGTCCATCATACCTGTAAGGGCATTAACTCAGGACCACGTTGATGACCTGGTAGACCTACATAAAGGTGTGTGATAATATCTATTTTCTGTTCTATATAATTCTATAGTAAAGTAATCATTCTGTACTAAGTTTTGTAAGGTAGCTAAAATAAATCAAAAAACAAAGTATAATTCTTCTCTTGTTGTTCTAGTCTATGGCGGTTTTAGTACTGTCAGCTACTCTACAGCTCTACCAAAATGATCATAAAGCTGTATTCTGCTCAGCTTTAGTGAAAAGCTGTCTCCACCACAATAGTGGCATAAATAATGGCACAATAGTAAGAAATCTGCATTCTTGCTCATCAAAACATCAAAGAGCGGGAGAAGAAATGGAGACATGTTAAGGTGATGCTTTTGGCTCAGAGTCAAATGATGTGATGAGGAATTACAGGCTTACTATATTTGGTGGGTTGGCTTTTTTTTGCATTTTGTTCAGTCTATTAAAATATTGAAATCTTTTAACTGAATATGGATCTGAAAAAAAATCTTTTCAGAATGTCAAAATGAAACACCTGGATATTCAAAAAGAAAGTTTCAGTTGCATGACTCAAATTTTCATTCAGATGAATCTATACCATTTTCTCTCTCCTTCTATTTTATACTTTTGGTCTTATTTCCCTCAGTAGTTCCCAAAGTATCACAATCTCTCCTAGATCAGTCTCTAAGAAGAAAAAGAAAAAATCAGATCTACTTCTTAACCTACTTGAATTATAAACTCAGAGGTATTACAAATATTACAAATGCCTGGGGAGTGGAACTTGCATTTTTGTCCTCTATCTACATAGTATCTCCTTTTTCTTCAAACTACAGATTTCCTCATCACCCAATGAAGGCATTTGCAGTCTCGATCACCGAGTTTTTCTTGAAATTAGCATGATGTCTGACTTTCTCTATGACCAGTCAGCTTCACCAGTTTTATTTTCTGTATCATTTTCAGGAATCTTGAGTCACACAGAGACTTCAGAGTATAAAATCAAATTTGCAATAAATGTATTAGCTTGGGTGTAAAGACTTTCTGTCTTGGGCAATAGGATATGCTGCCTCAGCACAACAACAACAACAAAATCCCAATTAGAATTGATTTGTTACAACATCCTAGCATGGGCTTGGTTTGTCCTTAGGTAGCTATTGACATTAAAAAGCTTTCATCAGTAAGTTTGCTGCCTGTAAAATTAAAAACATCATATAAATTTGTGGAAACACAAGTTTACTGTAATTAATGATAACTCTAGTATTTATGGATAAGTGATTAGGAAGGATTTAATTTCTGAAGCTGTGTAACGAAGGTGATATTCTAACTCCAGATATCAATAACAAACACATGTGGAGAAATAAGTATCTGACCCTGTTTCTTTTCATCAGAGAGAAAACTGGCACATGTTGCAGAAGCCAAATGGAGAAAGCAAGTAGGAAAATCCCTCAAATGTAAAGCTGAGATCTCTATAGCATTCTTTATTCACCTCTGCAGTATGAGAAAGTACCAAAATAGAGTAGAAAAACTTTTTTGCTTGGCTACAGAAATGTTAGACAAAATGGCAAACCACCCTTTTGGATATTACCTATGTAAAATGCTGAATTTTCTTCTTTAGAAAAATCATCAATGTACGAAACCCCTAGTGGCATAACTGGTGCTTCCCCAATTCCACGTAAAAGGTTTCCCATCAACACAAAGAGCCATAGATAGGAACTTGATGTTTTCTCACATCCTGCAGGCCATAAATATTAACATTTTTGTGAACATAGTTATGAAAATATTTTTTGCAACATAAAAATAACATAAAATACTTATGTACAGCCCTATTATGAGCTTGTAAGTATCAGAGTTTCTGTTAGGGGTTTCAGTATTATTAAAGAAAAAAGAGTATACAAAATGAGGATAAGCCAAAGACAGGATTCTAGTATCAAATTTCATGCCTACCTGAATGTTTCACTTCTCTTGGTGTTTCAGTAACATCTAAAACTGGATGGTCTACAGGCAGTGCTGGGGAGCAAGCTGATAAACTTGTAGAAGAGTTGTCCACAGTAACAGTTATCCTTTCATAATTGTAACTGGAAAACAACTGTGTAAAATACAACTGACATACATAGGAAAATTTCTGTTCTCTGCAAGGACTGAATATGATCCTTGTCCTCATTGGGATTTTCAAAGTACTGTGGTCATTCTAACACCAATATTTTCCTTAGTTAAAGGGTCAAAACACTGTTCTGGGTCTAAGCGACCATTCTTATGACTCTAGGACAGAGTTCCACCAGCATCTGTCTACATACAATATTGCTGATATTTTTCCATACTGGCAACTTTTCTTACCTAAGTGCCAAATGTGTAATACAAAAATAAAATAACTCTATTTAATAACTCTATTAGATCTCAGGATCTAATGGTAATCTACATTTATCTATAAAGAGATTTAGCACAGCCTATAAACCCTTGTCCCAGGAAGGCTGCATTTAGGTAGCCAGCTGCTACTGCGAGTTTGCCAAGTAACCTGTAGCAGGTCTGGATAAAACTACACTGCATTGGCGTGAATGGAGAGCAAATCTTCCCTCTAATGATGCTATCAAGTGATAGCATTTAATATTATGATAGATAACAGTAAGGTTCCCATGGCTATTGGGTTTTGGAGAATGTTCATTATTCAGCTGTGAGGTGGGGCTAAGTCAGAGATTTTTCCCTAGCTCTGTCCCATGCAGCATAGTCTCCCTATATTTCACAGGCAGAGTGGTGGCTGTGCCCCCTTTCTGCACCACAGTCCCCAGATATAACTCTTTATGTGCTTTATTTATGCAAGTCTTGGAGCTAAAGAAGATTTATATTTATATTTAAGGAAGATGTACATTTACATTTACATATACTTTTAATTTCTGAGAGACAGAGGGGCTTTATTTTCAGCTACTGTTCAGTAAGACTGATGAAGAACTCAAGAGACAAGAACTCTGACAGCTATGCAGGCACTTAGCTTAGATTCTATGAGTTTTTTAAATACTCAAGTCTTCCAGCTAGTCCAGTGGGAGGTAGATACACACCTTCATAATTTTAAGGAGCTCAGCATAAAAGAGGATCCTTCCCATAATATCTCATTAGAGTTTAAGTATTTAAAAAAGGAGCACATTTAAAAAAGATCTGTGTCTGCATTTAACTGTGCCAGGTGAAAAATTCAATTCAACTTATGTATAATTATGAATAAGGTTCTGTAGCAATACAGACGCTCTAACAGAATCACAGAATCTTCAAGGTTGGCAGGGACCTCTAGAGATCATCTAGTCCAACCTTCCCGCTCCAGCGGGCACACCTAGAGCATGTGGCACAGGGCGGCAT
>JAUBOD010000719.1:1374740-1390073 GCA_032353885.1 Nothura maculosa | reverse complement strand
TACGAGAGATGCTCCAGTCCCTTAATCATCTTTGTTGCCCTCCGCTGGACCCTCTCTAGAAGCTCCATGTCCCTCTTATACTTGCGAGCCCAGAACTGCACACAGTACTCTACTCTGGACTTCAAATTTCTTTCTTATCTACCTAGTTGAAAGAGCTGTGCTTTCAGAAAGGAAATCAAAAAGCAAATATTAAAAAAATCCTTTTACTAAAACCTTCCAGTTTTCTGGAATAAACTACTATCATCAAGGTTTTAACTGAGGTGTAGGATTTAAAAAAAAATCACATGACCAAGTTCAATTAATGCACATTTTGAAAACTGTCCATATTTACCGTCCCATTAGGAACTGAGGCATCACTGATAAAAATGCTCCAAGTGACATAATGAGACATCCAACAGCAATTAATTTTGGTCGATGGACTTTTGGCCCAAGGTAACTCACCAATAGCATTACCATTAGGTTACCTGCACCATCAGAAAAAGATATCAGTAAGATTACAAAAGAAAACATGTTGAGGGGGAATCATGTGTTAAGAAGGGATAGTCTTCTATTCTCATGGAAAGTAGACATACCTATCTCAAAGCTGCCATCAATTATGCCAACAATTGATGAGGAAATTTCAAATCTCCTTTCAATTTGACTGGACATGCTCTTCATATAACTTCCAGAAAATCCTTTGGCAAAAAAGGAAAAAGCTAGAGCTCCAAGAAATATCTGAAGAGAGAAAATATTGGAGTTTGCAGAAAAATTTTTCTTTATGACTCAGCAACCTACTCAAGGAACACAAGAATCAGATTTTTTGTTTTCTAATTCTGCATAAAGAGGTTAGGAGGTTCTTTCCACCGTTTTCACTTAAAGAGCAGGTGCTACTTGCTTTACATTTGGGGGCCTGCAAAGTCTTTTATTTTACCTTGAAGAAAGTTCATTGATTTAGGCATTGATTCTGCATGCCTTCTACCTCTCTACCACATATTGTTTTAGCCATTTACTTTCTTAGAAAAAACTTGCTGCATACAGTTGTGTTTTATAGGTAGTATTACTATGGCATGTTCTTCTTACTCTTACTTTTTCTATTTTAAAATAACAAATAAAAATATGTAGCTCTTTTAGAAATTGCTACACATAGGATTATACCACATCTATAATGTATTCATTAGCAAAACGTGGCACCATCTTCTAATCACTGAATTAATCTGTTAAGTTTGCGGTGCCTAGAATCAGAAGCAAAAACATTGTTTCCAATACATGTAGCATAAATTATTACCATGCAAAATTAACTACATTTTTATAGAACTTCAAATTATGTTTTTAGTCTCCTAAAGAAAATACATGCTGAGGGCTACTGTCCATACCTTTAACTTTGAGCAACTATGGCACATGTGCTTGGCAAGAACTGTTCTGCCATTGTTGTCCGTGAATGGTGGCTTGTCTTTAAGTTGGCCAGCAGTGATTCTCCCATCCATGGTTTTCCTTCCTTAAATTGATATGCAGGCCTTCCTAATAGAAAATATGACTATGAGTTGCTATTACTCACATAACAATAAAAGCTTCTTCAACATTTTCCAGGTATATTAGACAGTGAGACACTATTTGAAGCACAGAGTAATGGTTTATTTTTTTCTCAGAGGGGATTTTGAGTAGTGTTCAAAATGCCATTATAATGACCTAAGGGTTGCTCTACCTGCTTTGGGAAATCTGCTTTTTAAGAGACTTCAGGATCTTGATTGTATAGAAAGGAAGTTGGAGAGAAGTTTCTCACAGTATCAGTATGAAGAAAAGAAGTCCTGAGCAGTTGGAGCCTGGGAGAGCATTACAGAGAACCATCTCCACTGTGCTTGAACTAATTCCTGTGTTCTTCATTAGGCACCTGCTTCTGGTCACTGTTTCAAGCTAAGTCAAATTTTGGTCTTACTCAGCAAGGCTACAGATATTGTGAAATATTCACAAAAATTTGCATTGACTTCATAATTATGAATTTGCAGTAATGCTGAACACTCCTCTGCACAATTCTGGCAGCACTCTTATGAAAAAAAAGTATTTTTGGATAAAAAATAGAATCATCCCCAAAATTATGATAGAGGAGAGAAAAAAAGTAAGGAATGTAATAAAGAAAAAGATGTATTAGGGGAAAAAAAAGATGGTAATTGTAGCTATTTTAATGAGACCACAAAAAAAAATAAAATTTAACTCTGATACAAGGAGTTGTCTTGGCTATTTGAGTAGCTGTAGGTTAGGCTGATTAGGGAAAATCTATTAATAGGGAGGATCTAAAGTGAAAACAAGTTAAGCAGTCCTATTGCTAAGCTCCTCTGTCAGAAAAATGGTGCAAAAGTATTGAAATCAATGAATTTGCTCTAACATGCCCTGGCATAAATATCAACCTGCCACATTTTCTGCCCATTGATATCTCATGTATTCCAGTTTGTAGAAGTGCTAAATTCTTGTTGAACTTTTTGAAGTCCTCGTCCTGCAAGCCTTGGAGGCCAGATGAGCTCTGAGTTCGAGTTCTATCTTGAGGTATCCTGAGAGCTCTTAGACATCGGATCTGCTGGGCTCCTGCAACGTCACCAGCTAACATGCAAGGATCAATCTGTTCCCGTGGATTGCTCTGTTCTGCCAGGCAAGGCAGTGAGGTCCACCCACCCTCAGCAAGGTCAAGGCTCTCTTATCCAACCAAAGCCCAAATTTAGTTGCTCTTGAAGACTGTGAATAGGTGTTAATGCCCAATAAAGCGATATAAAACCTCATAAGCACTCACTTCAATTTTATCATTTTTTGTTACAAACCCTACTCCAGGAAGACCCTCCAAATGCAGCTATGAAAGGTGAGCATATATATATTACACAGTATCCCATATCATATGAAGTTTCTAAAAAGATCTAACATTTCTTAGACCATTTTAAAAAGATCTCAACTCAAAAAAGATTGAAAACAGCAGTCTTACATAATTAAGGTATCATGAATTCAAACTTACCCCAATCTTCACAAGCTCTTACCAGAAAGACAGAGTTCTCTAAAGCAAACACATCCTTTATTGATTTGTATTTTGATGATGATTAACTTTGCAAAATATCTGACTCTGATAAATAAACAGTATTTAAATCAGTGATGTGATTTTCTTTTTCACAATATTTAATTTTATGCTGCCAGCCTAATAGCATACCTTAAACATAAAGCAAATATAGAACTATATTAAGTCACTTTTTCCTCTGCCTAATGAAATAACAGCATTTTCTTTGACAACTGTATAAAAACCTGGACTTTGGTAAACCAGTTAATCATTGATATCACCAGTATTTACAATTAAAATGAATCAGGATTAAAAAGAAAAAATAACATAAGATTAAACTAGTAGCAACTTAAAAAAATTGATGAGAATAAATAACTGCAGTACAGAAGGAGAAAATGTTCCACGACTGTCAACAGTGCTTAGCCTTTAATAAAAATATTGAATCGCAGAATTGTGTTTTTGAACTTAGATCATCTCTTCCAGGTTTAGTGACACTGCAATGTTCACAGACCCCATTCCGTCCCACACTAGCATGCAGCCATTACACAAACATGCAAACTAGAGGAGAGAAATGGCAAAAAAAAAAAAAAAAAAGAGTGAGAGACGGAGAGGTGGGGAGAGGCAGAGAGATTTGGAGACAGAGACAACTTACTTTGTGTCACTTCTGTGTCAGGCTGTTGCTTTCCTGTGCCCAAGGGCTTGCAGGCTTGGAGCCAGAGCAACGTCACGGCACAAGTGCAGCCTACTCAAAGTAGAGCACTGAGCACTCCACCACATTTTTTCAGATTCTAGATTTCCTTCTTACAGTGATTGCAAAACTTTCCCACAGTCAGTGATACAAAAGCTTTGCAAAAGAAGGCAGGTTTATTGCTCTGTCATTACTTTGGCAGTCTATCTGCCAGCCTGCTTGTGTTGCCAGCCTCTCCCAGAAGGAACAACTTGTTTTCTTCTGTTTTTTTCTTTTTTTTTTTTTTTCCCTCAAGTCTAAATACTAAAGCTATTTTAAGCAGCTCTACTGAAGGGAACTTTCTGCCACATTAGAGTGGCTTTGCTCATGTGCAAGTGCTCTGAGAGTTTTCCAAAGTGTGCTACTTGCATACACCGTGACGTGCACTTATAGATGCCTTGGCTGTGGGTCTCTTTAGAGGTGACTTAGCTCCTCAGGAGGACATGAACTGTTCCTTCACATCTGCCTGCTTGAATATGGGTCATCTGTGCCACCACCCTGGTGACAAGTTGAGAAAGTCGTTCTCACAGAGTCCTGAAACAAGGTGGATGCCCTCAGGAAATCACTGACTCCGGCTATAGCTTTCTGTGTGTCAAAGTCAGAGCAACTTAACACAACCATGTGTCATTCCTGTGAGTGTCAATAGGAGAGGCAGAAGCCACCTCGCAGAGTAGTATCTGAGCAAATACAAGCAATGGACCTATTGCATAGAACTAGTGTGACACTCATATGCTGACCACCCACAAATAGAAAATCAGCTGTCACATGTAAGCAGGCACACAGGGTATGCAAAAGCAGCTAATCGTTGTCTTCTTTGAAGTGGATTTGTCCAGAGGACAGGAAAAAAAAAAGGATCTAAGGATCTGGCCTAAAGGTCCTTCCAGGTATTATAAAAAAGATTCTCAAGAACAGGGGGTTTGCATTGGCTTGTTGCCACATAACAGCATGGTGTTCACTTGTACAATGACAAAATTACAAAGCCGGATTCACGTTTTATTAATGGGCCATTCTTCTCAAATGATATAAATCTAAATATAGAACTAAATATAGCAAAAAACATCTTCTTGCTGCAATAACTTCACAAATCCTAGAGGAAAAGCATTGTGCTGCCATTACTTTTCTTTACAGTGAAAGGTAAATTTCCACAATCCGTAAGAGTTTGACAAAGTTTGGTTGATGAGCCTTCAGTAGCCTTCTCAGTATAAAAGACTGGCCCCATGTGTTTGCCAAAGATAAATTTGACTCAGTGAAATGCATGGCAATTTATTATTTACTCATGAAATCTAAATTAAATCTAGAAATGTGTAAATTTTCCCTTTCCCTTGGAGCTTACTAGCTAAATGCAGACAATCATTTCATCTGTCACATTCACACTTACCATGGATTTTACTTGATACACTTTTATGTATTGTACTGTGACGATTACCAGATTTTTTAATTAGGAGCTTTTACTTGCTTTTTTCACAGCTTTAGTTTCAAATTTTCCACATTGTCTCTATGCCTGGATTTATACTGTGGCTTGCCATTAGTGAACAAATCAGAATATAGCTCATTCATGGATAAAAAATGGATGCAATACAGATACATTTTATCTGTAATTTTTTTTTATCTATAATGATTTTAATTATGAGGTTTGAGTATTATCCTTTAAATATTTGTATTCTAGATTAATGTACCTAGTTTTAACCTCAGGAGTGAGTGCATGTATGAAACTTTCTTTCTCTTAAAACAACTCAGACTACATCAAACACGACCAAACGTAGACTTTAGATAAACTGGTTCACTATCTCAGCTATACATACATCTAAGTAAAGAAAAACAATCTTTTCCTAGCTCTTAATGACTTAACTATATAAAAGAATAATTTTAAATCCTTAAATTAATTCCCCAGAATATCATCAAAATAGAGCAGAATTGATTTTATCTGATAATTTATGAGTTGTATATATTGCAGCCTGTATTAGGACCTGTTTTAGCTATGAGAGTATTACAAAGTTTGAGTAAAAAAATGTATATGAACATCAGCAGTGGGTTTTTTATTTGTCATTGCCCCTGCTTGCAATCAGGTGGAACAACAGAAGACTATGGGAGATGCGATTGCAAGTCCATTGCCTAGGAGGAGAAAAGGAACAGCAAAGTTCTGAAAGTGAGATATTCAGAAAAACCCCGTTAGCACTTAAAGCATTAAAGCATTTTAAAGTTGAATACAGAGGGTTTAACTTTAGAGGTCATGACTCTTTTTTGCGATTGTCTCACACCGATGGATAGGATCCATTTTCATGACAGCTTTACCGGGATCCAATGCAGAAACATCCAGATGAACCGGACAGTCATTTTCTCTTTGAGAAAGTTAGAGGAGAGAAAGAAAGAAGCTTTTCCAAGGATGACAGTTGTTTGGTCTATTTTAATTACTTACTTCAGAATGAGATGAAATGACTCTTGGTACAGATGTGAAAGAAGACTAGACAGCAAGGTCAGCTTTTGATAAGGGGAAGTCAGAAGAGAAGATTCCCACCACGAGAGACTTCAGCACTCCCATAAGAATAGTTGCCTGTAGCTTCTGCAAAGTGCATTCTTGTACCTGTCATAGTGCTCCTCAGTGCCACTCAGCTATGTTGAGGCAGCTGTTAATAGATATAAGAGAAATAAGTGCCCTTGTTGTGGAAGGACAGTTTTGGTGAGGCAAGGCACAGCCACCGGGTCCTGGCCAATCCCCCAGCATGTGTTGGCCAAGCACCTCATCAGCAGCACACGTGGGTGCCTCTCAGCGAGTCACCGTGAGCGCTGCTGTGTCTGACAACTGATTGGCCTTGCCCTGCTGGGAACCTGTTCTGCAAGGTCTGTGACAGCACCAAAAATCAACAGCAGAGAAGATCAATAACATGCTGCTGTTTGTTGTCACTGACGGAAATGGCTCCTCCTTCTGTTGTGGCTTGGTGCTGTGCTTCCGCAGTGGGCTGAGCAGCTGTGGCTCCCCTGTGATGAGCATTGGGAAGAGGGGCATCAGAACCACTACGATAGCACGGAGAAGGCTCTCAGGATGGGAGCTGCCTCCTGGCTCTGGCCAGGCACGGTGCGGTTTACCGCTTCCAGCCAGGTTCCCAAAGCAGAACACGGTGTTCCCGGTGTGATGCACCTGGCGGAACGGAGCTGCCCATTGACACCCTTTGTGTGTTGTGAACCGCGTCCAACGGGTGCAAGATATTGTGCAGCTGGGGACAAAAAAAGGAAAATTCAAGGCAAGTGAGTGCCCATTCCCCATGTTCAGCTGATTGGTTTGCCCCGAAGGTCATGCTGTGTTTTAACTCCAGCAGTCACATAAGAACTTGCAGAAGTTTAGGGTTTGGCTATGTGCCATACAGAGGTAAGCCAAGTGGCAGCTCCAGCTCAAGAGGCAGCCCATGGAGCGCAGCAGCTCATCCATCAGCAGCAGAAGCATTGTGTGAGGGGAACAGACTTGTTACTCTTCTAGTTGCACCTGGTTGCACTGGTTGAGCTTGACTATCAGCGTTCAGAGCCTTGGACTGCCCAGTCCCAAGTGCCAAGCTTGCAACCTAAAGATCCCATGTGGATGCCATGCCTGGCTGATGTGGCTGCAAGAGCAGTACTTGATGAGCTCTGTCTGCACTGTTGGCTTCCTCTTAAGGCAGCAATTAGCAGTGAAAGGAGGCCAAATGTGAATGCTGATAGCTTGTCTCATAGACATCTTAGATACTGAAGCAAACAATGAAGTAGTCAAATATACTGGCTCCAAAGTGGAAGTGTAGCTATCGCTGGAAACCTACAGAAGATAGATGACCATCTCCTATTCGTGCCATTTGAAATCACCTGTTCTAAGTATTTCATATGAAAGCAATATTAGTCTGGAATCTCATAAAGCAAGAAAGGATTTTAGCTCCTAAAAATGACAGCACGAGTGTAAACAATGCCCGATCCAGAGGATAAGGAGAGACAAGCCTCTTTGAACCGGTAGCCAGCACTGGGAGTAGTGTTTGCGCTTTCCCAAGCCAGAGGTTTACCAAATTTTAGGAGGAAAACAAAAGTTCCCCATCTAAATACTTAGTTCTGGACACAGAAATACATCTAAAGATTAGGTAGATGTGAATCAATATGCTCACAGCAGCTCAAGAGCAGGGGAAGCATAGGTGATGCATCACAGTGCGGATGTGAAAATCATTATTAATGCCATTATTTTGATTTATTTGTATATAAGGCTGCTGTAAAGTTACCTTCACCTTTTTTAAATGAGAATAAACCTCAAATTATTTTTCTATACAGGACTATAATTATTTATGCATTTTAGGATTTCTTTTTTCTACTAAATGATGTTGTAACAATAATTATGAGAAAACTTTCAGAATTCTGCTTTCAATTAAAATGTGCTAGACATGAGAAGCTTCAACAAAAACATATTCTGTTTTCTCCCAGATTAGCATTTCTCACTTTCAATTCCAAATACAGATTTGAGAAGGCAGCTTTTTTTTTTCCACAGCTACTTTTTGAGGCAATATGTTATATAAATTTTTGTTTTTTAATGAAATGATAATATCTTTGTATTGATGAAGCTTAGTTATGATAATTTTGCATGAGAGAGGGTATTTTTTCGTGAGAAATGTGTTTAAAAATGTTTTATTGGAAAGTGTCACTGAAACTATTGTGCAGTATAATCTCAGAGAATTACGGAATTATTAAATAATGAGTATTTTTTTCTCATAGGCCCTCAGTTAAGGAATGTAAAGATATCTTCCTCATTACTAGTGATTACCCATTACCTCATTATCAGCGATAATAGGATATACCTTAAGAAGACAGTATATTCACTGTTTTGGTTCTCCATTCCATGCAGTAGCCATATTTCTTCATGTTGAGCCACGTTTCTTTGGTTTTTAACTGTATTTGAGTATTCTGAAAAGGAAAAGTAGGAGTCCTGAAATACATTTCTGCCATTCAGTTTCTCAGGGTCAATGACAACACTGTTTTTAAAAAATGGTCTTTGCTTTTTGTTCTTAAAATATTATTTTATCCAGGGTCTTGCTACATGTAGTAAACAGTAAGTGTTTACTACATATATGGACAATGCAGGCTTACTTCAGAGACATCAACAGAAGTAAATATCTGAAGACCGAACACAGAAGGGGGAAAAAAAAACAGATATTAAATGAAATGAGTAAGTCCATGTTAAAAAAAAATATCAGCAGAACAGAATGTCTGTGACATACTGGGAAAATTTCCAAGACAGTAAAAATGAGTATAAAATAATCTCCAGAGAATCTCCATGCCATTTAGATTCTATTATCAGACTTGACAAATATTAGCAAATATGTGCCAAGAAGTATTGGCAGCAGAGAATGCAATTTTACTTACTGCATTCAATTTATAGACCCAGAAGAGCTAAACCAACACAATTAGACTGGAATTAGAAGCCTAGGTCACTAAATTGCTCCCATCTGTTCATTTCTAGAATCACTGCCTAGATTCAGTGTGAACTCATTGCCAATCCATGGCAGGTGAAATCTTGAACAGCCCGGGAGTTGCCAGATGCAACTTGCAGTGCAATTGCTATATTGAAGCCAGATGCACCAGATGTTGTGTCCCCACCAGAGTGGAGATGCTGGTGGTGTCAGCCCTAGCTTATTTCCCTTCCCTCTCTTTCTCATGACCACAAACATTATTCTCTCATTGTGGAGAGCTGCCTGCCAACTCACCTGCCTTGGGAAGTCAGGATTTGTGATTTGCTCAGCAAACTCCAGGTCATATTGCAACTATGCAGGTTCCCACTGGCAGTGCAAATCCTGTGGGACAGAGGCCAGCTCATCTTCTTGCAGAACTCACACTGAAACCTGACAAAGTCAGGGCAGCAGTACATACTAATTTTCAAAGCAGAAATGAAAATGGAAAGAATTTATAACTTAACATGATAATTTGGGCTAATGTGCCAGTTCTCCTCCTAGGGTTTGTCTCATCTTTCTAGGGCAAGGGATTAATCTAATTCAGAAGGACAATGTTCATGACAAAAATAAGATGAAAAAAAAAAGATCTGCAGAAATCTAAGCTCTCCTCTACATACCACTGGCATTACTGATTAACAGACAAAAACCAAGACTGAACTTTTCCAGTTGCAAGAAAGCTTATAACCTTATCCAACCTTCATTGCACAGGCCTTGCCTGATCTGAAAACTTGGCAAGATAAATTAGTCAAGAAGGTTAAAAAGAGAGAATAACTTTGTTTTTAACACACTTGATCTTAGAAATGACTTCTTTAGGATGCAGAAGAGTATTTCAGAAGCCAGATTTCTACACAAAAAAACTAACATAAAAGGAGAGATATATAGCACTAACAATTGCACTATATGGGTGTTGTTACTGCCTACATCCCCTAGTAGTATCTGTCTGTTAAGTTCTAATATCTGAAAAATAAGTGATTGTATAAACACTGGTAGTTATATGAGTGTGTGTGTGTGTGTGCGTGTGTGTGCGTGCAAGCAAATAGCCTTGGCAGAACATGCCTCCAAATACCTACCCATAAGTAGAAGTCACAAAGCAGGTACCAGCCCTATCACAAATGCTACTACCCCAGAGTTCAGATCATTTCAGAAGAACTTTGAGAGTTATCATGCAGAATCTAAGTCACAAGGTAGGAGAATGGGAAGAGAAGGAGGGTTATGAAGCAGGGTCCATGCCCTCTTGAAAAATACATTGCAATTCTGAAAATGTGTGCAGAAATTTCAGATTTATTTCATTTAAAAAGTCTATCTTTATACCAGAAAGTTTTCTTGAGGTTGGTTTGCCACCTACAGAAGAAAGAAAAATCTTCACGTGTCAGACTGCACTCAATTGCCTTCACTGGGGCCTTCCAGAGGACAGCCTGGGAACAATAGTAAAATAGTAAAAGCAAAAGTACAGCATGATCTGGACCACTTTGTTTTCCATTAATCTCAAATGAGAGGTCTGTTTTTTTTCAAAGCCTCTTTGGAACCATTTAAACGATAACATTATTAAATCAGGCAGTCTTTAAACCAACATGGACTTGTTTTACAAAGATCCAGCCTCTGTGTTCCGCTTCTTTTTCTGTCCCCGACACACATGCCACCGTTTGCCATCCAAAAGGGACTCTCTGCCCTCCAAGTGAAGGCTTTCCTGTCACACTGCACAGGCTGTTCCCAGGCACAAACATGTGCATACATACATATCCTGAACAACTGCTGGTTGTATTTCCAAAATACCTCTTTTGGACGTTATCAGGCAAATATCACACATCCAGCCTGCAGCTACTGAGTAGGACTCATCCCAACAGAGCATTAAGCATTGCCATGCCTAATGGCAAGTTCAGCTAAAAATTGGTTGCTGAACACATCACAAGAGCAAACATATATGATTTTTTTATCATATGAGCAAACTGAAAAATCTGCAAAACAAAAAAAAATCTTCTGACAAATCTCATCCCAGGTATGCTTATCGAGAGACTAACTGACCTTTGAGTACTATATTATATGAGTTTGCTTGGCTGAGAAAACTCAATAGGAAAGAGGGTTGCTAAATAGAACCTGAGATAGAAAGGATATGGAAGCAGCCCACTGTATACATTAAACAACTAAAGAAAGAAAATGAATCTAACTGATAATGAGTCTTGTCCAAAACTATAATGCTTGTTGCTCAGCAGCTATACAACACTATGTGTATGTATCACAAATATGAGGCCTGCATTTATATCATAAACCTGACAGACTTGCCCTCAGCAAAATTATGCAATGCTGCATGTTTGGTTACCACACCTCCCTCCTGCTCATTAATTAAAAGGGACTTGACACACAACATTTTTTCCCTTTCATACTCCCAGATGAGAAATTTTTTCTCTAAAAAAACAAATACCTTAAACTCATACCTAAACCAAACCGTATCATCAGCAATATATAGGCATGCCCTTGGAATAGATGTAAATCCTTAATCTTAGAACATTAGAAACAGCAAGACAATGACATTAGTGTAAGATGCAACATTTCCTGTGATAGAGCTAACCTTGTTAATACTGACTTCTAAAATACTAAGGGTCTTGACATTGAAATTGATGGTAAAATTAAAATATGATAAAAACAATGAGAATATAAAAATAATATATCCTACATATGCCTAAACAAGGACATCTTTAGTGTTATCAAAACTTTAAATGAAGGGTTACTTTGTGAGTACTTGCTTGAAAGTGTCAGCTCAGTGCTGCACCAGGATCAAAAAAAATCAGAAATCAGGTATCATTATAAAAGGCACTGAATATAAAACAATAGATGAATACATGATATGCACACCGTTTTGAATACTGCTGACTTTAAAATATTTCTAAGATATAAGTATTGGTCACACTGCCAGAACATCAAGTGTTGATGTCTCAGTCAGCTTCTGTATCCAGCTTGAGCAGTCAACCCTCCACTTGGCAGGACTTTAAAAATCAAAACTCAACCCATAAGTATCATCTACTGAGCCAGTGATAAGTAGATGTGGTTGACTGTGTGGTGAAAGGCATGTGCTCAGCTCCTGATTGTTCAGAAAAGAAACTTACCACATCCTTTTATCAATTTAATACAGGATTTATTCAACTAAAGCCTTCATATGCAACTGCTTTATACAAAAACTCACATTAACTCTGTTACTTCCACCAACATTATTCCTCGTTTTGGCTTGTGTTATCCATAGTGCTGACGCAAACCTCAGGGCCTGAAAGAGCAGACCAAGATCAGCCCAAATGTTCAAGCATAGTGGATATGATTTTAGAACTTACTGCAACCTACAGCAGAAGCCTCTGCTCACAACTACAGCAATTTTGTAATCAGTCTTAAGATGTCTAATTGCATGAGCACAGCTTTCCTGCTTTAAGAATAAACATCAATGTGACCACATTTTAAAGTTAGGCACAAGCTTAAATTGCTAAATTGAAGTCAGCATTCTCAGAATTTGGAAGGATCAAGTCTAAAGTTTGGTTTTGCATATGGAGGAATAACTCCAACTTTTTTAAAATCTCCCAACCAACTTCCATAAATATTTGCTGCCCCAGCCATGTTATACTATGAAGACTTTATAAATATCATTTTGGAATTACCTGTACTCTCCATTTCCTGTTTTTGATCTGGAGAAATAAGGTTCCTGCCTTAGACTTCTACCAAGGAACTTTCTACCATGCCATTATCCACTCTCTCCAATCAGCACATTCTAAGTGGATGAGCAGATTGAGGAGCAGGGTAATGATTTCACACTGTCTGGTGAGGATGTAGCTACTCTGGGAGATGTGGGTGAGTGTGGCTACTCTGCCACACTTCCTCAAGCAGATGAAACTATTTAAAAGTAAATGAATGTCAGCATCAAAAGGCTAAATGACCAACTTGGAGATTGTCTTGTTTCCTTTCATTTCAAAACACATTGAATTAACAGGGCCTGAATCTTTTGGCAGACATCCATTAATATGACACAGATTTACTTAACAAAGCCTATTTGTTCGCCACAGCTGTAAATTTTGGTAGGCTGTAGCTTTCCACGTTTCCCAGGTTACCTTGGCACCAAACTCTGACTAAATGCCTGCAAGAGATTTTTAACTCTAGCTTCAGAGGAATGATAATCACGACAAGGTAGAATGACAGGTTTCACTAAGTGCCGCAGGGCAGCAAGAACAGCAATGTGCATCAGTTGTGCTTCAAATACTCCCAATACCTCTAGAATACCTGGAGCATGATAGAGAACTGTACTCACTGCTGTGTTACAGGCTACATCGGGTTTTCCTTCTCCTTCCTCATGTTACTACCTGTTCAGCTCTGTCACCCGATGCAAATGGAAAAAGGAGCTGTTACCTGTATTTTCAGGAAAATTAACTGCAAAGTGAAAAATTTAAATTTTGGAGCTGAATTTCCTGCTCTATGGAAGGAAAAGGGTGTTTTTACTTTGATGGTCATGATTTTGCCTCAACTAATCACAAACATACATATAGACAGTTAATTAGTCACCCTAAAGACTCTGCTATAACATTATGTAGCTGCTCTAATGTAAATATGTTGCTGAAATATCCTTCCTGCTTTTATGTGGCGTTAGAATGTCCTAGATGTATAAAATCAGAATAAATCTGAATAATACAGATTAAGTAGATAGAAAACCCTTGCAAATACTGGAATGCTGGTCTATGGAACAGAATATAGGTCAAGAAGACTCTTTCATGCCCTATGTAGATGGAAATAAAGTGACGAATCCTGAAATTTTCCTTGTCCTCACCATATACAAGCCTTGTAACATGCCCATAAAACAGCAGCTTTTTATTTAGATTTTTTTTTATTGTTATCAAAGCACCCAGACCATGTAAATAAACCAGATTCAAAACAGCAGGTGTCTACATTATGCAGATTAACAAACAGTCCCTGACTGGAAGGATTGGCAATATAATTAAGTCATTTTATGGAATCCTGAAGCCCAGAGAACCTTTGTGACCTGTCTATAGTCAATGAGAGAGGCTGTGGCAGAAACTGCTAGGGTGTTAAATGATGAAATCTGGCATCTCTAGAGTCTGGTGCAAAACTCTAGGAAACCAGGATTCAAAATACCTGTTTTTGCCTCACTACTCTTTACTCAAATGACTCAACCCTGGCATTTTTCTAAACTTTCACACTTCTTTCTACTCCTTGCTCCTTTGCACAAAACACACTTTGTCCTGAAATCTCTGTTCACAAATTAATATTTTTCTCAGGACAGAATTAGAATATAACTGGATGTAACTCTTTTAATGTCTGTCCAAGAGTTCACTAGTACAAGCAAAAAATTTGTCACAAAGATATGTCCAAGATTTACACTGAAAGATTTTTTTTTCATGATATGTCCTGCTTGAAGTGCTATTTTAGTGAAACATTTTCTTCTTCCTTAGTCTGCATTTCCACTGGTGGATTCATTAAGACTTTGCTTTCAGAAGATTTAACTTTCTTCTTTAAAATAAGGAGAATGAATACACTTGGGATATAGGACACTCCACGTAATAATGCTGGCAGACCCAGGTAGAGCCATCTGAAATAAAAGATGAGTTTCATTAAATAGATGGATTCATGAAACAATGGCAAAAGTATCTGGTATCTTTTTGTGATAAAAGCCAAGTTGCTGTAAAGATTGTGCCCTGAACCTCTTGGATTTTCACTTGGATTAATCTTTTTTTTTCCCCCACAAGAACTTCCTACTTTTCATGTTTATTATCAGACTTGTAGTGTGATAATGTCTGTTTTCATGGCAGATATTCAATGCATGTAAATATGGTAATGGGAACTTTTTGTTTAAAGAATCTGTGTCTGTGGCAAAGGTTGCACTTGACAATTCAAGCCAATACCAAAGAAAAGGGTTGTGTTAAATCTCTAATTCAGGAACACTTTATGTGCTAGATAAAGTTTGTGTACTATATAATGAGGAAGAACATATATCTATACCTCTACACATGTTATAATACAATAAGAAGGACAAGTGCATAATATATATACAATATACAATAATACAATAAGAAAGACAAGTGCATAAAAAATATACCTGTAAGTGACAATGTCATACATCCTGCATGCTCCCTCTCCTCCACAGCTCTTAGTACCCCACT
>JAUBOD010000719.1:1326575-1344647 GCA_032353885.1 Nothura maculosa | reverse complement strand
GTGTGCAGGGGGGTTGGACTAGATGACCTCTAAGGTCCCTTCCAACCTTACACATTCTATGATTCTATGATTCTATACTTATTCTGACAGTGATTATACTAGGCAGAGGTATGTCACAAGGAATTACTATATCTCATTTAACTGGCCAATAGTTAAGTGCTTAATTTATCCATGGCAGGTAATGAAACACCCAACTACATTTAACAAGAAAGGTGGGTTGGTGCTCACTCTTGTAATTGCAGAAACATAGAGAGGCACAAAACTGCCTGTTGTAAGACTGGATGCAGATTTCTTTAGAATATGTAGCACATTTTAGTTGTCTCTTACCTTGTTAGCGAGTATTTGTCAGCTACACATTAGTTCAAGATTTAGGTTTTCCTTCCACGTCCAGCTCTGCCATTGACTATACATTCACTGATGCTGAATGAAGCTGAAAAGACAGCATCTTTTCAGCTTCTTTCCCTGTAACACAATAAATAGTCATTTATGGAGCGCATTCCAATCCATACTTCAGAGAACATGTTGTATCTCTGTTGTTGTTTGTTTGTATTACTCTGTATATTCATTTATTTAAATTACTGGGACTGTCATAGCACTTCCGCTCTCTTAAGAAAAGAGTTTAGCTCTGTGATTTCCATATAGTTCTGTGATTTTTACGTTGATTTGGATGGCTTGTTTGTGCTTTAGCAAAATAGACTTGTGTCTTCCAGGCTTGTGTCAAATTTCACTGAACTATTCTGTTACATAAACTTCTTATTTTTAATGTTAGAAAACACAGATGTGCTAGTTGTCAAAGCAGCTTTTCAAATTCAAACAATTATGAAGAAAAAAAAAGTTGATAAACCTAACAACACAGTTGGGGGCAGTACTTCCTTTTTAAGCTATAAAACTTTTGTGGGTTCAGGTCATGAGCTTTCCACTAACGAGGCATGTTGTCTCCCATAGCACCTCAAGGAAAGTTAAAAGAGCTAATGTGCTGTAGGTTGACTGGCAGTTCAAAGGCTTCAAAATCTCTCTGGATTCTTTTCCTCCAAAGAAATGACATTAACTGTGATTCATCAATCAGGGGTTTATGTAACCCGATAGCATTTCACTTTTGCTATCCATCAAGTCCCAAAGATTTTTGATGTATGATAATATGCTTTGTGTACAGAGATATCTTCATTCAACTGGCGAGAGACCAGCTACCAAAAGATACTTAAAGGTGACACTCCCAATTTTTCCAGGGACACTTTACATGGATTCCTCTTCTAAAACACCTCAGTCCTAAAAGGTGTGAAACATCCTCCTCTAACAGTGGAAGCCTTAGGAATAAGAGGAAACTCCTGAAAATTAGGTATGCAGCTATGCATCTGCATATGAGCATGGCTTTCTAACTACAGACACCCCGTTTTTTAAGAACATGGTCATTTTTCATGGGTTTCCCCAATACCAGTTAGCATGAACAGTGTGACTATCTGACAGTCCTTTAAGAGGAAACTAGTTGTTTCATTCTGGGGTAACCTATCAGCAAGGGGTAGAGGATTTCCATGAAAAGTGAGTAACAAAAGCAAGTCAATATTATCAGAATCACAGTCATCAGCCAGAAGTCTATCCCTCCATCTGGAAATGCATAGAGATCCTATAAATCAAGAAATAAATTGAAGGTTATCAATGTAGACTGCAGTATAACCTATAGACAAAGGCTCTGATCCCAAAAGCATAATTTAAACTACCATTCCAAAGAAATGTTTAGTATGTACTCACTTTGCATTGATTTTAAAGAGATTTAACCATGTCCCAAAGTATGTTTCTGTGTTGGTCCGCATATAATTCTTTGCTTAATCAATTCCTGTGATAAGAAGGATTTTCATTTTTGTTCCATTGAAATCACAGCATTCATAGGCATAATATATGCTAGTGTAAAATTAATTTAAAATATTAATAGCTTAAAGTTTTGGGAGTCTCAGTTTCATTTCTTGCATTAATAAAGTGCCTTTAACCTTCTGCTGAACATTTGATTCAATGCCGTTTTGTTGCAGAAAATACCACTTCTTGAAATCATCCACGTCACTTGTAGTATCTGAACTATTTATGAGATCTTACATTTAAATGCTGTTTTTTCCACACCATTCATGCCTGCTATTAGCAGAGTAGATCTCTGCAGAAGTTGCATGATGGCTAATCAGATGGAAACTTTAATATATGGCGGAAATTACATGATTGTAATGGAGTAGAAATTCACTGATTTTTTTCAGATACATATGCTGAACTTCTAATGAATTTTTAATGATTTCTTACAGGAGAGAGAATCTCATGTACTGATTCATGTTCCTTATGCCTCTCAAATTCTTTTCTCATTTGCAGACGTAGTGAAAAGGTCAGGTGTTCTGCCCTCACACCCAATATTGCAGGCAACCAGTAACCACAGCTCCAATGCACCCCCCTCTCAAGGAGGGGCTACCTTACTTGGCAGTCTATCTTACCTGTGTCGACATACCATAAATAAGTTGATGCCTGTTTCAAGGCATTGCCAACGTAAATCCTCCTACGTAAGCTAGTATACTGCATTTGCTCCTAGTGAAAAATCATTCCTAACATGATTCTCAGTTCAGCACAACTCTCCTTTTTAAATAGTAGAGAAAATGCCACTATTAATAGCAGAGCTGTCAAGGCTGCCTCCTATGAAAGACTCAGAGCGTTTCAAGACAAAGCCAGATTGTCATTTTCTTCCTGCAGCTTGCAGAGGGGAAAGAAGTCTGATTATTGAAAGTAAGATAGTTTAAGAGAAAACTTACTTAAAACTTATGCACTAGCTTAGTTAGGAAGGGCTGATGTGACTTTGTGGAGAGTTGCTCTTGGTAACACAACATCTTCTACAAACAGATGTCTGCACTTTTTATAAGAAGTTGGGGGGTGGGGAAGACGGATGGAGAGGTGATTCTTCATAGTGACCTTTAGGAAATTAGAAACCACTTTCTACACCCATCCTGCTCTTTAACCTTCTTTTCCCCTTACAGTAGCAAGAAGTGAGGCCTCAGGCTGTACTTCCAGTGTGTGCTTGGGGAATGTGCATAAGGAAACATATGCTGCAAGACAAGGTATGAGTTGACAGCACATCAATTGCAAAGAGATACTCCAAGAAATACCATTGCATTCCTTCCAGCAAAATGTTTTGTTCTGCAGTGAGGAAGAGCTGGTCCACATATTACTGTGGTGGTAGGAGGTATCAGCATTATATTGAAGAGCTGAATATCTTTTTATCTTCCAGATACCTCTTTATCTTCTTGATAGTTATTTTAGAGAATGATCACAGCAAGCAAGCAATGGATGACTTAGATTATCAAGAAGGAATAATACAAGAAATACTATGTCATATTACTTATTTCTCATTAGCATTGTCTAGAGCTCTGATATGTAACATGGATAACGAAAGGAGTTTTGTTGTATGTTTCTAGAAACAGGTTCCAGGAGAGTGAGGGAAAAAAAGTAAAAAATTTAACGTTCCTATTGAATTTATTGAACTATTGGAAGGTGAATTGTTGAGCACAAGGCAGTAGAAGCCATGCAGATAAACTCTACAAATTGTGAGAAGCGTTAGGAACTCCAACTCATATATCACAGTGCTGTTAGTTCTGACTTTTCTGATGTAAATATTGGTTTCATTCCTTTTTTGAGAGATTCCCAGCTTCAAGGACTAGTTCAGCACAAACTCTGCTGAGTTCATTGTCAGATCCATCACCAGCATTAGCCCTTTGAGGCAACACTGTCATTTTTCATTGTTGTCAGACAAGTTGTTTTATACAAGAAAAGAAGAGCATTAAGATTTTCTTAACTATCTAAATATTTTTTTTCATTTGCTGGTCAGTTCCATAGATTGCCATCCTGTGTTTCTAAATCATGCAAGTATTTTTTCCACAGGTGAAAAATGATTACGTTTGTTCCTGCCACTGCTTCCACATTCCTTTGACAGGGTTAGAAAAAGTTTTGAGGTGAACAAGAAGAGCTATTTTATCAATGCTGAAATAGCATGCGCCAAGTAGCAGTAATAAAGTTTTGGTAGAAAAGGTATATCTCATAAAACAGTGCTTGAACACAGACATCCATAGTTTTACTGCTACCAGCAGCAAATTAGAACTCAAACATTGTAGTATTCACCAGCATAATACCAAACAAGAAATACTGTGAGTGCATTACAGCCAAAATTTTTAGGCTTTGGCACCCAAATGTAAATATCTAGCAAACTACTAAGGCTCCAAATCATAGCAGTCTAGTGCAACTTCATATTTTGTCCATTATCCCACCCAGTCTGTAGTTGTTAGGGCTATGTACTATCTGTCGTGCCTGTTTGTTCTGGATATCTTAGGACATATAAAATGACAGTAGAAAACTATGGTTAGGTATTTGACCTATTCCTCTAATTTCAAATTTGGCCATTTGAACACAAGGCTTTTTTTTTTTCCTCTTTGATTTTTGTTTTGATGTTTGGTTCAGATTTAATTTACAAAAAGGTGATAAAAAAGTTACAAAACCTAAATAATTTGTTTAGCTCACATGCAGCATCATGCTTAGTCCAAGATAACAACTATAAGCAATGACATATATTCTTTTCCCTTTCAGTAATGGCAATATTTACATTAATGCATATTAATGCATTATTGTTAGGGTTTACTGAAAATAATGAAATATGCTCATTTCAGATTAATCCCCCAAATATTTCTTACTTTTCATGCTGCAGACAAACTGAACCATGAGTTACTCACACACTTCTAATTCTTGGTTAATGAGCAATGGTGTAATTTAATGCAGACAACCTGCTTGCACTGCAGAACAGCATCTGATGAAGTACATGCAACAGGTATTATAGCTCTCTGTGACTCTCACAAAGGGAAAAGAAATATCCGTTACCGAAGTCTATATGTGCGTCATTAATGTTATCAAGCTAATGTGGAATTCAGAAAGGGAAAAGCATCCAGGAGAGTGGGGAACAGCTGCCTAGCAGGTGCCAAGAATAGCCCAAGAAAAAGGCAGAAGGAGACTGCTTAAATGTTAGGCAAATGAGGACGTAAAAAAAAGTTAAGGCATCTATAATGGAATTAATTTCATATATATATAGACACCTCCAGTGTAAACATCTATATGTGAGCTAGTCACGCAAGACCACTTTTATAGGCAATGAGGAGATAAATCATCTGAGCTATTTTAAACTCCTACATTAAAAACATGCATAGGAATGCACTTTCCTCTCATTCAGATCCATGGATCCCACTCCTCAGCATGTAAAAGCAGCAGACATTCAGGTGAGACCGGGTCCCTTTTCCTCTGCTACCAGTAAGTTACCATACAGTGCATGCTCATCATCTTGCAAATCAAGGCAAGCAAGCAGGCAGCCTCTATAAAGAACTGGGACATGGGCATTTTGTATCCTCTGCATCCTTTGAAAACCTCAGCTTTGCTGTTGAGGTTGGCAAGCCTCAGATAGGCACAACACTTCAGACAGATCTTCATATACAGACTGAAATGAGATTGTAAGTAGGTAAGCCTACCATATTTTAACTAAGACAGAATTCTCTCTTTTTCTTTTTTATTTAAACTCGGAATCCTTAATTTCTGCTTCAGACTGATAACATTAGTTATGCATGATAATTAAATTATTTTTGAGACTAAGATTAAGGAGTTTGGTTAGTGATTAAACATAGTTGATTATAAATGAAGTTTTATAACCATTTTTTGACGGTAGTTACAGCAGAGATCTTCATTCTTGAAATCAGAGTTATGAATGCCCATGATGTCTGAGAGGTTCCATAATTGCATAATTCTCTGTTGTTTTTCCTGGAAAACCATCACTTCTGCTTAAGAGAAACTTTCAACAGAAGCAGTTATATCTTAGTTTTCTGAACATCATATCTGAGCTTCAATAGCTGGATAGAGTTCTTGCTGACTCTGTCAAAATGTTGTGTGGCCCAGGAGAGAGTGCAGTGGCCCTGGGACACCACGAGCCATTTTCACTTCTATAATGCACACAAGAACTGCCTTTTCTGTTTTTATCACAGAATCTTCAAGGTTGGAAGGGACCTCTAGAGATCATCTAGTCCAACCTTATCCCCAAAGCAGCTCCCCAAGGCCACTTTCAAAAGAACTAGAATTAGAATTTGATATCAATATTTCTCAGAAAAACACTATTTATACATATCTCATGCCAGCCTATAGTTGGATACAACACTATAACATGCTCACCTTCAAACATAGTTAATTCTGAATATTCAGTCCAACAAAAATTGCAGCTGATCTATCCACCGATTTTTATGAGCTCAGACAACCTGAGCTTGCTTTTTTCACAAGAGCACATACATCTCTTCAGAATGCTAAATGGACCATTATGGAGAGCTGAGCTTATTTAAAAGTGGTGTGCAGCACATAACCTCATGGTGAAGTTTAAGGGAATCTATACTCACTTTTTCACCTTCATACTGTCCAATTCAGGGCAGTAAGATGGGAAACTATGGCAAAAGTAGTATAGTATAGCATATTAAAAACAGAGAGTGAAATATTCAGAAACAGCTTCCCTTAAAAAAAAGGGATCATTTGCTAAAATCTTATTGTCAGGCAAGCTCTATAAAGAGCTGCTGTGTTAAAGAGATTTCTATCCCCAGCCAAGTAGCACAGTTGTCTGAAGGGAAAAGAAAGGCCATTTCAGTGCAATATTGCAATATCTGCTGTTACAGATTAAGAAGACAATGAAGGAGGCTTCCACCTTTTGTGTTAATATCTTAATGTCCATAAGTAATTGAGAGATCAGTTTTAAAAAGCATTTGGGCACATGAAGATGCAAATAAGCAACTAAGAATACTTAAGAAAAACTGTAATTTGCCTAATTTGCCTACTGAAATGGAATTTCCTACTCTTGGAAATGGGTCCAAATTTGTATCTTTGTAAATCTGCACCAAAAAAAATCCTTACGAACACTAGATTTAACCTATGTGATGCCATGTTTTGATTTTGTTTCCCTCAGCCACGTTATGTACAGTAGAGAAAATAAGTTGCACAGGCAACCTTTACTCTGATGTTTGATAGCTTTCTAATACTAGTCTTTGTCTTAAGAATATTGATACAACTTTCATGCATGAAGCAGAATCTACCACAGTTAATAAAACAAAATATTTTACATTGATAACAATAAGATTTTGATATTGATAACAGTAAGATTTTCATTCATATTTATACTCTTCTACCTTAAGCATTTCTACCTTATTGTATACCTGACTAAACATCTCATCAGTCAACTTAAATAATTTTCTCTTTTTTTCTCATGCCTCATACAGTTTTTATCCCTTCATATGTTTTTTTCTGCTGTCAACATTATACACTTCTACAACAAATCTTAACAATTTTATCTATCCTATCTATCATACAATCATACAATGGTTTTCTTATAATTCAGTAACCTGTGATCTAGCATTTCATTTAATCTTGCCTTCTTAAAAACTTTTGTTACCTTATTTAGCCCTAGAAAACACCCAGGAGGAATAATACCTAAGCATCTTATCTGAACTGTAAAATTGCAGCTATGGTTCTGATGTGCAATATGCTATTACAGCATCTTCATGAGGGCATCCTGCATACACTAGGTCAATATTTACTGATGTGCTAATGCAGTAATGACCCATCTGCCTCTGCTGCTTTCTGGGGCACTCTCTATCTGTAGGGATGGGAATTAATGACAGTCTCTCTGTGCTGCCTGATGTCAGAGCTGAGAAAGGTGTGAAGGGTATATAAGAGCTGTATTACTTGTCAGCAGGGAAAGGGGGAAAACGCAGAGCCAGATGCAAGCGTGGAGTTGTTGCATGCACTCTTCTTGCTAGCACAGGAGTGCCTCTTCAGCCAGCTCCCTGAGCTAGAAAAGGTAAACAATTTCCCTTCTTCCTTTATTTAAGATACCATGCAATGCCAGTGCTTTCAGGAAGGCACATTATTTCTCATTGAATAGCAGCATTGTTTAGGAAAAGGCTAAAATAGGTTCAAGACAAATTGCACCTGAATCCAGAATCTGAGATTCAGGACATACCTCGGTGATATGGGGAAGAATTCACACTGTTAGATGGAAAATGAGCATTTGCTGCTGAGAGCTATTTGTCTGAAACTGCACTGTAAGACTAAACTTAGGGGGGATCATGCTTTTGCTCACACGGAAGGGATTAGCTGCAGTTGATTTAGGACAGAATGGGCACCAGAAATAAAACATGCTTAAGAGTACTTCGGATTGCTTTCAGTTTTGAATCATTATTCTTTCCAGAAACATTGGAAGCAAAGATGTGCAACCTAAGGATGTCAGTTGTTTTCATTGTACTTTCTGTCACTTTGAGCTGTCTGGAAGCTACACCTATTGAGAAGTGAGTTATAAATAATTGTATTTATTTCTTTTTAGGGGAAAATACATTCAGGTTGTTGCATGAATTGCTTTTGCTTTCTTGTCTCAAGTGATAGGAGCAAAAATAAAGCTATTCAGTCTCACAGTATTCTTCTTCTTGTTTAAAGATTATTATCTGTTGCTGATGATCAATCTGATGGGACTTCCAAAAGACAAGGATGGATATTTCCAGTAATGCCAAGGAACACACTTCCAGAACTTAATGAAGCAATGCCAGAACAAGGAGCATCAAAGCCAAAAAGGTATCAATTTCCTCTCTTTTGTTTAGTTATGACTAAATTCAGAAATAAACTTCATACCTATGAAATTCTGTTCCTTCAGATTCTTCCTATTTAACTCTCAAAGAGAGCTTAAAACACTTATTTGAGGGGAAATTAAGCCACTCAGTAAACTTAAAGATAAGGTTGGAAAGACAAATACAGCAACAAAAGTGACAAATCTTCACAGATCAGTCACTCTGACAGATTAGTTTACCAGTTCCATTCTAAACCTTTCGTAAATAAAAAAGCCTATTCAGTCCTTTTATTTTAAAAGGGCATTTTTATCTGCTACATTTCCAAGCCTCAAGGAAAAGAAATAGAAAAGTCTTTCTGAATAACTCAAAAGCTCTGCTGGAATATAATTGTTTTGAAATGTATCTATTTTCTGTGAGTAAATTATGTTTCATTATTCATTTATATACCAACTTAATAATGAGAACAACAAAAGAACTGTTTTTCATAGAGTTTAGCTAATCTGAAATGTGTTTCTGTTTATAAATCCATAAATACTATTTTTAGAAAAAATTTTAATTAACCACCATTTCAAAAAGGATTTGAAACTAGTACCAAATGATAAGCAGTACTGAATTAGTATACCTGGTCATCGGACTTATGAGTGACTTTCTTTAACAACAGTTCTGTTACAGATAGGTTTAGTGATTCTATACTCTGTGTAGACATCTTTTACCTGTATTTCTCATTCTCTATTTGAAAAATCATTATTATATGACAATTTGATTATCTTTCAAAATAATTTGTTCATGGAGATAAAGCTGTGGTGTTTTTCAATAGCTATTACCTTGAAAATCTATAAGAATTATTATTATAATAATAAAGTGCACAGTATTATCTTTACTAGTGTGGTATGCCACACCTGCTTTTCTGCAGCCCTTGCTTATACCCTTTCACTGGGTGAGCTGCTCCATTGGAACACCTAATCAAATGAATGCTACAGATCAGGAATTTTACATCTATGATCGGTTCAGCTGTATTAGATATGTTAGAAATTTTGTAACCTTCCAAAAGGACTGGAGTGTTAAGGACTCCCTAAAACTTGGAGTGTCAAGGTCTCACCCAGTACATTTAAAGAAGATGAAAACTCTGCCTCCACAATCAGCTTTGGGAATTCCATGAGAATCCTCTGTTTTTTTGAGCATCAGATATTAAGATCTTGATTTAACTCATGTCAACAGACATATCAGTGGGCGTCTAAAAAGAACCATATCAACTTCTACATGGCCATTTATTTTAACGCAGCTACATATTTAAAATAGTAATTCCCACCCCTGTGCTGACAAAGAACCAGTACATTCAGGACATTTCTCTCATGACTACACTTAAATTTGGCCACATCTTGCCAATCAACACAATTGTGCCACAACAACATGAAGAAGCCCGGGAAAGTTATTGAGAACTGAGTAAGCAACCTAAACAATGAGAGTATTTCTGTCTTATGGACCCATATAATGGTTATATGTTACATAAGTTCAGTACAGAATTCTGTATATGGTCTGCTGGTTAAAAGCCATAAAATGTTCCTTGGATATAGACTCTTTCGTGGATTCTCTTTAAAGTTTTATGCAGGAAATGATCACTTCCTACCACAACAGCATTATCAAGTAGTTGGTATTTCAACAAGACATAGCCACTTTTTGGCAGTGATTAAATTCCCATTTGGATGGAGCTAAATCTGAAGTGGCACTGGAGCCATAAGAAGCTGGCAGTATCCACTGCCTCTCCTGATGGGATAGTTGGAGAGAGTCTTTAAGCTCATCCATTTGATGTGAATTAGGAGATTAATGTTCACTTCACTTAGAGCAGGATATGACTCTGGAAATAAGAGAACTAAATAAATTAAAGTGATCACCATTATGTTAGCAATCCTCATGATATCAGCGAGGGCTTTAAATAGATATAGAAGTTGAGCTCAAAGCTAAACATTTAGTCATTGTTTTCACTTACTGTCTTAACTATACTATCATTATAGGTTTTCTAGATGTCACAAACTGTTGTGCAGAACATCAATAAAAATGACATATGATTCTTAAGTCATACTCTAAGCATTTAGATAATTCCCATCATTAAAACTGATAATAGCATAGAGCACAAGATTTTTTCAGGCACAAAGTAGGTGGTAGGAAAATTGTAATGCTCATGTATTTGTGCTCATATTAAAAGAACTCCCACGTTAGCACAGCTCAAATGCCTTTTAGAGATGGCATATTTTATTGCTCATCATTTGACTTCATCTTGGTTCTTTTTTGTCTTCTATTAGTAGTCACCACCTGGAGAAGCGGAAATGCAACACCGCTACTTGTGTGACACAACGCTTGGCCGACTTCCTCGTGCGTTCCAGCAACAGCATCGGAGCAATTTATTCACCTACCAACGTGGGGTCCAATACGTACGGAAAGAGGGACACAGCTGAGCTTTTAAGCAGAGAACCCCAAAACAACGTACAGCTTTAGTGTGTTAAAATGGCTACTGATACACTTTTCATTAGGAGCTCCTACCTATGTTTTATGTATCAATAACTTTTCACTTATTACTTGTACAGTCTTAACAGTGCCTTGTCTTCTTTCTGTATGTGTGTGTACATGATTTTTTTGTTCAATATTTTACTATGCATGCACAATGACATGCATAGGTATTGTTTTAACTTCATTAAGAACTCCAGAAATCTCCCTGTCAAGTTCCTTTGTAAAAAGAAAATAAATCACATCATTAATAAATGGAAATGTAATTGCAATAGTATCTTTTTTTATTAAAGAGATTAAAAATATTTACCATGATGTGTATGTCTTTATAGTTACAGTTCAGTAAGAAAAAACAAAATCATCTTAATGAGGACCACCAACAAAAATCAGGTTGGTAACAGAAGTTATATCCTAATGTAAGTGCAACAAAAAAATTCTGGTTTGGAAATGTCTGCATTGTTTTACCTGCTACCCTGTTTTGCCAAGTTCAAGGGAAAACTAGATGAGATAGTTATTGCTGTACTGTGTGGATGACTAAACCAGTTGTCTGATCTGTATCTTTCTACCTTAAAGTGCACTAAACTAATAGAAGTGGTCTTGCAGTACAGATTGCATAATATACATATGGATTTTAAGAATTTACAGTTCTTATTTCAAGACAGTGTCAGTTAAATATAAGCATCATGACCATAAGTGCATTTTAAACATGAATAAAAGAAAGCTCAGGTGCCTCTCAGAAGCATCTTTCTTTGGGCATTCCTATCTTTGAACTAGAGTAATAAAAAGTATGAGCAAAACTAAGTGAACTTTCCTAAAAGAACACCATCCTATTGCAATAATGATTGCTTTGTTCATCATTTTCTTGGTGAAGAATTAGCATCTGAAGGATCTGACTGTCAAGTCAATAAAAACATTCGACAGATGTTTATTAGTAGAAAAAAGAAAAAAAAATCTTACTAATCTTCATTGGCATGGGATATTCACAGTAGGTAAATAAATACTTGTTTCAGGGTTAATCCCAACCTGACACATGTGCAATGTATTAGACATTGGTTTTGCCTCTGAGTTGCCGTCTAATAATTAAAACAGAACACAGACTGTCTGTTCTGTTCATTCAGGTTCTGTTCAACCTGTTCATACAGGTTCTCTGTAACCTCTCAACATTGCTTTCTCTCCCATGATCATATTCGACTCAGTATTAACATCTATTTGGAATCTATTTGCTCTATTTGGCAAAAGAGTGGAAAGAGTTCGTATCCCAAATGAAAAAACAGCAAATAGGGATAATAGATTTATCACTAGCTATTGACTAGCCATTTTCAGCACTCTCCTACTATTTGGCAGAGAAATACAGCAACTGCCAGTTCATCCCAGTTTAGACATCTATTTTAGGATGGGATGAATCACTTTCTTGAAGTGCTTCTATTTCTTCACTGACTACAGAGGGTGTCTAGACAATTAGCTGAAAATGGGAACTTGGCTTTAAGATGGCTAGAGTTATGAATCCTACCTGCAGTTGGTAGGAACTGTTCAATCTAAAAACGGTCTGATAAAGTCAGAAAAAAAAAAAAAGTTTCAAGTTGTCAGAGTAATCGGTTCTCATGTTATTCAACACAGAATAAAAGTAAAAAAAGAAAAAAAGAAAATTTTGAAATAAATTAGCAAATTCCTCAGCTGGAGCGTCTCTTGAGAAACAGCCCACACTAAGTTGTTTCCCTGTGTATACCTTTGGGAATACACTTCTGCTACTTTTCCTTCTACTGCATAATTACCACATATTGCACTTAGAGAAGAAGGATCTAGTCATGGTAAACACGGATACAAGCATAATCCTTAGAGAATGATATAGGAAAAGAGTTTTTTTTTTTCTTAAAATAAAAACACAAACAGTTTCAGAATATGAAAATTGTGAGGTGAAGTCTAATTACACAATAAAAATTAAACGCCTCCAGGCACTTTTAAAAATCCCACTGTGTATTTACTCCTGTATCTTTGGGGACATAAACAGTTGTTGAGAATCTGATCTTACCTAAGTTCAATTCAATTTGAATTCTAATGGATGTCCTGTATCATTCAGAGATGTAAGAAATCAAAAAATGGGAAAAGATGAAAATTAAGAATATAAAAGATGTTATAAATATGGCTAAATAGAAATAGGAAATCTCTGTTTTTTAGTGGGTTATATTAAGCTATCTTTAAAATGAACAAAACAGGGTTATATTATTGAATTTTGCTAAAGGAGAGAGGGAAGAATAAAAGTCATCAAACAAGTAAAAAGGATGTTAAAAAAAAAAGATGATAGAAACATGAAGAATGCATTAAACAGAGTAATAGACCCTAGGGTCTAATATTTCATAGGAACTGTGACAGCTCCACAAAAGACAAGTTATATTTTTTTCCATAATGAATACAGTTGAGGTAAGAAATTGATTTCACATTAAAATCTTGATCTGAAACTATGAAAGCATACAATATTTCTGCAGCAGAAAGTGCACTTTTATTGAATAGTCACCTTTGAATGAGTATTTTCAATTTCCGTTAAGAAAAATAAATATTTCTTCAGATAACTAAGATTTTTGGCAGTAGGTTGGCAAAGCTTCCATTCACTTTCAGCAGGATAGTGTCATTAGCAAGTCTAGATTCTACTGAACAGCTTTCTAAAAATATCTGAAACTTGATACATAGATACTATGAATAAAATCCATTTCATGTATTGCACTATAGAATACCCTCGATATCTGCCATCCTTGTTTTCTAGAATTATGCTGGGTTTGAGTCAATTAGTTCACTTACAAATGTAGTTTGACATTTATGGTAGACTTTTTTTTTGTTGACAATAACAAAGTTAAGTAGTTTTGTTGTCTAACTTCATTATCATATAGAAAAGGGATGTCTCTCCATTGCCTTTGCAATGTCACTAGCAAAAAGCTGTGGTTAGGCATGAGACAGCTTCTTGCCACACACCAAATATAAAAATAATGGTTGAAGTAACAGGAAATAGAATCTTTCAATGGGATATGACAACTTCTGTTTCAATTATTATCTCTTTTTTTTTTCTTCCCACAGAAGAAAAAACACACTCAAGCATTAAATGTATTTGAAATGTATTTGAGGAGCAGAGTATGCCTCAGCAATCAGACTCAAACTCAGATAGGAAACCGATCATGCAAAGCCTCAAATAAGGAAATAAGACAGCAAAATCTGGACTCTGATGATCAGGTTTTCTTGGCTTCCAGCTTCTATTACTGTAAAAACTATGCACCATGAATTAGATAATATAGTTAAGAAGCGTTTTGTTAACTACAAGCACTCTTCATTTCAAGTGTTAAAAATGTTGCTCTCAAGCCTGGGATTCACATTATACAAGCCATCGATAGTTGAAAGTCATGACATCCCATAAGCTTTTGAAGATTGATACAATGGAGATTAGACAATAGTTAAAACTGCTTTTCATCATGGAACAATTTTTCTCCTAAAAAATCTGAACAAAGAGAACATTTACATGCATTTTAATCCTAACAATAGAGCTGATTTGAGTAACAATTGTGCCATAAAGTTACTATTTCCTAAAAAATGCTTTATAATCCAAATTCAGTTTAATTATTCAAATTAAGAATCATAGACCTGCACTTATTTTAATAACATTTTTGCCTCTAAATTAAAGGGTTCTTTTCGATCTAGCACTAAAGATGGTGTTCCTCATAGGCTATTTTGCAACACCCTTAATATAAATGAATACTCCAAAGCTAGCCAAGACCTGCTGCACAGCAACTGGTTACACTTTTGGTGACAGAATTTGGAATTACCTAAATTACTTTGGTCCAGATTTTTGATTAGTGCATCATCTCTGTAGCATGGTTATTTATTCAAAAGCAATTAAAATACTATTATTTTACATATTAAAATAACTGGTACATGTTAAAATAAATGGAGTTCCATTAAATAGACTGTTACATTGGTGAACTGAAATAGCTGGAATACTTTTAGAGTGAAATGCTACTTGATGTGAACATCAGGATTTGCTTAATATTTATACTGCCAATAGAGTCAGATCACTTTATTTGCACAAAGTCCTTACTTATATCTTATTTAATAGGTATATAAATATATCTATTATATTTATACAATACCTATACGTATCCCACTTCTGGAGGAGTTTGAATTGGGACTTCACTGAAGGAGTTGTATAAAAATGTACTCAGCCGAAATAAAGTTATTTTCAGTCCAGCACTAAAGAACCTAAGCTATTTAACACTCAGAATATGGACCATTTTAAATATCACTCTTGGACTGGCTGTTGTTCATTACTTGGATTGCACACAGAACTTGTCACTTAATAGATTTTTTTTCTCCTTCATTTTTCAGCAATTCAGCAAAATTACTTTAAACTTTTTTTCCCCTCCTCCAGAATGAGTGTGCAACTGGGAGCCACTTTTTATTCCTAATCTTTCTGCAGTGTTACAAGAAATGTAAGATTCTGAAACAACATATTGTCTTTCATAGAAAATAGAGTTCTGAAGGAGGTTGTACAAATGGGAGAGGTTTGAGGGGATATGAGAAAGGGTTGCATCACTGGTCCAAGCCTTGCTTCTCCTTTCTGCATGACCATGCAGGGATATCAGAAGGATCAGACGTGACTAATTCCACTGGAACAGATATTTCCAAGTCTCCAGCAAGAACTAGCAGGACCAGCACATTCTAGTGACCATCTCCTCACAGCTCTTTCCTAGGCCACCTCTAGGAGCCAATGACATCTTACCTCAAAAAACAGACTGGAGCTCCCGCAGTGGTTGCTTTGAGCAACTTGAAGCAGCACTTCCCTGGGGCTGTTTCTGTTAAACGGATTTCAGAGTAGCCTAGGTTTCCAGAGGGAATCGTGGATGCTGCTGGAAGTGTAGCAGGAGGCAGGAGTGAACACACAGAGCTAGCAGAGCCTCATGTCAAGGGAAGATGCCTAAGGCGGTTAAACCTCTCTTTGGATGGAGGCAGCATTCCTGGGCCACAGTCAGGGTCCAGCACCAAGGTCCAAAGTTTCCCTCACTCCTTCTCAGAAGGAAAAACTTATTACATAGTTTATTTTATACGAATGGTTTTACCGATTTTTAATCTTTCCCTGCAAAGATGATGGCCAGGAGATGAGAGGGACCCATTCCTGCCCTCAGATAAGATTCCTGTCTCATGGCACAGGGGAAATTCACAGCTCTCCGGCACTTGGGAACCAGCACTAAACCCATTCTCCTTGATAGCACAGGATATGGATTCCTAAATACTCATGCTACTGAAGAATTAAATGTCAGAAGCATCCTTCCCAATGCAAGTTATCTGCACATCGCCTAGCTTCTTCTCCATTGCTTTTTCTGAGATCAACCCTGGTTCATCTCTACTTTACCTTCCAAAAAAAAAAAAAAAAAAAAAGATTATTACTGAATTGCTTGGTTTTAACATTCTTCTGTTTTATTTAGGTAAACCTTTCCTAAGCCAAAAGGTGTATATTGCTGCGATTCCTTTCCTACTGTTTATTTCCTTGAGTTAAGGCCAGACTTTCCCAAGCCTCTCTGACTGGCTTACACACAAGGGCAAGGCCATGCCAGATAAAAGCACTGGATTTGGAAAAGATTTAATTAAAGTTTTATTACGTGAACTCTGAGTGCGTAAACAGTACTTTTCTTCAAAAACATTACACCATATTCAGGTAACTTTCTATTTTGTATTAAATTGGCAGCTCAAGACGCATCTCATTTCTGATGTGACTTTTCAGAAAACTCCCATTCATGTAAAATCATTATTCATTCTGGCAGTCTAGAATTTGGCTAGAATAAGAAACACTGGTAAACTAGGAAGAAACTTCCAAATCAGCTTCTGACTATTGCAAAAGAATGTGTGAAAAATTTTTGCATTCAGAATCTTAGTTCATTTCCATTACTGTAGACAAGATAAGAGCAGACCTGAAACTTTGAGGAAGTGCTAAAGCAAATCAGACGCGGTGAACTTTGGAGTATACATATCATTTCAGGGATTTGCCTTTGTATTTGTGTATGTGTGTGTGTATATGCACATTTATGTGCAAACACAGCACAGGGGAAAAGTCTGCATCTTCATATAAATAGAAACTTCCTCTTTGATTTTGTAGTATAACACATTGAAACTCCCAGTTTCTGGTGAGTTGCAATTATTTAATCAAATTGCTTAATATTAATACCAGTATCAATAAAATTAATAATAGCACTCCATCAATAAGGATTCCATTAAAATCAGCACACAAGTTGCATAGTATATGTAATAATATAATATTATTACTTAGTAACAGGCTCTGAGAAATTGGGAAGGAGGAGCTTTGGATAGCTCTTCCAGAAAGGAGTTAATTGAATTGAGATGTGAAAATTGTCTAATTTAATATGCATATTCAGTAACAAGTTTGACTAAAGCATAAAGAATTTGGTCCACTGGGACAGGATGTCTCCAGGAAGAATCAGGGTTGCTTATCCTTTAAAAATTCTTTTCTGCAACTTCTATTCATAAATACAGGCAGCAGACTTCAATAAAATCAAAAAATGACCATAAATTTCACTGCTCACGTATTACAATATATTTATTTATATATCCCCAAAGGGACCGGAGATTGGGTATCTGACTAATGCTAAGGTTATAAATTGCTCAAAGAAATCTTAGCCTAAGTGTGAACTTCCGAACTTCCTCCTCATCCAAACACATCCATCACATTCTAATAATTTCATGTGCAGTTCTAATCAAAAGCGATCCAAACCCTCTTTAATTTTAATCCAATGTATACTCATAAAAAGAAAAGGAAAAGGAAAAAGAAAAGGAAAAAGAAAAGGAAAAAGAGAAAGAGAAAGAGAAAGAGAAAGAGAAAGAGAAGAGAAGAGAAGAGAAGAGAAGAGAAGAGAAGAGAAGAGAAGAGAAGAGAAGA
>JAUBOD010000719.1:1308762-1326475 GCA_032353885.1 Nothura maculosa | reverse complement strand
AAGAGAAGAGAAGAGAAGAGAAGAGAAGAGAAGAGAAGAGAAGAGAAGAGAAGAGAAGAGAAGAGAAGAGAAAAAGATCATTTGGTTTCTTGGGCTTTATTACCATTTTAAACTAGAGAACTAGTACAGATCACTATTATAGTGGGGTTTCCTGTTCTACACCTTATAGTACCTTTCCCTACCACCAAGTTTGCCTAATAATATCTTAAAATATGAATAATGTAGTAACAATTGTAATAATATTTAATGTCTTAAAATATATTGCATATTCAATAACAATATCTAACAATAACAATAATAATGATTATAAACTTAAATATTGTAGTTAAAAGTATCCATTTTATCCAAAAATATCTATCTACCAAGCTGGCATATAGTCCAAAATTCTTATTTTTCGTGTTGGGTGCCACTTCATGCCTCAGAATACGTATGTTTGAGAAAATGCCATTCACTTAGAACTGACAAAGACAAGCTGGAGATTTAAATGGTGAACTTGCCTTATTGTCATCTAACTTTGTTAACTTTGAAACCTAATACACACTGCTCATAAATGAACTTTGTTGATTACTTCGCTGCAGCTAGAAGTGGAGAAGAATTAGAAAGATAAATACAATATTTATCTGATAATTTTCTGAGAAAGTCATTTACTTCGGACATCATGATTTGGTGTTGACATCAGTTGGAGTGTTGTGGATTTTCTCTTTGCAAATAGAGTGTCTGGCGCTAAAATCTATAGGAGCCTAAAGACTTAGCCAGAATAGCTTTTCAAAGCAACACTGGATTTAGCAATGTGGGTTAGCAGAAAGTAATGTACATCACACAGCAGGTGAGGCTTAAATACAAGCTGAGTCCTAAAAAAAGCCAACGTTCACATGAATAACATAACGCATGGACATTATCCTTAAGGATATATAAGCTTTGCATCCCTCATTACTACAGGTGTGTCATCTCCCAAAGAGCTGTAGGTGAAAGTAGGAGTCTTTCTCTCTTCTTGCTGTAGGGAGGTATGTAAATAATTATAAGCAGACTTCTTTTCTGGAAAAATAGTATAAGCAGATTTATTTTCTAGAAAAGCTTTTAAACACCTAATCCTAGCAAGGCCATTCAAATGCTGGAAATAATAGGTCTGGGCAGAGCAGTAGGCAGAGATATCCATCTAAAAACTGTTCAGTCACTGTACTTAAGTGGTGCACATATATTTCACAATAATACTTAAACTGCTTAGTGCATAAACAGTTGCATAGGCATAAACTCTCTAGTTCTCTGCCTCTTGAGTTTCCTGCAGTCACAAAAACAAACCCACAAATCAGAGCAAGATCAGTTCTCCAGTAAACCCAGTCAATCTAACAAAGCAAAAGAAATACTTGATATCTCAACTTATGTGATTTACTAGTCTTTCCCATTATGTAGCACACTTGAAATTTTCTTGGCCTTCTCAGGCCTCTGCATTACTTAGAGACCCTTTTCTCTGACTGCACATCTGCCATAAACTAATTTATGCCTTAAGCTTTTTCATACCTACTTGTATCAGTTCAATTATACATTCACTCTTAAAGCCCGTGTCCTTTCTCCACACCTTTTGTGTAATGCTGATTGTTTTCAGTGCATTAGATGGCATTATCTTAAAACAGTAACACTGCACTTAACTTCCTCGAATTTGCAACAACTAGTATTAAGGGCATATGACAAATTATTTTAGCAACCTCTGCCTTCCCCTGGTTGCCAGTATATAAGTTTTCCCTTAAAAACTGCAAAGAGTTTTGATCTACAAGTCTTGAATTTACTGTGGCCTGTTTTTCCCGACTGCTATGGTGATCCAGTGCTCTCACTCTTTCCTTTGAAAAGACAACCAAGGACGAGATTAATCTCAGCAATATTCCTAGAAATAGTCAAAAGATCTTATACCAGCTAGTTCTGCATTTAACCTGGCACATCCTAGGATCAAATCTAGTAAAAGGAATGGAAATGGAGGGTACCCTACTTTGAGGGTAGAAAGAATAAGACCAAGTTCTCTTTCCCATCTTTTCTGAACTAGAAGTCATTCTGAACAGAAATGCACCCAAAAAAAAAAAGGGAACACAAACGTGCACCTCCTGGGTAGGACATCTGTGATGAAACACAGTAGTTGGGTAGCTTTCAGCAACTCTCCTCCCTCCGAGCTCCCTTTTCTTCCTCGACATTACAGCAAAGAGGAAGTTTATTCTTGAACAACAGTAGAGCCCACTAGTCTCCACACATGCCTCCAGACAACATGAGTGTGATCAAACAGGACATAGAGTGATGACTCAGGGACAAAGAGGCAGTAGCAAATAAAACACAATCTGACATCCCGTTTCTCTTCCATTCTCTTTCCTTCCTACATAGCCCCATCAGAAGTCAAGACCTTTTCTTTAGCCACAAGATTCTTGCTTCAGCTCCCCTGTATCTCACTAGAGGACCATACAATGTCCTTGTTCCTCCTCATTTGGGAGGATGGGTCATTCCCCATCCTCTCAAGATCTACCAATATTTCCAAACTTCTATTTTCCCAGTGCTGGCATGGTCCATATTCTCATGTACCTCCAGCTTGCTAGGTGCCCACATTGCTCTAGAGGCTGACAGCAACTCCCTGACTATGCTGTATCTCAACCCAAACGTACTATGTGCAGGATGTAAATCATGGCCACCTGGTGCAGGACTCTGCTGCAGTTGGATGCTGCTGCCTCAGAAGGAAATAGAAGCAGCCAGACTGGTTGCCCACTTAGATAGTCATACAGTTGAAGCCACACCAACCTCAATTTTCTCAAAAACATAATCAGACAGAAAAGGACTGCTGCAAGTCTATGCAATGACAAGGACATGGAAGCCACCTTGGATGGCAAGAGGAACTCCACGTCATCATCCTATGGCTGCTACCAGCATCCGTCCCAGCCTCCCTTGCCTCCCCACATGACCAGCGCAGGGCCAGTCCCTCACCGGCACACCATGGGCTATAGATATTTGTCCACACTCACCCTTGCTCCAGGCAGCAGCTGGGAGACAGGCTAGAGCTGCACCATGCGAGAGCTGCGGCCCTGCACCGCACACTGACTACTCCAGCTTCCCAGGAGTGCTTCTTGCCTTCCCTCTTCCAGATCCCCCCTGTCCAGCAGAGCGAGGGCAGGGTTCAGTGCTCAAGCTGCTCTTCTCTCTTTTCAAAGAAAACTTTTAGCCAGAAAGCTCCTGCAAGCTGGGGCACGCGGTCAAGTTTTTTTGCCCTTGAAGGGAAGCAGTAACATGCAGTGAATGACAAAGGAAGGAGAGGGCTACAGAACTACATTCACCCCAGTGTCTCTTCCAGGCATCAGTCAAACACTCCACGAATCGGGAAGCAGGGTAGAACCTGCACAATTAAATAAAGAAAACCCTCATCAGCATAATGTGCAATAGAGCCAAGTAGCTCCTCCATGGTATGTCAGAAAATAAAAAGGTGCAATAAGCAACAGTCAGCAACAGACAGGGAAAGGTCTATGCTTAACTCTAAGCAAGTATTTGAGAGAGGGATACTGAGATCATGAATGGGTTCATACATACATAAACATAGACATGGTCATCAGATATGGGAGTTACTGCTATTTGGCATACATGTATACCTTCATATATATGCCTTTTCCTTCTTAGCTTATGTTTGTGTGTGATTGTGTGTGTATGTGCATGCAGGCATGATCCTTGTCAGCCAGAAGAGCATTCCTATACCACGAAAAAGGGAAAATGGAGAATACCAAGACAAACTGCTCAGGGAGCAGGAAAAAATTTTTTCTCTGAAATCACCTCTGAGGTGGAGAGACTTGATGTCAAGGCAGAGAAGCTGGTTACCCACAATGGGACAGAGGGCCACCTCTTTCCCTGGGCTACACTCTGTGCAGGGTCACCAACTTCACCACGTTTGCCATGGATCATGGTCAGCAATTTTGCAATTATATCAGAAAGACAAATTCAAGGATATCAGACCCACACTCTGGCGGCCAAAACATCCTAAAGTCTACATTTTTACTCCCACTACCTGTGGTAGCATCCATGCCAGCAAGATTAAACAAATACAAGTATATGGAGAACATTCTCTGACAGATATACACACGATTTTCTCCTTCACAGCAGCCCCTGCTCTTGCACAGAACTTCTCCACTATCCTCCGTTGTGTCAGCCAACCCAGCTGTATTAGGTACAGTGTAAACATAACTCTACTAACATTTGTGGCTAAGATGGCTACAAGTTTCGGGTGAACAGGGACCGGCAAAATTAAGGAAGGGCTGACCTGGGAAAGAAAGGGTAAGAAATAATGCTTTTACTATCGTGAAATGCCTTTAGCCACTGAGTAATAAAATTATCACAAAGATAGTAATCTGTTTTTAAAAATACTTAAAAAATAGCAAAACACCATGAGAACAAAAGCCTTGGCAAATGAAAACAGAGTGGTGGAGAGCTCTGAATTGTCCTGTAACTCAATACCACAACATGCATCATTTATGAGAGATGTGAGGAATGAAAATAAACCTTAAAATTCTAGATATAATAGGTTGGGGAAAATAACAGGAAAAAAAAGCAGCCCACATGATAAAGGCAAAAAGTTCCTCCAGACAAATATTTAAGGCAGTCCTTAAAACTAAAATGCTCAAGTCCCCTATGCTGAGGTCTAAACTTCTGCAAAAAGGATGTTGCATTATCAGTAGGTAAGCAGAGTGTAACTTTATGACTCAGGCTGAGTGAAAAATTAGTCAATCATTCTTGATAAAAATAGTTTTGCTCTTTTTTGTTTCAGGGAATATATTTGGTCCACTATGAAAAGTTAATAAACAAAAGTAACTTCCAGAGGAAATATAAAGTTGAAACAGCAGAGATTCTTTCCTAGTTCTTGGTGATATCTGCTGTATTTGCACTTTAAGGAGTTTTTTGGTTTTTTTTTTGCAAATTAAGTAGATTTATTTTTTGCAAATTAAAACCTTTAAAAGTGATAAACTCCATTTTTCTCTCAACACTGCAGTACTTCAGGTCAGATAAAGAAATAGCACTATATTCTGAAGTCTTATGCTGGGCTTAAGTTGTCTCAGCAAGTCCTGCAGGAGAAATTCACTCAATTTTAGTGATATTTGCATACCTGCATCATCTTTACCTAACACTGTGAACATGTTAAGTAAGTGACTGTCATTTATGTTGGGAATGAATCTACACAAACTTTGAATCTTAAAATTCAAGAACCCAAGGGAGTAGGCTACTTCCATAACATCCTGATGCTGTAGAAATGGAGCTTCTGCTGTCAACCTGTGCTCTTAGGATGCAAAAGGAAGCACAAGTCAGTGACCATCTTCTACCATGAGTGAAAGCAAATTGCAAATATAACAATTAAATAAATAAAGATATTGTAACAGAGTTCTTCTTTCACAATGAACAATCAGTATTTATCGATACTACTTCCACTAATTCTTTTCAAAAGAATTCTTAGCAAGGGATTCTTAGAACATACAACTAATTTGACATAATCTATGCATTAACTTTTGAGACAGTTTACCTGATGTAATTATAAAAAAAGCAACATTCATAGACTAATATAAACTAATATTATAAAATAAGCAATAAACTTCCTCAAAGCTACTTATTTCTGTGCTTAATGCACTTTAGGAACTATCATTGTATATAAACTTCACACGTTCTTAGCACATGTCGAACTTTTGTTCCATTCCACTCCAGGACCTGATTTTCTCTAACAAACAGGAAGATATTCTAAATCTTGCCATAAGGCACAATAATGGACCGTGGTCACTGTGACCAAGAAATCAAAATGAAATGTCTTCCCCATTCAGAAATAGACTGAGACCCTGTGCTTTTAATTACTTGACAGTAGTATTAACTATCCACATCTGAAGTGTCAGTGCTCACAACAGCTTTATTCAGGCATTCAATGAGGAAGTGAGCAATGACAAAGCCTAATTGGCTTTGCTTCCTGCTAGAAGGACAAACTGAGCCAAAAAATTCCGGATACCGCTGAAGTTCAAACCAAAATTCAGAGGAAATCTGGATGCCTGGCACCTCTCAAAAATGGACTTTCCATTAAGAATGGCAAATTATTTAAGAAAATAACAAACCTAACCATTTAATGTAGGTCACCAGAAAAAAAACCTTGTCCTTAAAGCATAAAAAAAAGAAATTCAAATAATCACAGAAAGTTTTGCTAAATAGAACAAAATTACCTATATGTTTTGCTCGTAAGTCTGTGCTTCTCCCCAGTTTGCATCCAGTTCTGCCCCAACTAAAACCTTTTTCTCACTGTCTCTCCTTGACCTTCCTCCCTGAAACACACACTTTTTACACTCTTGTTGAGTTCCTGTGTGATTCTATCTTTTCTTTTTTACAAAATTCCTTTCCTTTCATCCAGGCAACATATACCATTCAGTATCTTTTTCTGACCAAACAGAACACGGATATCCTTTCGCAATACTAACATGTGTATACATACTGACACATATGCACATGCAAAGAGTGCAAGGAAATCTCTTTCCTGCCTGAGATTTTGAACCAAGCTCATGTAGCCAAAAGCTTCTGGTATGCAAGAAGCTTTACATACTGAGAAAAATCTCAGTTTTTCTTCACTGAGATTCTGATATTGATTATGTATTATCTTGGAGTCACTCCTCATTACCAGAGATATACTTGAAAGTAAAATCATCAAAGTTATAGAAGTTATAAACTATCATAAAATTTACCTGATTTTTTTCCATACTCTCCAGATGTTCAGAACAAATATCAATAAGTGCCACTTATCAGCAGTATTATCTGGCTATATGGCCCTTTTTTAACAAATTATTTCAAAAATATTTATACAACAACATATGAAAGCTATATATGACTATATGCAGTTTAAATTGACCAAGAATGAAAGTATCTGTAAAGTCTAATTTGTCCTTTCCAAAATATGATGGATCCCTCCCTTGCAGATGCATTTCTTACCAAGAGCTCCAGGATGACCATTGCCCAACGAAAGCTGGCTGTTGACTTAAGGAATGCATTTTTCTTAATTACCTATAGCCTGTTATACTAGAAAGGACACTGCTTGATGTGTCAAAGGAAATGTCCAACAAGAAATACTAGAGAATTTTAAATAGCATATTGATATGCTGAAAGATACTTGAAATGGAAAAGGCCAAAATATGCAAGAGAACAGAAAAGCGGATTCTCATTCCCATATTTGTGATAGCTTTAAAAGGTACAACACCTAAAGAAGCTAATACTCTCAATATCAGGCTGCAAAAGATGTGTTATTCAGTGCCTTCATGTCTCAAAAATGTAAAAAATAGTAAATAAATTTTTTAAAAAGGGAAAGGGAACTTGCAAATAAATTTGAATGACAAATAATCTCAACTTTGTAAACTAAGATGGCTTAAAGTCAAAGGAATTGTGCTGATTTACAGTTCTTGCCCAGTCCCTATTTTTGTCACCAATAAATCAAAACTATGTATTTAAAAATACTTCTAAATGCTGTTAAATGCCAAAATAGATGTAACTTGAAATGTATTTGGTAAACATGGATTTTCAAAGGTAATGTTCTTATTAGTCTTACTTCTTTAAGGCTAAAATTTCTGATCACAATAAGGCGATTGTTAAGGTCATGGTTATCCTGTCAAAGCTTTGATTTTAAACTGTGACAACATGTTTATGATTTATGAATTCTGTCCAGAAGATAGGGCCATGCTGACCTTTTCAGATAAATTATATGATAGAAGAGAAACCATTTCTGATAGCTTCTTGCTAATGGGAAAAAAATCACATTCCACAAACTTATGATCAAGTTGAGCCTTTGATGCACCAGGAGAGTTAAATGACAGCATTTGTGTTAAAATGAATCATCAAAAGGGACTAATGACAAAAACATCACAAAAGAGTTTCTCCCTCTGCAAATGATTCATAAATCTAATCTTAGGGAAGAAAAATTAAAAAAAAAAGAAGAAGAAAAAGGTAGAAAGTTGTGCAGATGGAAGCTAAGAGTCCAGAGGCCGAGAAATATTCCTTTTGTTTGAGTATCACCAGCACTTTTGTGGGTAGTTGTTTACTGACTATATCTGCCCACAAAATGAAATACAGATTGCAATGGTGATTGTTGCAGAGTTTTAAGAAAATGTGCATTTAACATGCAATAATTTTTATTCTATTTCAACGCTATTCACAGATCAGCCTCAAGAGAACTCATCTACAATTCCACACCTCCAAAACAGTCTTCCAGCAAATAAACACGAAGAGCTAACTGTCCTATTCCTTCATATCAGGTTGAACAGATTCAAGACAGGCAGTATTCACTCACCTTCAAGTCAGAATTACAGTATCTGTTCCTATCAATACTTACACTGGAATTAATAATGTCCTCATGTAGTAACACTGTAATTACTGTAAGTAAGGGAAGCAACATCCAGCCACTAAGGTCGAACATCTTATGAATCTCAGTGTTAAAAGCAGAAGTTGCAGACTACTTTAAAGAAAACTTGGCTTTCTGAGGATAGAAAGCCTGAGGGAAATACACAGTAGTTCAGGACAATTTTATGGTATACCATTCCAAAATAGTCTCGTTACAATAAATAAAACTCTAGATATCTCTAGAGATTTTTATTATTTTGTTGCTGTATATTTTTGCAGTCTCAGTGTTGCTCTGTTGGAATCATTATTTCTATAACTTAGTATAACATTTTAAAAGCAATAGAATTGCAGTAGTACTTTATTTTGTATGTCTGGGTGTATAACCTATCACAATCTCCACACTAAGGATGAGAGATGTGACAAATAAATTGTGCAGCCAATGCAAATCCAAGTGAGCAAGGCCAGCAGGAGTTTCCTATAATCGATATTTAGGCTGCTAGATTTTCTGTACCCAATGTCTTGAAGAACTAATGAATATACCAGACTTTATCTCTCACAATGACCTCTAGGCCTGCCCATGTCTGTTGAGTCATTTCTTGGCCTGCACGTGTGAAAAAAGAAGTGACTACGCACTTTATTCCAGTCTGTTTTGTTCCACAGGGGATTATTTCTGGGATTATTCTATTCTGCTGCAAGAACAAGGTTTGATCCATATACGACAACTTGCAAGCACCTGATCTCCCATGTTAAAGGATTTCCTCTACTGCTCAGCAGTTTCCCATTGCCATAGGAAATCTTAGAGAAGGAAGATCAGCCCTCAGGTAGAAAAAACAAATGTCTTCAGAATGTGGGAGAGTAAAATGAAGACTTACGTGCCTACTTAAGTCTGCATGAGTACTTCCTTCTACCCAGCAATATCAGTTTGGTCTGGATTGAATTCAGTATCTCAGTATAAATTCAAATTCTGTATTTATCTGGAGATACATGTTGCCAAATAGATGTGATGGATAAAGAAACACAGAGGTATCAGACCATGCAGAACTGGATAATAAAAAATTTGTCTTACGGATTTCAAGATGTGAGGCTTTAAGGTCCTGTTATGATTCTGCCAGCGGGATCCATTCACTACAGGATATTCCTATCAATTCTTCATATAGTCAGAATCAGGATAAAAACTTTTGACACTAGTAGATAAAAAATCCTCCATTATGGTGTGTTGAAACAGGTTTACCACTTCTACAGAGAGGAAAAGAAAGCCACCCACAAAAACAGCAGGGTATGGTGACCATGAAAATAACTGGCACAGGGTGCTGCAAATCCTGAAAAGTAGATATGTTCAAAACTGATTGAATAAGTGTATTTAAGATAAACTTATTTTATAGTTATGTGGCTATGAAATACCTTGGTCTACACGCAGACTTTTGCTCTGGATATTTTTTAACTGAAGACGGTAAGAATCTGGAAGAGGACCCCAGCGAAAGGTTTCTCTATGTTCTTTTAGTGTTTGTAATTGGACATTGATACTGACTAGACTAGAACAGTATTTGATACAACACTGTGTGATCATTCTTATGAAGTAAGTATACTGTATTTTTATTTCTTTTGCAGTGTTTTTTTAAACTTACAGAAAATCCACAGTCACATTGTATAAATATCCATATATATGTACATTACAGAGCCTATCATTCTATATTGTTGTACGAAGCCAGCAAATGCAATGAAATTAACATTTTGGAATTTTGAAATATTAAACAGAAATGATGTACTGAATGAAAATTGCAATGGCAAGGTATCTGTGAAAGCAAAGAAAGAAGCAAACCCAGCATACAATATGCAAGACAGCTGTTCATCACAACCCCCTGGAGAAATGATAGAAAAATAAAGGAGTTTACAAAAGAAGTTTCTGTTCTCAGTTCAATGGTTTCATTTGTCAACAAACAAGTTTAGCTCCATGACAAGACTACATTAGGGGAACTATTAAGCAATAAATGTGGCCAAATGTTATTTGTTTCAGCTATCAAAACTTATTACTGGCAGAGCCACTGTCAACATCATAGACTTGGAAAAAAATGAGAATCAAAAGATAGCTATGTTTTAAATTATTCTTTTTTATATATAATTAACATACAGCATATATAGACTTTTTTTCTCTCATCTTTACCTCTACGACTAGCCAAGAAACAAAACAAGCCTGCAAAAAAAAAAAAAAAATGAAAGGTTAAATCTTCATCATACATGAAAATCACCCCGGAGAGAATTATTCGTACGTGACCAAATCACTGACAAACCCTTTATGTACGTTTTAGGGATACACTCATTCTCCTGAGCTGTCCAGCCCCATCAGCAGATGAGGCAGCTAAAACTGATAGAGAGAAATAAGATGTCTGAAACATCTGCTTTAGTACTATTCACAACACTGACATAATAGGACAATACTCATACACTCTTTGTTAGATATCTTAGCAAGAAACCAAGGTGCAAGTGACTAAATTATTCAGGAAGGGCTTTCTAAAACAATTGCTGTATGGAAGTAATCATTGGAAACTGATAGAAAGTATACACAGCATTTCTTTTCACTTTTTCAATGTTTTTTTTTAAAAAAGAGGCTTTATACAAAGAATGCCTAAACTGAACTGATTTCCTTCAGGACTGTGAGGGCACTAACAGACCTTAATTGTCCTGACAAGCCCCACTTGGGACACTTGCCTAGGGCCCTCCTGCCTAGAGGTCCCATTTAAGCTGAGTTCCTGGGCCTCGGGCTTGATGGCCCCTGGGGGTACTCAGGTTATTGCTTGCTGTGCCTTGGTGGCTGGTGGGTGCTGTGCCCTTTGTGGCTTGTTGTCACCTCCTGTGCCGGTGACCAGGGCTGGTTGGGGCTGAGGACTTCCCTCCTCAGTGACCTGACACCCAACACAGTCCTTTTCCTGCCCTCTGCTTAACCCCTGTCTCTGGGGCATCTTGGCCCTGGCTTGGCTGCCCCTCTGTCTGATTTTAGTGGTCTTGTCCTGCCCTCATGTCCCTACATTGGCCCTGTGACCTCTTGGCAGCCTCTGTTCCTATTTCACCTTGGAGTCCCTACCCCAGCCCCATGCTGCATCCAGCTAATAGCCCCAGGGTGGTCCAGACCAAGCCTATGCCTATGGTGGCACTTTACAACAAGTCCCCTCTGGGCCAGGTCTTGGTGGTGCAGAAGGATCTGTGTGGGGACACCACAAGGCCTTAACATCCCCCTGGGGTTCCCCTGGGATCCCCCTGTCCCCAGAGAGAGTCCTGCATTTCCTGATGTTTCTTTGCTTTTAGGTGACTCTTTCTTAGGCCCATGGTTCTGGACCCTGACCTAGCAGAAAAAGGTGGGTTGAGAGCAAAGCTTTTTGGAGGTCTAGTTCTTTTTTCTTTTTTTTTTTTTTATTTTTTTTGTATTTATCTAGCCTTTAAGGGCCTTTGAGTTCAGCTCAAATTCAGAGTAAAGCACAGAAGTTTTTTGCTGAAAGATGAACTGCATCTGTTTCTGCTGTGTCACTTTTATAGAAGCTGGGCTTGGTTTTCATAACTTTCAATCAAGTACCTCTTAAATGGTGTCCTTGAAACTGGATATGTCTGAGGGAGGAGAAAAAAAGAAATCTGAGTACAGTAATTCAGTAGGAGTTTCCTTGCAGCACAACCTCTCACAGGACTGAGGTATATGAACTACTGTCTGTTCTCTGCTTTCCAGTAAGCAGGACCGATCTCAGAATGAAATCTCATTCAGTATTTCCCTTCTGCTCTACCAGTAAAATATTTCTGTTACCTAAGAAGGGCTAGCTCTTTAAAACTGGTCTATTAAAAATATTGTTGATAAAACACTATTTCTAAATACTCAGGACAATAGAAAATAAGCAGAAGAAAAATGCTCTCTAGATCTTACTAGAAGGCAAGAGAATGAGAAGAAAGGACAGACATGCATGAGTAAGCTACAGGGAAAAATTTCTTTCCTGAAAGCAAATCACATCCCAAAGATAAATTATGCGCCAGTCAATTTGCTTGGATGACTGTGCTTGACCTAGCTGAAGCCAGGCTTTTGCTCTAGCAATTGCATCCTGTCCAGGGATGGCAAAGGTGACAGATCGAAGCTGGTGGTTGGCAACAGAACGGTGTCAGTGCCTTCGATGCTGTAAATTTTTGCCTGCAGAACTAATTCAAGCTGACATAGACACGATTAATGTGAAGTGACACAACTGTGATCAGACAACGAGGTAACAAAATAGAACTGTCAGGGTGCTTCCTTGAGCCGTGATAAATGATACCATCTCTTTCTGAGCCCTGTGGATGAGTGGAAAGCTTTAACCCCACGAGTTATGGAATGAGGAGGTATTATATCCAAGAACAACAAAATTGGGTTACAGTTATAACTCAAGCTTGTACAATCCATGCATTTGGGCTTGCAGCCTTGCTATATACCATCATATATTCCACATTGAAAATCTACATGGTCTACACTGAAAATTTCTATGTCTATTTCAAGAAGTGGATCCTGCCTGAGCCCCCAGTCTCAGGCTTTTCAGTATTTATATATAAATTTTTCCAGCTACTCCTCCCCTGTCCATAAGGCTGATCCACAATGTCAATATAGGATGGCAAGTAGCTACAAGACTGAAATGCAGGTAGTCCTTAAGTAGCACTCCCTGAATTTCCCATTTTGGGGTCTCTTGCATGCTTTTCTATCTGTCCTCCAAAGGACAGCCCTTCATACAGCCCTGTTTGGTGGCTTAATAAAGAGATTGTTCCAGGCTACTAGCAAAGCTTCTAGACTTCCACCTCATGCCTTCTTGCCAAGCCAAGGTATATTTCCAGAGTACAGCTCACTGGATGGCCCCACTTATCAATTGCTGGTGACCACTAAAGATATGTTTTAGTTTGCCGAATGAAAGGTAAATTGCTGATCTAACGGGGCTGGTGTCCTGAAACAGAGTTAAGGCTGCTCCCTTGAGGCACTGGTGAGGATGCCTGTATCTGGCCAAATACAAATTTGGAAACCTCTTGTAATGCTTGATCCTTATTTAGCAGTGAAATCCTGGAATTTAACTGTCAGAATCCATAACTTGTTCAAGGGATCATGAACGTCCTTAAAATGAACAGCCCAAGAAACTGCTGGTACTTTGTCATAACACAAGGAAAGGTAGTAAGGAGCAAATAGGACACAGCAGCTAGTGTTGTATTTGACATAGTTTTAAAACTCTCTTTTTCATTTTATACTTTGCAAGCTTCCAGAATGCGTGATAACCTTATAAAAAGGCTTCCCTCATTAGTCAGCAGGTCAAATTATATATTTTTACTTATGCATATTCATAATTTCTGGGTTTGTCTAAGCATTTGCACTTGTGCACTCACTCCTGAATAAAGAGAAAACTGCTAAGTTGCTGCTTGTTAAAAATGCTGCTGCTTAAAAACAAATGGAGTAATACCCCTTCCATCCAACATACAGGCAGTTACAATAATATTTTATTTGATAATTAATTGCTTACCCAGAACAAATCATACTCCTAATTGGGTGAAGTATTGCCCATGAAGGCTAGCAGCTCCTTCATACCAAGTTGAAATAAGCACATCAGGCAGTTTATAGTGCATCCCTGCTTTCTCCTTTCTCTGGACCAAAGAAATTCTTATTGCTCTCCAATTATATAAATTAACTAAAGAGATCATCAGGGTCCTCTCAGCCATGTGAAGATGGGGAAGTGAGGCTTACACTTGGGCCCTCCTTCCATGTCCCTTGCTCTAATGCCCCTTCTTTTTGCCTTGCAGAGTCTACTTGCAACTTGCTGACAAGTCCACTTGCAACTTGCTGACTAGTTTTACTAGCACTGTTAGCCAAGGAAAGTCAATGAAACAGGGCTATAGCCAGAGCTCCTCCTATAATAATATGTGATAGGCTGTAGTCACACACATGCCTCTCACAGTGCTTGCACCGGCCCATTACACTGCCACGCTGCGGGTGCTTGTGCCTGCCTCTGGTGGGGCACGCCGGCCTGCACAACACTCCCCGTGAATAAAGTACTCCTTGGTGCAGGTATCACAGGGCAGAGGCTCACACTCCTTTTCTCCTCTTAACAAAAAAAAAAAAGCGTTGGAGTTAGTGATTCATTTACAGCCAGATCACTACAAACCCTTCAAAGTTGCTTGAGGATAATGTGTTTCTATATCCATTTAAATGCAAGCAGAACCTGGTCAACATGTTTCCACTAACAAGCTTTTGAGCTTGAGTACTAATAGCTGTACTTTTAGCTACTAAAATGGCAATGTGATGTGTGGGTTGTGTGAGAAAAGATTTGCCTGTACCGTCACAAAGAGTAATGGGGAATGATGGCTGACGGGGGTAGGCACAAGGGAGACCTTGCCCCAACCAGAAGTGCACAAGGACCCCCATGCTCCTACCATGGCCAGTCAACAGGAGCATCTCTCTGGGTTGCCCTTGAGACTGAGCAGGAGGAGTGTTTCAGAATTAAATAAGGCTTAATACAGGATTCTTAGAGGAGGATGCAAAGGGGTGAGGAAAGTTTGTGGTGGTTCAAGAAGCCATGCATGGGTGGTGTGAGGATACACCAGCAGGAGAAGGGCATAAGGGAGCCAGTCACTCTAGAACAGATTGCTGGTCAGTATGCTTGCATGGCCATGACTGACCAGCACCATCTGTGATATCTTCTATTAAATTCCATTTCCATCACTGTTCTTGGTCAAGCTGTGACCAGGGGGTCCTGGCCAGCTGCTGGAGAGATCATGAGGCCTGGGGGTTGTCTGTGTCCCATGTGCCTGCACACGTGTATGTGTCTTAACGTGCACAGACACCTGAAAAGAGAGAGATTCCAGGGGCTGCTTTTGGGTAAACTAAATCCAGCTGTTGCCCACTGTTTATACATATGTTTTATGTTTCATTGTTTATATCTGTTTTTATGTATTTATGTTTATACATGCTTTTATGTATTTATGTTTATACATGTATATGTATTTCCCCCCTAACAGACCTTCTTCCTGATTAGCCAGAGAGGGGAATAGGAAGAGGTTTTCGGTGCTGTTTGTGTTTGCTGTGCAGGTGTTTGTTGATCTCTGTCGCTAACATCTGTATGTATGCATATAAGCACGTGCTTGGGTGCTACTAGGAACACATCCTCCACCTTACTACTGGTTGCACTTGGGGACAAGGAGTTGCAGTAGTCTGGAAAAGGCTTTTTACAGTTCTCCGGAGCCAGAAATGACTATTCTGGGTTTGCACAAGCAAATACTCTAAGTAAAATGAGTTTCTCCTTTCATTTTTCATATCCCACAACACAAAATCCTTGGAAGATTTTCTTGAATTTGGTGACGCAAGTCTATGCAATTTTTTGCACTGCTTAGGTCAGGTCATTTAGACAGGTAATTCACAGTGGAATGGCATTTGTTCAGAAAATATAATTTAGTTTATAACCAAAATTGCCAGCACTTGTCTGGACTGGGAAATTACCTTCAGGAAAATTTTCTTACTCTAGGAAAAAGTTATTGCATTTTGAAAATGGCAAAACGAAAATATTTATAACTTGCCATCATCAGCAGGTCACTGTTGGACTAGGTGATCTCTAGGGGTCCCTTTCAACCTCAACCATTCTGTGATTCTGTGGTTTCTCATCCTCGTGTAGGAAAGGCCACAGACAGTGTCAAAGTCACCTGCGCTCCTCACGTGGCACCTAAGGGCTACAAAACACTTCCAATGATCGAGTGTCCCATTGGGAAGGTGCTGCCCAGGAAGTGATGGATGTTGTGATCCTGTCATTTTGACCTAAGTTAAGCAGTTAATTCTGTTCTCTAAAAAAATCAGGCCTCCTACTCACATTTTTGTGTGGATTTTTTTTCCTGTTTTCCGTACAAGGAATGAAAAGGCGGAATATATATATATTCACACATATATGTGTGTGTGTGTGTATAAAATATGTATATACATAAGTATACACACACATAGATAAAAATATGTGTATATAAATATACATAAGCTCAGATCTTAACTGTTACCAGCTTTTAAAGTGCCTTGGCAAAGTCTGTCAACAGAGAACATTCATGTAGCAGTATTTATGCAGCAGTATTTAAATTACTGAGGTGTTTGGCAGTGTTTAGGGGCCCAAGACTATGCGGGAAACAGCAGCGTCGGGGAAGGCTCCACTCTGTGGCGATGGGGAAGGCTCCGTTCTGCAGCCACGACCATCTCCTCACCGCTACATCCCACCCGCTTTCCACATGGGGCCTCTTCTCCTTGCAAAAATGTTTACTCCCGCGGCCCCTTGAGGAGAGGGGAGGGTTGTTGGGGCGCTGTGGCCAACGCTGCGGATCCCCGGGCCCTGCTGAGACGGCAAGAGGCACGTTTAGGGCAAGAGCGGCACCGAGGAGCCGCTTTGGGGCTGTTTTTGCCACACTTGGGGCGGCCCCGGGGGCACTCGGCTGCGCTCCCGCCCCGCTACCACCGTCAGCGGGCGCGCACGCCGCCAGCGAAGCAAGTTTGGGCCCCGCCGTGCGCCGTAGGCGGAGAGGCGCGGACGCGGAAGTGCCGGCGGGCGGCGGTTGGCGGCCGTTGGCGGCGGTTGGCGGCCGTTGGTGGCCGTTGGCCGCTCCTCGCGGCGCGGCGGAGATGGCGGCGGGCGGCGCGCGGAGCCGCTTCGCGGTGGTGGGCGGCGGCATCGCCGGCGTCACCTGCGCCGAGAAGGTAAAAGCGCCGCCGCCGCCGCCTGGCGCATGCGCGCGGCGGCTGATGGCGGTTGTGGAAGGGGAGCTCTGGGGGCTCCTTACGGGCCCGCGGGAAGGGGGTTCCACAGCCACGGAACGGCTGAGCTTGGAAGGGACCTCTAGAGATCATCCAGTCCAGCCCCCTGCGCCAGCAGGGGCACCCGGGGAGGCATCCAGGCAGGTTTGGAGACCTCCAGGGAAGGAGCCTCCCCAGCCTCCCTGGGCCGCCTGTGCCATTTGTGTCAAGGTTTAAGAGTTGAGGAGACTGTGTTTTCCTGGAAGAAATTCAAGGATGAGTTGTGTCATGCTGCAGTGATCCCATTTCACAATGGGATTATTTCTAAAGCTATGTGTTTAAAAAAAAACCCCACACCTTTAATTACTTTAAAAGGGACTGCTTGTTGCTCTCTTAAAAATGAGGCTTTCTGCCGTGTTGGTGCCTCAGAGTTGCAGCTTCGTTATTAGAAGCTCACAGAGGGTGCCTGTCAGAGTCGCCACTTTGCCTCACGCCTCCTTCCTCGCGCTCTTTGCCTCGCCCTTGCTGCTTTCACTGATAGCTTTTTTCCTTGTCCATCTCAAGCCAGATGCTTACGTGATGACAAGGGCCAGTGACCTGGTGTCACCTCTTAGCAGAGCG
>JAUBOD010000719.1:1297203-1308662 GCA_032353885.1 Nothura maculosa | reverse complement strand
TGGAAGCGGAGCTCTGGGGGCTCCTTACGGGCCCGCGGGAAGGGGGTTCCACAGCCACGGAACGGCTGAGCTTGGAAGGGACCCCTAGAGATCATCTAGGGCAACCTCCTGCGCCAGCAGGGACACCTGGGGCCGGGGTGGCATCCAGGCGAGTTTGGAGACCTCCAGGGAAGGAGCCTCCCCAGCCTCCCTGGGCCACCTGTGCCATTTGTGTCAAGGTTTAAGAGTTTGTGTTTTCCTGGAAGAAATTCAGAGATGAGTTGTGTCAAGCTGCAGTGATCCCATTTCACAATGGGAGTATCTCTAAAGCTATGTGTTTAAAAAACCCCACACATTTAATTGCTTTAAAAGGGACTGCTTATTGCTCTCTTAAAAATGAGGCCTTCTGCCGTGTTGGTGCCTCAGAGTTGCAGCTCCGTTGTTAGAAGTTCACTGAGGGTGCCCGTCAGAGCTGCCACTTTGCCTCACGCCTCCTTCCTCGTGCTCTGCCTCGCCCTTGCTGCTTTCACTGATATTTTTCCCTTGTCCATCTCAAGCCAGATGCTTATGTGATGACAAGGGCCAGTGACCTGGTGTCACCTCTTAGCAGAGCGGGAAGTGCGGGTAGCAGCGAGTTTGGACTCCGAGCACGCAGTGTCATCCTGCGAGTCCATGAGGGAAGGCGCTGGGCCTTATCCTGTGGCTTCCCACCTGGGGGCAGCTGTTAAAAGGAAGATGAAGCATAAGCTTCTCTATTATGGGTTAGAGCAAGCAAAATTCCCTGTAATTTCATAAACATACAATAAACAAGTTGTTTGTGGTGTTGCACTTTTCGGAGTCTCTTCCACGATGACCTGCAGTCCAACCTTCTACTGAGGGAGAACTATCAGTCCAGCCTTTTCCTTGCTCCTGAGAACAGTTGTTGCTTTAGGTCCATCTTATAAAAGTGTTTTAGAGTTAGTTGCATTTCGAGCGTGCTCTCAGGGCATTCTGTAGCTCTTGTGAGGCTTGTTTATTAGCTACAGCTGCAGTCAACTACACCATCACAGTGTGCTAATTTACTGCATAAGCGGTCAAACTTTCCTTTCCCTTTTCTGTTGGTATAAAGCATACAGCTACAGAATGTATGAAATACTTGTTTTTGTGATTCATGCTGCAAAGAATAGACTACCTGCAGTTTCCACACTGCCTAGTGAATTTCTCTTGTGTTTTGTGGCCATGAGAATTTCTCTTTAACCAGAAGCAAAGTTTCAGACTCTCAGACTTGAGATTAATATGTCAAATTCTTCCTATCTGAGGTACAGGAATAAATGCTAGTCCCTTTATAGCTCTGTCACTAGTGCTTGATTTGAGATATGCGTCTTGGTGACGTATTCGAGTCATTTGGAGATTACTAGTGCAGGAAACTCTGGGTTTTATTTTCATCTCAGTGATGAGTGGTTTGTGCTTTGGTAGAGTTCTCATTTACAGTGCTGGCAGAATAACCAGTGTTTAAGATTGGAATATTTCCTCTTGGCTTGGGCCTTATAAAAATTTTGCCAGATAGGACCCTGAAAATGATAATCTACTTAAAATTATACTAAAATAGGAAAAGATACTTATGTTGGCAAAATGAAATCTAAATAGCCACTGCTATCCAGTAAAAGTTTCCGTGTCATTCCCTGTCTCATCTCTCTTTATATTTGGAGTGATATTTACTCTCAAGGATAATGTGTTACATATTACTGCTTTACAGTAATTATATGATCTTAAAATAAGATTCTCCTGATGACTGTATTCACTCATCACATTGTCTTTCTTTCCAAGCTGGCCATGGAATTTCCATCAGAGGATATTCTTTTAGTGACAGCATCTCCAGTTATAAAAGCTGTAACAAATTTCAAACAGGTAAGAGGCTTAAATTTCATTATGGTAGTGTGTCTCCAAAAGTTGATAATTTAGAGTTTAATCTTGAAAGCTTGTAATTGTGAAATTGTTTTCATATCCATTGGACTGCACTGCTATCATTAGTAGTACCATTGAGTTATTCTGTTGATTTAGTAATCATTAGTAATCATTCATTAATCATTAGTAAATAATCAGTGAATATATTGACAGTAGTAGTGACTGAGCAAGCAATACTAGTGAATTCATAGTAGTAATGTATTAGTACAAACACTATTTATATGGTTGAAGTATGTTTTAAGTTCCTACAGAATCTTTGTTCCACTGCTGTATTAGTGGGAGCGCTCCCTTTTAAGCACTTTGGATCTTTGGAATAAATTATTTAGGAAATTTCAGATCCCTTTCACCACTTTCAACCTTTCATACAGTAGCAGGTTTTAATCTCAAGCAGAATGAGACTCTGGTAAGTAAGCAAAATGGAATAGCTGTCTGTGATATTCCCTTCACCTTGTAACTGGGTGCTGGGCAGCTGGTGATTCAGTGACCTCCTGCTTATTAACTTGAAGTCCCACAGTTGATTTCAGATTGCTGGCTAGTGGACTCGTAAGGCTGGAATTGCAGAGATACTCAGATCTTGTAAAACACAGCCCTAAAACTATCACCTCAAGGAACTTTATTTTAGGGCGTGGAAAAGGTTGGAGGCTTGATTGCACATCAAGTCAGCTGGGAATTAACTTCTATTAATTAGAAGTCCTCCTGTTCCTCAGGGAAAGTTAAGACACCTAGAGCAGAGCTTCCGCCTAGAATTTACATTCATGGCATTTTCACTGAAACACTCTGAAACACGTGATTTGACTCAAAGCTGAGGTGCATCTCATGCAAGACAGAGAACAATAGCTCTGCAGGTTATCTTAAAGCCAGGTGTGGATGCCAAGATGCATGTATCCCAGTATTCAGATCACTGCAGAGGGAAAATAAGGAGAGACTTGGACTTGATACGTGGATTCCATGTATCTAGTGACTGTAATTGGCTGTCAGCACCTCGTTTCACACTGAATTTTTTTTCTGGTCTTGGGGACACATAGGACATAGCTGAGAGACTGAGAGCTGCATGTGAGACTGGTAGAGTAACACCGATCTCGAGAATCTCCTGTGAAGCTGAGAGGTGGCAGGAGGGCCCTGGGTGTTTGGGACGCACATTTATGCATTCCGGGGATCTAAGGACCAAAATTTTGACATCTGAAGATTGTGGAATAGGTTGGCAGGATATTATGCGTGCTGCAGCATCTATTTTTTTAGATGCAAAAGTCTTAATTGCTCTGTAAATTGTAAGCATGGTTCGGGTTCTGATTCCTGGCTCTCTTCCAGATAGGATATCCTATAGAAAAGAAGGCCCAGAAGTTCACATGCAGCTTCTCCATTTTGAAGAAACCTAAAATGAGCTTAACTGCTTGGATATTTTCTGAGTTTTGTTTTTCTCATTTTTTGTCAGTATCTGATATTTCAGGGCCTGTTTACAGATGAATAAAAGGTTAGAGGTGATGTGCAACTTGGTTTGCCTAAATGCTGTTCAATATATTTTGCTTAGAAGTATCTTCCTAAGATAAGAGCTACATACCTGCAACATGGATGTTTAGATGTTCGTGTTTTGTTTTGTTTTTGCACACGGAAAGAAATGACTCTAGACAAAAACACTCCCTGAATGTTCAAGCTATTCTGACCTTAAATTTCCTTCAAAAGATCTGAGAGAGAAATATACCTGCATGGAAGAACATCAGTACAAATCCTGTTATTTTTACTGAAGTTTCAACCAACATACAACAAAGTCTTAAAGTATATCAAGTAAATTTAAAAGCAGTGCTGCCAACTCTTCAATGTAATTCTGTATGGCAAAAAACACTGTTGCAGTGCATGCATCCATCATTGTAAATATTCTACCTTTTTGCTTCATTTCTAGCTTTAGGATTAAAATTCTTTGTACTTTTTTGAACCTTTACTAGGAATATGCATGAAAAGATGATGCATAGCATAGCAGTGGCATGGGAGCTCACTGTGAAAATACGAACTCTGTGTTTGAATTTTGTACTGGACTTGACTCATTTTGTTATGAACTTTCAGAAAAGAGATGAATAAATTACTCATATTTTTAAGTGTTTTTTTTCCTGCAGGTCTCTAAAACACTTGAAGAATTTGATGTAGAGGAACAACCGAGTTCTCTACTGGAAAAGCGGTATCCTAATATTCAAGTTATACAGTCTGGAGTAAAACAATTGAAAAGCGAAGAGCATGTAAGCTAAATTTTTCTCTTTTATTTTTATGTGTGTTGTTCAAGTTATATAAGACAAAAATTAAGGAACATATTAATGTTTTTGACAATGATACTTTCTAGTTTTTATTTCATATATCACTTCTACTGTTGTTTCAGTAAAACTGTATACAAGAGACATAATTATAAAGTATTTGTAAGGAATCATATTTCTTAGACTTAAATATTTGACATCTTGTATTTGTTGTGTTGAGTATCTGATTGGAATAACAGGAAAGTAGTCAATACAATCAATATTGTATGTCAGTGCAGGTGTCTGAAAATTTTTGAAATCGATAATTGGAGATCTCTGCAATTCCTGAATTATTATTAGTTGCTGCAGAGGCCAAAATATTAATAGCATTATGGCGTGCAAGAAAAAATATTGAAAGAACCAACATTTTTACCTTTTTTTCCTGTTCTTTTTTTTCCCAGAAAAAATATTGCAAGTACAAACAATGTACAGCAAGTACAGATCTCTTGTAGTGCCTAAGTCAACTTGACATGTTATTTTCCACTTGAGTATTTGTTGGGAACTCATGTTCAGTTCCAGATCAGCTTTGCTCATTTAGAATTGTAGAGCTGTGATTCCAGAGATTATAATTCTGCTAATATTCGGTACCTACTGATGATCTTGTGGTTTCATTCTTATCATGCTTTTAAGTTAATTTATGTCCCTGTGCACACCAATATTTCTCAATCACAGATTTGAAGAATCTTTTGCCTCTGTTATCATATATCTTTTAAAATGCTCTTTGTGCAGAAGCACTGCAGATTATTTACCTTCTGGTTAGGAAAACAGTAACAAATTCATAAAATATTACATTTTAAGTGCTTCTTATTGCAGAGTGGTTCAACTTTTATAACATCTACACTTCTTCATTATCAAAAAACAGAATAAGCTGTTCCATTTAGTCAATACCTAATTAAGGTACAAGTCTCTATTTAAATATCTCAAGTCTTTAATTATTTAAATAAATATTAAATGAGATTCTTAATTGCTAATATTTAATAGTGCATAGGTCTATATCTACTATTTTTTTTGTAAACTTGCAAGTACAACTTTATTTTAAAATGAAATCTTATAAAGAAGCTGTTTGACCCCTGAAATAATCCATCAGGGTTCCATGCAAACAAGAGAAACAGTCTATATATAAAAGTATCCAGCTTCTGAGCACAGAAGCAAAAGTTGTTGCTGAGATAAAATAGCACTTGGGCTAAAAACATTGCACGTTCTGTTGTGTTGTGCAAGTTTGGCAGGGAACTGCCACGTGTAAAACTAGTCCTTTGAACACAGAAACTGAGCACAGGGTGCCACCAAGAGGAAAACTTCTTATTTTATCCCTGCTTGAGTGCACCATGTGCACTCTCTGTTTTACTGGTCATATTGTATGATAAGACTCAGACAAATGAAATAATACATCATTAATGAAACATGAATGGAGGCATGTTAGGAGTTTTTTTGTAAGAAGCCAGATAACAGCTTTTAGTATCTGCAAACGCTGTAATGTTGAATGTAACACTGCCGTTTTCTGAGATGTCTCAGTTCTTTTTTTTTTATTTCTTCTTAATTCTTAACAGAAAATTTTGACCGAGGATGGGAAGGAGTATGTGTATGAAAAACTTTGCCTGTGTGCTGGAGCAAAACCCAAATTAATTCTTGAAGGAAATCCATATGTACTAGGCATCCGGGATACTGACAGTGCACAGGTAAATGTAGCCTGGACTTAAACATCTGTAATAGATTCTTGTTTCTGATGAAAATACTAAATACAAAGCTCAAGTGAAAATGAGAAACATGAGGCAGTGTTATTTTATGCCCTTAAGTAGGAGCATTTTTAGTAGTAGAAAAATGATTCTTATTTAGGTTTGAAATAAAATGTGAAGTGCTGCTGTACAATCCAGAGAAAAATACTGTGTAGATTGGACATTTTACTTCTTACACTGCTACGACATAATTTGTACACTTGTTTCTTTGAAAAAGTTTTACAGGCAAATCAGATCTCAGTTTTGCTACAATCTATTTTATAAATTGATGAAGAAAACTTAATTTGGTTTGTACTTGTGTTATTTGTACACAAATACAGATTTATTATGGTAAAGTTACACAAGTTACGATAAAACTGGTTTAATAGATGTCACAGTGCTTGTACAGAGGAAAGACAGAGGAGAGGCTCCTGGATTCTGTAACAAGCTGCGCTGATTTGGCTTATATTTAACAGCTTCTGTATCAGTTCGAGACTTAAATGGCTATGGAAATAGCTCTGTCCTCTTATATGATAGAATTTAACAAGTTTTATGACCTTCAACAATTCTTTAACAAAAATAAATGTATATTGGTACTGAAAAGGATGTATTTGATCAGTGCAAGGGAAACATGATCTAAGTTGTAGTTCACTTTTTTGTTTTTTTTATCAATATAGGCTTTTCAGAAGAATTTGGCTCAAGCGGAGAGAATAGTAGTAGTAGGAAATGGTGGCATTGCACTTGAATTAGTGTAAGTAAACTATTTAAGTTACAAAGAAATGTATGCAGGTAAAATCTTTTAACAATTACCCCTTAAAGCTAATGTGCATGAATTTGGAGGAAAAAAGGTCACCTTACGATAAAATTGTAAATCTTAAGGTATTTAGTAGCAAAATTTGTGAAAAAATGTTATTTTTCATGACATAATGGAACTTACAGAAAATTTAGCATGTGTCGAGAATCTTTGATGTACAGACATCAAGAATGTATAGACTTGTTCTGATCTGTAATCCACAAAGATTGCTACTAAGGTAATAAGTAATACAGCATGTCTGTCTTTTAGAAACAAAGGATACAAAGGTTATAGAAAAGCAGTTTATTTTACATCAACCTCAATTAGATTGATAGACTCTTGAAGAGTCTGAAACAACTTTTGTCACAAGCAGGAGGGCATGGAATCATATGGTCCTCTGGTCCTAATACATGGCAATAACTTATATCATAGGATTATGTGGTCTTGTTTTGCTCTACAGGAGTATAAGCAGTTCATTGCTTACGTGAATATTTGGGAGATTTAGTGGGTGTGAAGTTTATCTAGGACATATTGTTTCAAGCTTCTGGAAAGATCCTTATTTTTGCTGCTGTCTATTTGACAATCTTGTTTTATCCATTGTTTAAATGTCCATTAAGGTATGAAATCGAAGGCTGTGAAGTCATCTGGGCTATCAAAGACAAAGCCATTGGGAATACTTTTTTTGATGCAGGAGCAGCCGAATTCCTCATTCCCAAGCTAACTGCTGAAAAACGAGAGCCTGCGATAGCATGTAAAAGAACCAAGTATACCATGGAAGGTATGGGGCTTCCATCTTCTTACTCTGCAGCAGCAACTTTAATATTAAAGGCCATTCTGAGATCAGTTAAATTAACAGCCTTTACATCATTTTTAGTTGTTGGTTACATTTCATTTTAAAACAAAAGCCCTCTTCAATATGCATGTATTTACGTGAGACTCTAAAATACAGTGTATGTAATATAGTAAAACACAAAATACAGGATTTATATACTATAAAATAGTAAGTTTCAGCTTACCTTGGCAAGGCAAGCAATAAGATCATCCTTCTCTCAAGGAATCCTTGCCCTGAATTCTGCAAGCACGGAAGTCTGTAGATATAAATATATATGCTACATCTGATATCCTGCAACTCTTTCCTTCAGGAAAAGAGAAAAACGAAAGACCCGCGGCAGCACCTGATGAACTGGGCAGTGCCTTAGGCCCCGACTGGCACGAGGGCTTACGCCTCAAAGGCACTAAAGAGGTACGGCCGCGATGTTCCTGCCCACGCTTTGTGTCCCTTGAGGTATACAAGGATTGCAGAAGTGAAAACCACCTTGAGGATTTTTAGAAAAGGGAAAACAATATCTGCTTCAATTCCTGTTTACCAGAATTATGCTGGAAAATAAATGACCATGAATGCCATTATTTTTTGCTATTTTCTGCAATTACTTTTGCTTCCTGAAGAAGGTGGCAAATTGGATCCATTGGCATGGTCTTAGACTGAACCACAGAAATGTTCTTTGCACGTTTCTGAAAGACTTTTTCTTCTACGCAAACTTTACCAGAAGCACAATTACTTGTAATATCTTAATTGCAGTTATTTTCAGCTGCATTTTACTATGTGAAATACTGGACTGTAAAATGTATACAGAGAACATTAATCTCTTGTTGCAGCACATTATGAATTGCAAAGTAGTAAGTGGTGTGCACATGGAAGCTGTGAGGTTTTTTATGCTTAAAATCAAATAAAAATACATTTTAGTTATTTTTATCACGTTTTATCAATTTCTTAAGTGTTCAGTGTTTGCATGTTAAATGTTTTTAAATAAAAAAGCCTGTGAGAGATGAGTAATTGTAGACTCTACAGAACTTGCAATGCCAACTAAAGGATATTTAAGATGTTCAGTACACTGATGGATGGTATTATAGCAGGTAGAGACTGGAAATGTATTTGATTAAAAACAAAGATTAGAGCTGGGCACAGTCTCAATCCACAAAACAGTTTAGAGAAACTGAAACCTTTCCAGTTTACATCTTGAGCTCAGAACAGGAGTATGTAGTTGAAACATGGGCTGATGGAACCAGATTATTATATAATATTAATAGATGAATTAATTTTATAAATTAAATTATAGGAATTAAATTCATGATAAATATATAGGATTTGAAATCCTGAAAGACAAAAATGGAGCTTAGCTTCTTTAGTTCTGAGAAGTTCTGTTGTTTTCCAGTGTGAGAAGATGAATGTATGAGATATCAGCTAGTGTGTCCTACTGTGAGGACACCCAGTACGTGCTCATTCTGCTGTTCAGTTTACTAAACAGTTCAATTTAAGGGGAAGTGCATTTGCTCTTAGAATATTGCTAATGTTAATCATTATTTTTACTTTTTTTTCTATCTTTCTTTAGTTTTCTCATAAAGTACATATTGAAATATTATGTGAAGTAAAGCAAATATTCCTACAGCAAGAATTTCTACAGCTCAAACGGACTTCTCTGACTTTTCCTAAGGAAGACAAAAATGTAGCAGCAGATGATGGTAAGTGCAGAAAATCATAGAATTCAAGCTGAAAATAAAGCATAGATGAGGCATGCTGCTTGTTTTAAAGAGATTTGTTTTGGAAAGTGAATACTTTGTTTCTATAAGTTCAATGGAGCTATAAAAATTTTCAGTGGTTAAGGGTTTGATTTACTTACCCCAATTAAATTACAAAATGCAAGTTGTCAGACTTTTTCCATAGTCACCTAGATACTGTATACAGAGCATGCCCCTTTGTGGCAGTCTAACAAAGTCATGTATTAATAGTGCAGTTAAACAGAACCAAAAATTTTACCCTTTACTGTCAAACTCTGAAACTGTCTTTCAAAAGAATATGGTAGAAAATATAACTTACTTCATCTGAGCCTATCTTTGAAGTTAATTGAATCAAGAGTTAATATTTAAAATATTTGTTTAGTACACGGGTAAATGCCAGTATAAGTATCCACTAACTTATGTTTCTGGCGTTCTCTGTGCTTCTGAGGTATTTCCCATGCATCAATAATTCCATATATTAAACAAAAATCGGCAATTACATGATTCCTCAGAGCTTCTATGAGAGTTAGCCACAGAACCCCGTGTTGGTTAGGTGCAGTGTCAAGACATAACACTTTGTTCTTGTAAATGAGGGATTTGATTCAGGAATATTCCAGAGGAAACAAACAGTGAAACTGGGAACTAAGCTTTCAAATCTCATTTTCTAGATCTAAACTAAGTAAGAAATGTTGTACACAATCTGATTTTTTTTCTTGCCTCATCAACTAGATACCTCAAAAACTGTGTTTTCTCATTTATTTTACAACTATGATGAGACATAATTTATAAAAAATATCTTCTGTTGGTTACATTCTCAGGGAAAAATTTTCCCCTTTTACAGTTCTGTGGCCTGTATATGTGGAATTAACTAACGGAAAAATTTATGGATGCAATTTCATTGTCAGTGCAACTGGAGTTGTGCCAAATGTTAAACCATTTATTGATGGCAATAATGTAAGTATATCGATTTATGTTGAAGTTTAAGCTGGTTTTTTTGTGGTTGTTAAGTAAGAAAAATAAGGGCTTGACAGTTGGTTTATGTTTCTGAAATAACTTGTTGAGGTTGTTTAAGTTTTATGCTGTACAGCATTAAATGTGGTACAACATAAAAGTAGGTATTTGATGTTGAAAATATCTAACCTGATAAACATGAATTTCACTTGTTTGTTTAACTTATTGTATTGCTATTCATAACAAAACATATGGTTAAGATCAAGCCTATACAAAGGGAAACATCTGTATAGTGGACGGATGCAACAGAAATTTAGAATCCTTTCTGTTTCCATACCAAGCAAACTTCCTTATTCCAAATGTTGTCATCTCATGGGAAGGAAACATGATTTCCTGATGTTTTTATCTGTGAAACGGAGGCTTTAAAGTCCTTATACTCATTGGTGATAGTCACACACTGAATCAGAGTCTGATCATGGACAATGATTACAGATTTTTTAACCACCAGGTGAATTTTCTGACCTTGAGATGATTGTATCCTCATATTAAGGTTGATTGTTTGCTTGTTTTCTGATAACGAAGCAGAAAGCTGCCAGAAGAAAATTAGGGAAATATACAATTAGTGTTGAGCCATGAAATATTGCCAGGTATGATTTAGATAGTTAGCTTAGCCATTGGCTTTGCAGTCAGGCAGAAATGCACAATGAATGCTGACTTGCTAGGTGTGCCTGTTACCTACGTGGCATGATTGGAAAGAAGGCCAGTATCTGTTACTTCCCTGCCAGATATCCAGAATAATAACTAGGCACACCCTAATGTTGTTGGCCTGCTGTGCAGCTTGTGTCACTTTAGATGATCTCACCTGAAATGGTTATTAGATGTGATGCTCTTCTAAGCTTTTATTGCTACACGGAGTTCTGGGTTGTTAGTTATTTTAAAAGAAATGTGAAGCTCACTTGTAAAATGCAACATGGATTACCTCTTAGACTTTGTATATGAATATTTTTAATGTAAATATAAAAACTGCTTATTAGTAGGAGCTGAAACTTAGGAGCTAATACGAATAGGAGCTAAAAGGAGCTGAAGTTTAAATTTTCCCTGATAAATTCTATGAGACAGCAGTGTGCCCTGGTGTGCCCTGGTGGCCAAGAAGGCCAATGGGATCCTGGGGTGCATTAGGAAGAGTGTCTCCAGCAGGTCAAGGGAGGTGATCGTCCCCCTCTACTCAGCCCTGGTGAGGCCACA
>JAUBOD010000719.1:1250760-1268102 GCA_032353885.1 Nothura maculosa | reverse complement strand
CATAATAGACAACTTTAATCTTTGGTGTTTACCAAATTAAATCTTCACTCCAAGCAGGATAAAAATAAATCTTATTTCTGGTACACAAAATTCTCAAAGGAAAATAAATGTAAAACTATTTTTCTAAATTTGACAGCTCTGCACCTCTGCTGTTTTTGGCTTTGCCAGCCAGCCAGAGAGCAGAGCCTGCCAGAGGCTTGCAGCCACATTGCTGCTGCTGAAGTATCTGGGCAGAGATGAATTTTGTTCTTCATCTCTGCAAGAGAATGTGATCCAGAGTGTCACTGCAGGAAAATCCCGAATGAGTATTTGAATCTGGGTGCACTGCTTGAAGCAGTGCTCTGAGCCATCACTAGAGCATAGAGAATGGGGGAAAGGGCGAGAGTGATGCACTTTAGCAGGAGGGAAAGAAAGCATAATATAACTGCAGAGGGGGCGGTGAAAGGCTACCCTGTAACCAAGGATAATCAGGGAAAGATGCTGTATCCTTACAGAAACTTAAGCAGTTTGTTCTTAAATATCATACAAGCTTTACGTGTTAATTTTGAATCATATGTGAAATCCTTTTCTGTTTCAGCGTCAGTGTTGCCCAGTTGCACAGTTAGAGAGTGCAGTGATTACAACTCCTGTAGCTGAAAGATGCTTGAAGTAGTTTCAACTAGCGTGTGCAGCTTGATGTCCAGTTCACGACCCACTGTGTTCAGCTTTTAGTGGAACTTGTGATCATTGTAACTAAAAATGTTGTTACACAGATTAAAATGTATATATAATACAAGGACGATGAACTCATAATGGTCTGGAGTTTTTTGTTTACCAGTTATTCTTGAACATTGTGCACTAGGTCAGTACAAACTATGTAGATTTCCATGCTACAGAGTAGACTTCCATGACAAGTCTGTTTTTCCATTCTAGAAGCCTTAACTTGTAGGTACTAAGCCTGAGCTCTGCCTGGAGACAGTGGCAGTGCTTATATTCCAGGGCAGATGAGCATTGTCACCAGGCCTTCAGACGTGCCCCTACTTGTCAGGCAATGGTCCACATTTGTGGGTTCTGTTTTCCAAGCAGATGAGGAGGTTTTTGAATATTAGCTACAAATTCTCAATGGACACTATAAAAGAAAATCACTACTCAATTCCTCCTTGCCATTAGTCTTGGTGTTAAAAGAAGCTATGCAAGAAATAATATGATATTGAAGAATGGTTATATATGTATTTATTCCTTAAATTGTAAATTTAGAAATATAATTAGCTATTTTTGGTTGCTTTTTGTGTCTTCTAGGTTTTATTTGTGGCTGGCTTGGCTTTTGTTATCGGTTTAGAAAGAACATTTAGATTCTTCTTCCAAAAGCACAAAATGAAAGCAACGGGCTTTTTCCTGGGTGGTGTGCTCATAGTTCTTATTGGTTGGCCTTTGATAGGAATGATCCTTGAAATTTATGGGTTCTTCCTATTATTCAGGTAAGACTTGTTTCAAAGCAGGTTTTTATATTGGCGTGTTTAGGAATAATTGTTTTTTGTCTAGTTTTGCAACATCACAGCTGGCAAAATAGAATATGATGAATGTTCAGTTTAATAACTATTATATAATACTATAGATTTACAGTTGCAAGAGGTGGAAATTTTTCAAGTGTACTTAAGACTCAAATCTGCTGAAGTGTGTGAGGCAGGCATAAAACTGGTTTTTGATGTTGTGTATATCTAACCAAAATAACTGTAAAGCCTCAAAATATCTTATTCATCTTTTATTATGAATATTGCTCACAGAAGAGCTGCTATTTAATAAATGAGATGAAACAATTACCTACATTCTGTGTAGGACAACAAAAACAGACAAAGACAGGTTTCTGTAATGTTTCATTTTCTCATGCCCTAATATATTTGCAATATGTGAGAAGTCCATGGTTATGGATCTAGTCAAATAGAGCTAAATATTGTGAACAGCTTTATTGATGTGTGTTGTCTGATACAAGAAGTCACTTCTGCTCTGACCACTAGTGGTGAATGAGTTTGATGTGGGGCTACCTAAATATGGTTTATATATTTCTGGAGAAGAAAGCAGGAAATGCATGTTGGGGTTTATTTCAATGATTTTAGAACTCGTAATCAGATGAGCATTATTCCATTTTAATTCTCATTAATTTATTCCAAGACTCGCTGATTCTTTTCAGTGTTCAACTGCTAGAAAAAAAGTAGCTTTTCCTAATCAAAATATTGCTTTCATCACATCCTCTCTCAAAAAATTGAAAAATGAAATACTAAGAGTTTTAAATATTTATTTTTCCAAAAGTGTTCATCTTGATTCCTACTTTAAGCATAGTGAGACTTCATAAAATTCATCTTGCAGTTGTAATCACATGGATTGCCATATAAAAGTCCTTGCAATCCTTTGCACTGAACAGGAATTCCAGTTAGCACTTCCAATAATTTTGAGATAAACTTACACAGTACAAAAGATAGTGTGCTATACTATTTTCAGCCCCTTGATTGCAGAGCACTGAAGCCTTTTCAGCAGATGTTCAGCTCTATCTGGAGTTTTTACTTACAGGTTTTACATATAGATTGTTATTCTGTCTACCCAGGCTGCTTTACAGTTTCCTTTCAAAGATCTCCTAGAGGTAGTTGCAGAGCTTAGTTGTGCACAAAGCAAAGGTTAGGAAGTAGCGAGTAGCAACTACGGACACTCAAATAGACAAAAGAAAATTGCAAAGATTTTTTTTTTTTTTTAGATGCATCTGGCCTAAATAGAAGAGATTCACAATTATTATCCCTCAGTGGTTTAAATCTAGCCTACTTTTCCTCATCCTACCTTTAATTTGTTGCCAGAATATTTCTCATCAGAGATTCTCTCCTTTGCAGTACTTTCCCATGCCCAGATTGCATATGCTGGGGAACACTGTTATGGGTCAGGATTTCTTGTTATATCCCAAGCTGCTTTTGGAGCCTCACTCAAATTACAGGGGTCTAAAGTTATGGCTGAAAATATTGTCCCACCTATTACGACTGTTCGGAATTTTGGTCCACCCAAATTCATTTAGTTGTATACAAGTGGCTTGTCTGTCCTGCATCACAATTTACTGGACCACTAAAATGATCCAGTCTTTAAGCAAAACTCTAGGAGATTAAAAAAAAAAAAAAAAAAAGATTGTTTTGACATTGTATGTCAAATAGTCCTCACGTCTCAGGTGAGAAATTTGTGCAGTTTCAGTGTTCACATGTGGCTGTGGTTCTCCTGCATGTTAATGCTTATGCTGTGCAGGGGATGTGTAGCTCCAAAGAGGTGGTGCTGAATGCCAGCACCAGCTGAACTGCTGCAGCTCATGCAGACAGCTGAGATGCTCCCGCAGGGGATTCTTAGTCCTGCTGCAGGAATGAGGTGAACAGTGATGGAGAGGCTAGGAGCTGTCCCGGGAAACATCCCCTGGTTCATGAGTCAGACTTTTCACTTTCTGTGAATTTGTCAAATAAGTTAATATTTACTTTTCAAATTAAGTACATAACTCATGTGCTTTGGCTTCAAAGAGAATTAACTGTGATTCATTTCAGTGATTTTTTTTTTTTTTTTACATTGAATATTGTAACATTCTTCTTCCCATAACACAGAATCAAAGGAGCTCAAATATCCGTGTCCCAGGTTTCCATGATAATTAAATCAGTGTTTGAGCATGGAAAGATTTTTCTTTTTTTAATCTCAATATGCGTGGGAGTACTGGAGGATGAGTTTGGAAATGTTAATTCTGTTGTCCACGTTGGATATTAATTCCCTCGCGGTCAGCTTTGCCCTGGGGCTGCCAATTATGAAAAGAAATCAGGTTCATTTGAAAATGCACTGTCTTCTGTTCTTTTTTGCCTTATTCTAACTCATATATTGGGTAAAATTAATTTGCTGACAGTAAGGTACAGAATTTTCAGTGTAATCTTGGTTTTAAAAATCTCTTAAATCATACGAACATGAGGATTGTTTAATCATAAACTTACACCATCGTCTGCTGTCTTTCTTCCAGGGGGTTCTTTCCTGTGGTGGTTGGCTTTATTAGAAGAGTTCCAGTCCTTGGCTATCTCTTGAATTTACCTGGTATAAGCTCGGTACGTGTTGGCTACTTAATGCAAAATTTGCAACTGTCACCGTGGTTTAATCCATTCTAATGGGCACAGTAGTATAAATGCTTCAGAAATAACACAAATGCAACTTTAGGGCGGTGACACCAAATGCATTCTAGCAGAGTTCTTGCACCATATGGTTCTGGTTAATTCCACTTGGGAGATTCTTACATGTAAAAGCCTGGAAATGAAACCTTTGCAGAAGCTGCCCCTGCTACAGTGCTGTCAAACACAAGGGCCTTGCACAGTGATTCGGAAAGCTGGATGTCTGCTGCTTGCTTCACTGTTGGCCCTAAAAGACCCTGGGTGATTCTTGCCACCTTTCTGTCCTTCTGCTGTCTGCAAAATAAGAAGGATACTGATCTCCGTTGTGGAGCACTTTGATTTATTTTGAAAAAAATGGCCTAGAAGAGCAAAGAATTAATTCAAAGAATCCATTACCAAGTACAGTGTTTACTCGGGTCTACTGCACCAAACTGGGAATTGCCATTTATTGAGCTCTGTAAATTTTCAAGTGCAGTTTTCCACTTTATTAACCAAATAGCCAAGAAAATGAAGAAAATTGAAAGGTGCTAGGAAGATGGTAATCTAGGATCTTTGGTCAACTACTTTTACTGTGCTAATTTCTGTATGTACTTTAACACAAGAGATTTACCCTTGATCTTGTAAGCATCAGATTAATAACTATTACATGAAAATTACTGGAGAGTATAACCGAGTTGTATACAGATTGTTTTGTTTTGTTTTTTCTTAATTAGTGTTCAAGATGATCTGTTCCAGTCTTACAGTTTGAGCCATGTTCTGGCTAACAAATCCTGATCAATTGAATGTTTACTTGTCAATTGATCTTACCGACACACGTTTAATTTGACCATAATGGGGTTAAATCTTGCTTCAGAAAGATAATTGTTAATGTTTTATTCAAAGCCTACGTAGGCTCAGAAGAGAATCCACAGTAATGGTCAGTTGAAATATCTTACTTGGTCCACTACTGCATGTGCGGCTGATCCTGTATCGTTTTGTTTTGACCATTAAGCTAGCAGTGGTCCTGGCATTCTTCTATTTCCTTTCCCATTCTGTTGCATTTTCATGTTGCACTGTTAATGTCAATATGAGAAAACATGTCATGCAGAAACACGGTTGCAATGTAAGATTTTTAATTTTCACAAACTCTAAATTTCATGAGACCTCGGTGAGTACTACTTGATTCCCATTATCAGTCACATACTAACTGTGCACAAGTAGCAAGCTATATTTGAGACTAACTTCCATGTACATATGTCATGCAACTTTGAACTTTTTCTCTCCTTTTCTACAGCTTGTAGACAAAGTTGGAGAAAGCAACAACATGGTATAATGACCAGAGGGCAGAAGACTGATTCTAAACTTACTGTATTATTTATAAAAATCCTTTTGAAGAATACTCGACACAAAGATTAAGTTGTGTACAAAGGAAAAGCTTGTAACATTCTTTACATAACAGTTTAATTTAAAATGTATAGTTGACAATGTACATTAGAAAAGAAGCTCAGCAAGTGTGCTTCTAGGAAAAGTAACTCCAGAGTTCAGGAAATAAACTGAAGAGGTGAAAGTCGTGGAATAACCCATGTTACAACTGTTCAAGACTATCTCTGTTGTTTTTTTGGAGAACACGCTAAATGTGGAATTAATGGTGCCTGTAGTTTTCCTCCTTATTTTGAAGGTGCAGTAGAACAATTGGACCTGCCCTTTTTAAGGGTGACACCAACTTATCCAACCCTCTGCTTGCTACCCTCAGAGTCAGAATGCAAAAAAAGGCAAAAAGCTTCTTGTGTAACAAGAGATGTGTCTTTGCATGAAAGTTAAGATGACTATTCATCTTGAATCATATTATGACAAAAAAAGGAAATCCCACATGGTTCTGCTGTAAATCTTTTTTGTAAATATGAGACTGAAATAAAACATGGTTATCTTAATGTTGCAAAGCCAAACATAAGTTGATTGTATTTGCTTTCCATTTTGGAATCTGCATAATGTCAGCCTTAAATGTGGGTTCTGAACATGCAGGTTGCTATAAGCAGCTCTGGAGACTGACTTGCACTCCTTCCAGTTTGTTCTCCTTGAGTCGTGTTACACGTGAACGTCCTGGTGAGAACGTAGCATTTGGCTAAGGTGCTGGCGTGGACCCTGTGAAATGTATCTTATCAAATATGAACATTTCTTTTTAGATTGTTTGGAGCTAAGGTTTCCTTGTTTACCCTGGAACTACAAATTGAAGATTTTATTTTTTACAGTAATAAAATGAAAACATAAAATTCTGTGTATGTGAGTCTCTGGGAAGAAAATTGATCTAACTGGTTAACTGAAGTGCCAGTCTTGGTGTCCGGTTTATAACTTGTTCCTTGCGTTATCTTCAAATAACTTATTGTTTCTGTCAAGTCATAACTTTTATCATCACCTTTGCTGTTACAGAGGTTCTTGGCTAACCTGGGTAAGGTGAAAACCTAAATTAAATGTCCTTCTACTAGTGCAAGGGTCCCACTTCTGCTTTTATTGGAATACTGAACATCATGCACTTTCAATAGACTTAGATACATAGTATCTTCACCTAACAAGAAGCAATCAGTAAGTAAATGGTGTTTGTGCAGCATTTAACTTTGTTGTTTTAAAACTTTTTTCTTTCCCTCAAACAATGCTAAAGCTACATGAAATACAATGATAGTTTCTCAAGGAGCTACATTGTTCTGATGACTGGGGTTGCTTTACTTTGTTCTTAGGGAGGGTAGGTGGTTATTTTATTAGTTAAATTTTTTTTATTATTATTTTCTAAACTAACTGCTAAGGTAAGAAGAGTTCTTATATACCAACCACTTTGGAAATTACTACAAAGTTTACTTGTATATGTGATTAGTTGTTTTCTGTTGTCTTGGTTTTTTTTTTGTTACAGCTGTAGTAATAGCCGTAACCTACTGTTTCCAACTTTCACATTTAATCTGCTTCTTAAATAGTCATAGAAAGATTCAGTGAAAAAAAAGCATGTGATGATACCTATTTATAATGAATAGTATCCGGAAAATCAGTGTTTCATTTTTATGACAAAAAATCAGTTATATTTGCCTGGTGTCATTTATAGGTTATAGACAGGAATAAATATGACTTGTGGCTCCTACCTCAAGAGATGAACCAATGTTGGCTGTCCCTACGCATCTGCCATCTGTTAAATGACAACAGGGCAACACTGTGACTGTTGAGCAAAATGATCTTGATTGCTTTGGTAGAACACTAGCCTGTATTGTGGGAATCAAGTGCTGTTTCAGGAAGACAATGTTTTTACAATAGATTTTGGTTACTTGTAGACTCTCATTCTTGGGTTTTATGGGTTTTTTTGAGAAGTAATCTAATGGGGAAAACGGATTGTACCATATGAATGTGGAGTGCTGATTTAAAGCAAGTTGTTTGGCAAGCTGAAGTACTTTCATTGACAAGAACTCTAATCTTTCAGAGACTATGAATGTGTTGCTGTATATGACATTTTTATCCCTTTGAAATTTTCAGTTGGGGAGGCAGTTCATCTCACTTTTACTTACTGTTTTAAATTAAAAGTCAATTTTTGTCAGATGTGAACTGTTGTGAAAAATGTCCATGGGAACAAAACGGTGTGTTGAATTTAGCGTAGTCTGCGTCCCTCAAAGGAACACTGATTGTCTTTGAGACAGTTTTGCCAAGCTAAAGATGGGTAGCAGCAAAGGTCAAAACTACTTAGCCTTAAAGTGTTTCTGTCATTGCAAAAATACCTTTAACAGAAACATACGTGGAACATTTCCCCTTTCAAATGTAATGTAGAATTGCTGCTTTGAGAAAAATCAAAGATGAATCTTATCCTGAGCAAATGAATACTGTAAATATACTTGTCATACCTTGAATAAATGGGTACCTTTTTCTATAATTTGTCTGTCTTTTCTTTCTGTGTATTTTAAGAATGTTTTAATAAGTGTCCCCTCCAACCAATAGGGAGGCCATGCATTTACTGCTTTGCTCTTTTGCACTTTCATCATTCTTGTAGTCAGTAACATGTTACACTAATCTTCAATGGCAAGGTTGCCTGTTACAATGAGCCTTATTTTGCACAAGCATCGCCCTTTGCCTTTTATATGCATCTGTAGGTGATAGGATGCTTTCTTGATTCAAGAAGCAAACGTCTTCATGCAGAGCTGCCTGTTGAAAGGACGTTTTCAGATAAAAACCATAAAGCTTACCTTGCTTGGCTTTGTTTCTGATCTTGCTGTATGACCCTAGGCAGCATCAGCTTCAGTCCTTTGGTCAGAAACTGTTTAACAGGACAAAAGCTGGGAATGCAGTCTTGTTCTCAGCTGGGTATTCGGATTCTAACTTCAAACAAAACCTGGAGCTTATGGTAGATAAGAAATGATTTCTTGGTTAAACACTTTCTCCCCTGTGCTCTCTTTCAGGGGCTCTTCCACACTTGTGGAGAGGCAGTAGCTCTAAAACTCTAGGAGAAAATAAGGTACACACCTAGAAATTAGGGTGGGTTCTGGTCCCTCTGCTTTCAGTTTAGTTCAGGGATAGGAGTGTGACTCCTGTATTTTAGAGGGTGGCCTGATAACCAGGCTCACTAGTGTGTAGTGATCAAGCTTGTCCCCTGACTTTTTCCAGGAGCAGAAGAGCAAAGCAGCACTCTTATTTTGTTGACATGTATATTAGCCCTGTGTACTAGTTAATGCCCTTCAAAACCTTTGACTGAAGACAGAAGTTTATTTTGACAGATTCCCAACTAATTTTGCCAAAGCTGGTGCTATCCTAAGAGTTCCAAAGAGTTAGTGCTTTCTAGTTTAAAAGGAAAAATAATTATCTAGCTATAACTGGTTATATTTGTTAAGTTGTGAGAAATGTAATGCGAATTTGTGTATAGTTTATGGCCAGCTACCTTCAGTGAGTGGCTGTTGCATCAATACCAACAATACTTCAACATTGTTGTGCTCCCATGTTCATTTCTTTTGGCTGTTACTTCAGATTGCCAATTCTAAAATGCCTTACCCAAATTTACTTACCCAGCACAGCCTGGCCTCTGTGGCCCTGCTTTGTCCTAACATTCACCCTCTATTGTTGGCCTTAGTGAACATCTTTCTAAAAGCATCTTTTTTGCATCTCATTCTTAGTCCAACAAAGAGACTCTCCAGCTGCAGTAATCCCTTGCCAAGCTTAATTTCAGCACATTTATTATATACTAAAGAATTTCAAATACATTAAAAAAATACAGGAGAAATGAAAGGACTAACTAGGAGCAATATAGGAGGGTATTATCTCAAACTGACTTGCTGTTATCATTTATTATTTGAGCTATCAAAGCTTGTTTGCACCCATCATTAAGGCATTTAATTTTTCTGCAGGAGTAATGCAGTGCATATTTGGAGATGTATTTGCTGAAAAACATTTGCTTTCCTGTGTACTTCCAGGAGATAACCCCGTGGTTATCTCAGTGACCCCATGACTCAATGACCCATTTAACCCCGTGACCTCAAGGCAGGCTTGAAAGAGTCAGATAGTGGCTGCAAGAGACACTCGAGATGCATAGGAGGTTAAACAGAATAGGTTGCTAAAGGGTTTGCACACAAGTTGCATGGGGAGCCCCAAGAGCTATGAGGAGAAGAGGGTTCAGGTGGGACTCTGCCAGGCACTGATTCCTTGGTGTATCTTCCACAGTTTTCCTTACTCCACTGCACCCCCAAGTGACAGCACCGTGACAACCATGTCACCAGGCTTGGACAAGGTCAGAAATGCCTTTCGGTATTAGCATAACTCAACAGCTAGGGTGTATAAGCATCTACATCATAGTGAATGTGCCTCTCTCTTTATATATTTTTCCCCATAGTCCTAAATTCAACATTCATGATGACAGCCACCCCCAGGGGCTGTCACCTGCCAATTCCTCAGATTTATATTGTGTAGTACTTGAAGTCAGCACTATGCAATGTGTGTTGGGTTCAATGCCTTCACTGCTGCCCGGGTACAGGGTGAGGGTGGAGGGCAGCAGTGTCACAGCTCCACTCAGCACATTCATCATGTCACATTTCCCAGAGCAGGAGTTTCCTACAGGGGACACAGACTGGGACACTTTCCCCTTTGACTAGGACCAGGTGGTGCACAGCCTTCCTAGGGTTGCTGCCTCTATCGCTCCATCACGATCCTCCAGCTCTGATGCATTAAAATCACAAGAAGTCGTGATCCCTTGTACATTGGTTGCATTGGTCCAGTGAGCTACTGCTCTGCCACCGCCTTCCCCCTCATGCTCTGACTCTGAGGTGGAGGCTCAGGGTCCCAGGTGTTCCCATCCCCAGTTTAAAGATCCCAATCTGCTTCTTACACCGGTGCCCTCACAGCCAGAGGATGGACCTCTTGTTTGACCCCCTTGTCACCACCCGCAGTTTGCAACGTGGGTGGCCATGACAGCACATCAGTGCTCTGGTCCTTAGCTCGATCCACAGCGTGGCTGCCATTATGACCTCCAGCCACCTTAGCAGCTTCAAGATCACACTCCAGCTGCCTAATTCACCGGCACTGTGGCAGCAACGCCTTGCCCTGGGTGCAAGACACAAGTAGGTAGCTGCTTGCTCTCCCCCTTGTCCTTTCACATCCTAAAGAGGCATCTCTGCACTAACATACTTCCAGCTACACCAACTGCAACCTCAAGTGGGGCAGGAGAGAGTTGATAGTGGCAGAAACACTCAAGATTCATACGGGATTAAACAAGAGTATTTTAATAAAGAACATGCAAACACATGCATGGGGAGTCCTAGAAACTGTGAGAAAGGGTCACCAACGGGAGGCTGCTGGAGGCCTGGGTTGGACACCCAGGCAGGACTCGACCCATTCGTGAGGACCCCTTAAATCTACTGCAACTGCTTTCCTTATCTCAGCCTTGCTAACCTTGAGGAACTACAGCCCAGGAACTAGCTAGACACTGTTGACAAAACAGAAGGTGCCTGCTTGGCCCTGCTGGGAATTTAGTTGGTGTGTAGTTTCACAAGCTGGACCTGCTACCACATATTCTGCCAGCGGTCACTGACTCCTCGCCCCATCGTCCGCAGGGGTCCTCACTACGCTCATCTTCCCGTGGGGCGGTTCTACCTTGCTGGGAATTAACACTTCTCCCATAAAAATATATAGGTGCAAAGTCTCTTTGGTGCAGATGCTGCTAAGAGCTCATCAAGCTACTGCAGTTGGGCTACCCCCCGACTCAGCAAACGCCGGAATTCCTGTTCTTTTGAAGAAAGAAAAGGGCAGCAACGTTTTCCCACCTCTCGGGAGGAGCAGGAGCAGCGGCACCCGCGCGGCCCGCAGGGGGCGCCGCTCGCAGCGCCCCTGCCGCCTGCTCGGGACCGAAGGTGCCCCTCGCTTTGCTTAAAAATGCTGAAAACGCTGCAGTTTGGAGTCTAGATTTTTTTGATTTTTGATTTTTTTAATTTATTTTATTATTTATTTATTTTAATTTTTATTTATCTATTTTTATTTATTTTTAAGTTGACGGTAAGGTTTTTGGCCAGTTTTACGTGTGCTTCTGGAATCTGTTTTGGTTTTATTTATGCTCAAGAACGGCAGCGTAGCTTCAAGACACAAAGTGCACTGAGAGCTTTTCACAGGGAGCCGTTTGCTCGGAAATGCTCCGAGCCAGCCTGTCTCCTGGTTGTCAGGATCTGAAGCAGCCTGGATAAAACATGGAGCCTGGCGAAGCCAGCTTTCCATCCGGGACAATGCAGGTTGCAGCACTTCGTCCTTAGCTGTTCCAAAGCTCTTCTAGTAAAAACAGGGGAAATAAGATTTATGTTTCCACTGCTTTAAAATGAAAGGCATTCTGGACACAAGGTTATTAATGAACACAAAAGTTACGCTTTATTTTCTTATTTAAATCAAACACATTTCAGCGCTTCAGTCTTCCAGATGTCTGGGCTTTTATTAGTCATTCAACTTATACAGAGAATTATTAACTGAAACTGTTCTCATCCACCCACCCCAAAAACATCTCAGATATTAAGTGTCAGGTCATACAACACCCCCATTTTTATCTCACTTTTCTTCCATTTTTTAAGTACAGATGAGCAGAGTGCAGGAAGAAAGGACTTAGCAGGGCCCGTTTTGTTGCCCTGGAAAGGGGATGAAGCAGCAGCAGGGCGCTCCACTGAAGACCTCCATGAGGGAGGACACTCTTTTTGTGGAAAACCCACGACACGAGAGGGAGAGCTGAGCTGACGTGAGGCAGGCAGCCTCTGCTGTGTCCCTGCGTCCCATTTCCCCCTTCCTCATGGTGGTGATTCCCAGCTCCTTTGTCCCAGATCTAGCAGTCCATGTGGTGACTCAGAACCTTCCAGAAGGTGAGGTCAGTTGTGCCAAGGCAGTGGGCGGCAGCTTGGAACCTTCCGGAAGGCGCAGACCGTTGGAGCCAGGGTGCGGGGAACAGCGTGGAGGAGATGTCGGGAACAAACCTTGCCAACAAGCTCGCGTCCTGGTTCATTTTCAGGCCATGGTGTGTCTTCTAGGGTTATTGCTTTGGGTGGCACATTCGTCCACGGGCTTGTTTAGGAGGAACATGTAAAATGCGTTTTCAGGAGTAGGAATGGGGCAGCGGGAGAAGTTATATCTATCCACAGTTCCACAACCCTTTTTCCCTTCCCCTTCCCACACAATTCTTAGAACCCTTTTCCTTTTAGCCTTTTATATGTGTTTCCATGTTTGTCAGGTGTTTTGTTGCTGTCTTCTCCTTTGTCCTTTATTTTTTTTTTAATGTTTCTTTCTCAGGCTTTAATTATGCAATCTGTATTTTCAGAGACAAAGCCATCTTAAATAGTTTCCACCCTTTGGTGTTTACAGCAGGGTTTTATTCTGTTTTTTCCCATTCCCATGCTTTTCATTGGTGGTTTTTAAACCCAGATAATTTCAGCAATCTCCTTTACAGCAGGCGCACAGCTCAGCTGGGGCCAGTGAGGGGGTGGCACGAGGGCACGGAGGGCAGGAATGAGAAAAGCAGCACCTGGGGAAGCACGGACTTCATTTCTCCCTCCAAATATTACCCACTGGAACCTCACATCCCGCACAAATTTTGCTTCTGTAAGGTCTGAGAGAGGCTTGGATCTGAGAGAGGCTACCGTGGCTTTGTCTTTCCATTTGTGCAAGAAACTTCATTGCTTCCTTTCCAAAATTAAGATTAGTTGTTATAACAATCAGTTTCCATATATCACACTTATTAGTTCAGCTTCTCCTGTCATTTTATCTTAAGCAGTAGTAGCTGAAATATTTGCTCTTTCAGCTAAAAACAGTGTTACAAATGATCTGATCCCAATATTTTATATCTATATGGACACAATTATACACACATTTTCTTGAAATACATAGTGTGTTGAGATTAGGAAACTCTTACAACACAAACTTATCTCATCCATAGGTTTCTTTCTTACTTATGTCGGGACTTTGGACTCTTTCTGCAACTGAATTTCCAGTTTTGCAGGGTAGCTGTATTGAAATTATGTCACGCAATTGCCTTCCTTCTTGTCATGAATGGATTTAGTTTTGTGACTGAAATCAGTCTTCTCTTTTCCCTGACAAATATTTTAGATGAAAAATGGTATTCTCATCTCTGGGATCTTTGGGCTAATGCAGGTTCTTACAGTTATGGAACTTAAGCAAGGTTTAGGTTTAATACAAAAGCTAGGCAGAAACAAAGTATTTCTGAAAAATGAAAATATACCATTTTGATATTTTTGATGGAAAAAAAAGTAAGTTTGGGGTTTCAGTTTTCAAGTAGTTTTGAAAATTTAAAAAAAAATCAAACCAAACTAAAGCATTGATTTTACCAAAAGGATGTCTTTTGATTGCATCAGAATTTCTCTCCCCACATTTCACGACAGAAAATTTTGAAGTCTTCTCATTCCATTTCAAGATAAAAAAAAACTCAGAATCACAGAGTTTGCTATTAAGCAGAAAGTCTACTTTTTACCCACCTTCACTTTAGACTCTTTATTCACACCAGGTTATGAAAGGGAGCCTTGAAAGTGTATGGCGCTTTGGGCTTCTGCCCTTCATTCCTTTCAGCATTACGCAATTCTACAAGCTGCTGCTTTCAAAATTCCCCATTTGACTGTATGTCATCCAGCTTTCTCATTTTCCCAAAGGTAGCTTCTCAGATTTCTATGGCTAAAATGTGAGCTTGTATAGTTCTGGTTTGAATAATCTATGTGACCCAAGCCCCTTTGGTCTTCTTAAGAAATTCCATTCTTCCATCCTAGCAGATGGAAGAAAATTGGTATGCTCCCTACCTTGGTTCCTTCTGGCTCTGCAAAAGGAGGGAACTCGTAAATTGTAGCTTTTCTGTAGCTGTTTTACAAACACAATCTGCCCCTATGGCCCTAAGTGACACAGCTCATACTCGCTTTGTGAATGTCTGCAGCTTGTGCAAACACTCTGGATTCAAAGCCTAGAAGCACACAAATTACCTAATTTTCCGTAATCTGTGGAAAAATATACTCATTAGAATTCCTGAAATTTAACAGTGTTGTCCTGAGTTATCAAAATGATTTACATTAATGGAATGTGTAGCACAGAAATTATCTGTGGCATGTTATATTAAAATAAAATACTCAGAATACACAGAATGCTTTTACTGAGGAAATCCATGCAACTGGTGAAATCAGTACAGATCAGGATATTCCTTGCACTGTGAAAATGTTTGGGGTGCTACATAAGGAAATGAAGGAATGCATGGCAATATTGCAAAAATATGCCCATATGGCACTCGTACTAATGGCAACTTGATTTTCTGGGGTGCTGCAGTAAGAAAAGATGTACTTTCTGAGATGAAATAAATTCTTTCTCAATAAGTTAGAGATAAAAGGTTCTGTGCTATTTTTGCTCATTTTTATTTGCCAGTTTAAGGTCAGCTTGAGTGTCAATAAAAAGATTAATTTTTGGTGCATGTCCTAGAGAACTTGGTGTTTTGACTTGGTGATAAGATAAGTCTTCGCACCTCCTCCGCAGTTCAGATAGGTAACATTTTTTCTTTGTTTCCTTTCCTTCTCCAGTTCTCTTCGTTACACCCAAGCCGTGGATTTTGCTGTATACCTCAGAAGTTTGCAGTTGAAGGATAACTCAAAATACAGCCATATGATGGACCATGCCACAAAGAATACAGAAAACAAGAACTCAGAGCATAAAACTCTTCAAACTGACAAGTTGAGGTCTGAAGGCAATAGAGCTGCATCCAAACTGCCTTTTTTTCCCAGAGGGATTCAGGATTCTAAAGTAAGTCCATAGAAATTCTATTGAAGATGGAGTAGATATGTGGATAAATATGACATTGAGGGGCAGACTCTGTGACTTTGGTAAAAGGAAGTTCTTACCTGGAAATCTAGAAAATTCTCTGAAGGACTCCATGAACATGCAGACAGTAGGATATAGCTGATGGTTTAGTTGCATTTCCAAAAGACTCAACAAGGTTCTTTACCAAAGGCTTTTAGAAAATAAGCAGCTGTGAGAAAAAGTGTTTTCATGATTGCTCTCATTACTTACTTAAAAGACAGGAAACAGAGGTTTCCTAGGAAATAAATGGTCAGTTTTCTGAAGACATGGTATCTGCACAATTCAGAACACATAGAAATGGAGGCAAAGAGTGAAGGGACAAAGTGCTGGTGAAATTAAACCCTTCAGGGTAATGGTGTTAATTCAGGAAAACTAAATCCATCTGCAGAGTTGCAAAAGGACTTTCTGGTATTGCGTATGCAAGTAACAAAATAGCAGATATAGCTCAATGTCTCTAAATATAAAATGAGAGAGAGAAAAAAAACAATGCTAAATGTATATAAAGTGAGGGGCTATGAATGATTTCTTATCTTCCAGGAGAGAGATCTTGGGATTAGTTTTATGAAAACATCAGTTCAGTTCTTCTCATCAGAGAAACAGCCAAACTGGGAAATAGATCATGAAGTATTATTAGGAAAGAAACACAGATGAAAAAAAATGTATACATGCTGACTTGCATATTGAGTGTTGTAGGTAGCTCATGTCCTCTATCCCAGAGCAGGGATGATAAAAGCTATGGAGCTGTTTCTATATTAAGACTAAAGAGATTGGGACTCTTCATCTGGAAAAGGACCTAACTGACAGAGGATTCAATAAAAGTCTGTAAAATCACAAGTTACATAGCAGCGTTGAATATTTTCATTCTTTCTCACCACACCAAAACAAGGGAGTATCAAGTTAAAATTTCAGGCAGCAGGTTCCAAATAAAACAAAATGAGATATTTCAAGCAGAACATGCAGTTACTTTGGAGCTCATTTGCACAAGTTTTTGTAGATGACAAATTATATGTGAGTTCAAAGAGCAACTAGGTAAAATAGACATAAGGAAAGTCCATGAAACTAGAGAATCCCTCCTTCTCTCAGGAAATCTCCATGCCACAGACCAGCAGAGGCTATAAGAGTGTGTTGGGGAAGCACTTGTCCTGTTCTTGTCCTCCTTAGGCACTGTTGCTGTCCACTAATGCAGACAGGATGTTGAGCTAAATGTATCTCTGGCTTGAGCAGTAAGCACGTTACTGTGTTGTGTTTGTGTTCGGAGGGATAATTCATCGGGATGGATTGGATTGCTCTCAGGAGCATTGCATAGTTCACTGATGAGGAGTTAATCCTCTGGACCTTCTTGGCTGCCGCCTTTGCTCTCTTACGGAGCCTCTGGAAGGAACATCACTGCTCACAGGGACTTTTGTTGTGGGTAGCTTTGCTTAACCGCGTTTCTTTGGAAGCTGATCTTTTTCTGTCTCCATTAAACACTCCTTTATGTTTTAATTTCTTTAACCTGCTTGAAGAGTGGCAGCTACACCGATATTCTTATGTTTGCATAAGCGATCGCTGGCACTACACAGGAATAACGCACACGCAGCCCTCAGAACAGGAGCTCACACTTGACAGCGGAGCCGAGATGAAACAGTTTCCTGCACCGCCTGTCAAGCAGAAGTGGGAAACATTCACGAAAACGGTAGTAATGGAAAAAAAAATGTGTCAGATGAGTGGAGATGAAGGCGAGCAGGCAGCGCGCATTTCGCTGCGGTTACGCTCGCACCTGCTCCCGGAGTTGTCCGTTTGGCAGCGCCCACGGGGGCCAGGAGCCCCGGCCCGGCGCTCGCCCCCGGGCCGCGGTGCTGGTGCCGGTGCTGGTGCTAGTGCTGGTGCCGGCGCCCCGGGCAGCGAGGCAGCGCCTCGGAG
>JAUBOD010000719.1:1207667-1219744 GCA_032353885.1 Nothura maculosa | reverse complement strand
GGGGGGACAACGTTTCTGAGAAGAACAAGTAGCTTTACAGAAATGCCATATTGCCCAGGAGCTGACCCAATAGAAATGATATCAAAATGTCATTTGTATCATAGGCTATGCCATCACTTATTAAAAATATTTTTTCTCATAGCTACAGTGTAGCTATCTTGGGAACAGTTTTTCTTTCTTTTCAGTACTGTGCACAAAGCTTTTAATAAGGTTGGCATTATCATAGAAGTAAGAGCAATTTCAGGGCAGAAAGTTTTAAGTTTTCGCTCTAGTTCTGCCGCATAGCTGATATGTAGCTAAGGAAAATTGCCTAGATTCCTGCAACCCAGTTACAACTCAATTAAAATTTGTCATGTGGAAGGACCTAACTCTGTCATGGACCTGTATGAAAGCTGTTTGAACTTTGCATTTCGCTATTCATTGTGGAAAAATATAGAATCTAATAATAAAATCTTTAGTATTTTATAAAACCATTTACCAATACTGGATTCCATTTTCTTAATCAAAAACTTACATATGTTGTCTTCCAGTCACACAGAACGTATTTACAGCTATTTTTTTTTAAACAAAAGAATTCTCAGGAGCCTGAAAGAAGCAATGCAGCTAAATTTATGGAATTTATACTTAAATTCAATGCACAGTGAAATGCTGTAGAAAATACATGTTAAAATTCTAAACTTTGTGCATATATATAAATAAAATTATTCACTTCTTAATCTAAGTAATATATGTATATATAATGTTGCCTTATACACTACATGTATGTTTATCTGTATCTGGACATTATCCATCTATAACTGCAAATTACTGTGGGTATTTTGTGTGCGTGTGCAGTTTTTCTGCAATTAGGAGACACTAATACACTCTGCGGGCAGGGCATTGGGGCAAGAGGGATTTCTGGTAAATTGCACCAGTCATCCAGGCCCTGAGTTAGATCAGATAACTGTGACCAATCTAGACTTCCTATAAAGTCCAGACAAAACTTTTCCTGTGTTCTTCCTCTGCTGTAGGATGATGCACTAGTCTCGCATCTTAACTAGACCCCCAACACCAGCACAAGGACATATGGGAGAATAGACAATGAAGAATTTGCTTCCAACAGCCTCCTCTTAATACTATATCCTATGCTTCCTACCAAAATGTGTCTTAGACCTTAAAAAAATTGAGCCATTAGAGTAATCTGTATATTTAATTAAAATCTATAGGTCTTTTTTTTTCAAAAGGGAGAATGCTTTTTCAGCTCAGCTTTAGGTAGCTGCCAGGATATGAGGCAATAGTTAAGTCAAACACATGCTACAAATTTTAATTGTTGTAACCAAATTATGAGGAAAAAAATGTTGTCAGCAAGTCCCTTGAGAGAACAAGATGTATTTTTTTTAGTGTAGACAGGTCATCTTTATAATAAAAACATGCAAATACCACCTCACAAGAGTGTGCTGCAAGGACCGACTAGCTAACATGAATGTTTTGAGTACTGTTGGTGCTAGGAAAAAGCGGGAGGAAGGGAAAGTAGGAAAGTGAAGTTCCTTTACTTCCAAAGGGCATGTTGTACTTTTACACAGGTCCGCATGGGATAACCTGCCTCAATGACTATTTGTTGCCTTTCTGCTCCCCTTCCCCTGGCCTTTCGGCCTGGCAGCTGTTTGAGGGCATGAAGGCCTACCGCGGCGTGGATGGCAGGATCCGCCTCTTCAGACCCAGCCTCAACATGCAGCGGATGGCGCGATCGGCCCGACGAGCAACGCTGCCGGTGCGTAGCCCACGCGCGGCTCCCGTCCCCGCCGAAGGAGCCTGTCTTTGTTTCAGAGTGTAAATCTCTGAACAGCACCGCAGTGTAGCATCTACCAGATACTGAAACTCTTAAACTCTTGAGTAGTTCTGTTAAATCTTCTCGGAGGCCCTGCTCAGTGAAGGAAACAGCTTGAATTTTTCCTCCTTTTAAATCCCAACAGGGTTTTGCTTTTTGCAGTATCTTCCTGCTGCCTTTGATGTAGAGGGTCTGCTTCTGAGGGAGGCACGTTGCTCTTTAGGTCTTTTCATGCAAACTCATGAATAACTTGCTCTATTGCTCTTAGTTTTTTTTTTCTTCACATCAGTTAAACCCTTTAGCATCCAAGTGCCTTCATTTTTGATTTTGCACTAATAACAACCTAAGTGCTTTCATTTTTGATTTTGGACTAACAACACTACTTCTAGCACTCATTTGCTGGCCAAATGATTTCCTCCAATATTTATTAGCTTTATTACTGAACTTGTTGAACTTGTTGTTAAAACTTGTTGTTAAAACTAGGAGACTTGGTCAGCCCCTTGTAGCTGTCAACCAAAACATCCTCTGCCAAAGAGGGGGTGCTCTAGCTCTCCAGGTGCCCGGGAAGACAGAGTGTTGGCTGCACATGAGGTTCTTTCCATGTGCTTTGGAGGCTGAGATAGTGAATGGCTACTTTTTCATAACCCTGGAAGAATATTTTCTTTTCTCCCTTTCTTTGCTCCGGCAGTGTTTTGATGAGAATGAACTGCTGGAGTGCATCCGGAAGCTGGTGGAAGTGGAGAAGGAGTGGGTGCCCTACTCGACTGCTGCCAGCCTGTACATCCGTCCCACTTTAATTGGAACTGAGGTTCGAAACAACACATTTCCTCTTTATTTTTGTGTGTTTAAGCATGAGACCATTCATTCATCAAGTTAAAAATGCAGCAGCCAGTACATGATAGTGTCAATGTTCAGGGTTAAATCGTTTTATTATTTTTGATTCTGAATGAAATCCCCTGCAGGTCTGCTGCACAAACTTGTTGACCACACCACCACCTAGTGGACACATTTGTTCAGATCATTTCAGGTAAAGGGTTGCAATTAATTTTTTCAGTAATTACAGTAATTATATATGTAGATATATAAAAAAACCTGAGAGGATAGTTATTTGTGACACAATAGTCTCATAAAATATTCTATTTGTATCATTTAGCTCCATTATTTTAAATCTTGCTGATTTAAAATCCATTAAAATATTAACAATTTAGAGAAAAAATGGAGGAAAATATACATGGTAGCTTTCCCATTTCATACCTCCCCCCTGAGCTAAATGAGAGGATTGTAGAATATTTGACCTAGTGAAAAAAAGATGTATCTTCTGAGACAAAAATATCAAATTCTAAAAATCAGTTCTTGTGTTATTTTTTTCTCAAACTTGGATGAACCTGACCTTGGCAGAAGCTTCATAGCATGAGCTTCATGTGGGCGTGAATCAAAAATAAGGTATTTTTCAAGTGAATTAGAATAGGGATTGTTTTAATTAAAATTTTGGGGAGCAGCGGTGAGAGAAAAAGTTTTAACGTCAGAGCATGGCATAACAAAACTATAGAATGTGTGGTTCCCAACTAGTCAAATCACTTTCGTGCAATGGCTATATCTATCAATGCTTACCATAATACTCATTTATTTCACATGTGTTCTAAGACTTCATTAATGTGTTTGAATTAGTTGTAGATTTTCAAGTGAAAGGATTTCCACAAAGGGTTGTTTTTTTCTTTTTTTTTAAGTGAAGATCTAACCCCAGATAGCAACCATGAACTTCTGTTTAGATGACTGGTTTCTCTAAGGGAAGTGAAAGTAGTAACCCATTCAGTTGCACATAAGATCTCAAGGATGAGATATTCTTTCTAATGACCCTAAACAAAACAGTATTTTAACAACCAAGCAGGATCCAGTCTTAGGATACTTTTTTTGAACTGTTTGTTTCTCTTAAAACCATGAAAGAAAAAGATTTGTAGTGCTAAGAGCTTGTGACTGTTCCTCATATGATTTCTTCCTCTTATTTTAGTCCTTCTCCGGGAACGTAATGCTTCAAATGACCCAGGGATTTCTGAGAAATGCTGCTCCTGATGAAGCGCAATTCAAGCTGTCGTTAGTTCCCCTTCATGTAGCATAGTGGCAGCTGGAAACTGCAGCCCCATGGCTCTTTTGAACTAGTAATAATGGCAAAGACCATGTTTTTTCACAGAAAAGCTCAAAAGACACAAAAACAGTCTCTTCACAGATAAAAGTGAAGCTTCAGTGATCTCCAGATAGGCAGGTTTCATTCAGCTTCACAGAAATTTTTCAACTTGAGGGAAAAAGCTGGTGGTTATTAGGCGAAAATAGTCAACACATTAACCAGAAATCTCAATTTAGCAAAGTCTTTCAAGCTCTCTCCTTCTCCTGGGAGCTGCATTAGCCCTCAGAAACTCTAGTCTGGATAGAAAACTAAGAATCTAGGCTAGAATAACTAAGAGAACATGTGACCTGAAACACAGCATGCACCCAGTTCTCCCCTTGCCATGGGAGAAGGAGCCCTTGTCCTTTGCCTCTGCACTGATCTGTTGTTTTTAGGTAGGGACGTGCTGCTCTGAGTAACTGCTTATACACAGAAAAATTATGGGATAAACTCTGCTGTTTGTGGCATCCAGCTGCCTACGTTTGCATGATCCCGGCAGCATTACACAGGATTCCAGCTGTGATCAAGTCTTGTTATAGAAGCTGCCTCCTGGCAACCAGTTATTTTAGTTAATTTGTCACTCTAGTGCTTTGCTAAGAATCATATAGATAAGCAGAGACTCTTACCCAGAATTCAGCCCTTGAGCAGTGGCAAAATTCACCTCCTTCTTCACGTGTTGATTGTGATGATTTGAAGTAAGGGAAGCTGTCCCAGAGAGAGGAAAACAGCAATACATTCAGGCTCGTTTCCTGTGCTGTCATATGTGAACCCCTTTCCAACAGGCAGATGATTTCAGAATGGCATGTGGCCTTACCCAGAGTCACTATATGATTCTCCTCATAGCCGATTGGCACTGGCTAATTCTAGTAAAAATTCTCTAGTAAAACTGGCAGTGTATCCTCAGCATTGCTGCTGCTAGTAGTGGTTCTTGCACAAGAAAAGAAAAAATAAAAAGGGCTTTGCAAACTTGTGCTGTAATTAATATAGTTACATTTCATATCCAGTGTCTCCGTGAGCTAAATTCCGAATTCTCTAGAGCTTGAAATTATTTGAGAAGGTTAAAATAGTACACAAATGAAACAAATGTAAAATTAGAGTTTCTATGTTGCTTGGTCAACAGAGGGAAAAGGGCTATATAAATGTTTCTCAGTCTTTGCAGCACTTCTTTATCTTGCCTTTTAAAAGCACTTCTGTACTGCGGTTCCTCTGAAAACTTACTTTCTTCAGAAGCTAATTGTGCTGCATCTGATGTTTGAGCTGAAGTTCACCAGTAACTTCTGTTTTTATTCCTTCTGTTCAGCCTTCTCTCGGAGTAAAGAAACCAACTAAAGCCCTCCTCTATGTCATACTGAGTCCTGTGGGCCCCTACTTTGCAAGTGGAAGTTTTAACCCCATATCCTTATGGGCTGATCCAAAATATGTAAGAGCCTGGAAAGGAGGAACAGGAGACTGCAAACTGGGAGGGTAAGAAAACCTGATTCTGCATTTTCTACAGAGCTCATCAGTGAGACTCCTGCTTTTTTTTCTTCTTTAGTAAAGTATCCAATCTGGCAACAGATGTAAAGGTAGCTGTTGGGCAGACAGCTTACAACAACAAAGATTTCAAAATTGCACTTTGTCCCTCTGTATACATTTCAGATGCCTCTTTCTGTTTGGAGACCACTGCCAAATGAGCTCTTTGGAGAGAGAATTCCGCAGTGCCTCAAGCCAGGGAGCTGGAGCTGGGCAGTTTCTGCCTGACATTTCAGCCATTCCCCTTGCAGAAGTTGACACTGTAGATGCCACTTCAGTCAGTGACACAGCACTCTCTGCAGTGGCCTGGTGCCAGCTGGGCAGTGCACCGTGTGGGCTGCTCTCCTTTCTTGGCAGCCTGTCTGGGGGAATGTGGCTTAGGGACAGGGCCCCCATTAGGCAGTTACCTGCATGGGCTTGACCGTGTCCTGCTGAATGAGGCAGAAGCCTTGGTTAGGTAGAAATGCAAATGCTAGTGTGCAAGTGTCCGAGGTATTGTCAGAATGGAGCTGCTTAGGATTTGAAGGGAATAAGCAATCTTGATATGGCCAAGTAAGTAGCTTGTACATATCTAGTGTGTGGCTTAAACAAAGCTTCTACCTAAGAGTTTCTTCTGTTGGCATGAAGCTAGCAGGTTGTCAGGTGCTGCACAGCCAAGCTAGTAAAATAACATATCGAAACAAAAAACACCACCTTCCCTTCACTGAGTCTGGTGTTTTGAGACTATCACACCCTGCTTGTGGGATTGTTTATTTTTACAAATATAGTAACTGTTTCCTGTGCATGCTTCATACTTCAGCTATGAAGAGAATACTTTGGAATCACTGCAACTTTATTTGTGGACCAGAAATGAGAACTTAATAACAGAGTGGTCAGCAATGGATGTACTGATTTAGGAATTTGATGGTTGTTGAACATCAGGAACAGGAGGAGAGTTTTTTTCTTCTCAGAATGGTACATCTGAGGTAGCATTTTAAGAAAATAGTTGCTACTCAAAGATACGGATTTCACTGAAGTCCATATGCAACTGGAGAGCTACTAGCTCTGTGAATATCACCTACTAGAAAAGAAATGGTTCATCTCTGCTAATTTTGTACTCCAAAAGGTCTAACTACCCATCCACTCATCTAACATATAGTATGAGGTTGATGCCTTTGTTTTTTTTTTCTTTAAAGCCATGGATGGATGGGAATTGATGCCCACTCTCCAGGATTCCAACTGCTAAATATGCTTAAAAACAAAAGCTTTTCTTAAGTGTCCAATTGCAATAGTCAGAACCTCCACAGAATGGGACAAGAGATGTTTCTAAGGCTGTCTGGATGGATATGGTTGAGCTGCTCAGCCCTTCAGAATTACAGGATAGTAGATACAAAATGATGTAGTAAAATACAATCACAGTATCTCAGGAATAAGCAGTGACTGTGCAAAGCACTTGCTTATAAAGCAGAGGTGCATTTGTGCCCTGAGCCTTACACAAATACGAGAAAATGAAAATGTGTTATGGAAAGAAAATATCCTGCCAGACACTCATACCTGTTTGCTTTTTGTTTTTGTTTCTGGAAGGAATTATGGGTCTTCTATTTATGCCCAGCGAGAAGCCCTGGAGTTAGGTTGCCAGCAGGTTCTGTGGCTCTATGGAGAAGATCATCAAATAACTGAAGTTGGAACAATGAACCTCTTTCTCTACTGGATAAATGAAGATGGAGGTATAGCAACACAAAACACGCAGGCTCTAACAGAGTTCCCATTGGGACGACGTAGCAGATGTTCACGTTTTACAGACAGGGCTTCTAGAAGCTACAGTCTGGTCCAAAGAACAACAACTAGGATTGCTTTTCCTTTTCCCTTTAGTGGCATATAATCCATAGGTACTTCTTCCACAGTCCACAGAATGATTTTAGGGTGCCGATCGCAAACTCTACTGGCAGTTATTTAACTGAGAGGAAGCCCCTTCGTTTTTAACAACTAATAGGTGACTGTTGGTCACGCCATCCCACAGAGGAGAGGCTGGAGCAGCTGTGAGTGCTGCCCGCCAGTAACATGCTGATCTGCAAGGCCAGTCCACATGCTCAGGCCAGGGGCTCCAGCCGAGCGAGGGCTCACACTGTCTGTTTGCTGTCAGCTCTGGCAGTGTGATCTCGAAGGCGGCATTGAGTCGGAACAGTGCAGACGGACCAAAGGCGCCGTATGCTGTGCGACTTCACACTCCGTGCCTTTGGGCATGGGTGGTTCCCATCATCAGCTTCCAGCAGGCCATATGTTCCTGAAACGTGACCAAAAGTATTTCAGCATCCAACCGCTGAAGCAGTCGGCTCTTTCTTTGAAGGGTTTGCAGTCCTGTCCAGTGAGGGGAAGCTTTTCACATCGCTTACACTGACACGATGCTTAATATATACATTGCACAGAAAACTGTCTGGTTAATGAGCTGCCAGCTAAGCATCTCCGAAACAGCCTGTGGGCCTGCAAATATTCGGTTCGTAAGAGCTGATAGCTGTGCCTAAGTAGTGATTCAGAAGACTACCTGGGTTTGCCTGCTTATAGAATTGAGCCCATGTATGTGGAAGTCGTGGAGGGATGTCTCCAGACCTACATGAGTGTGGGCCCACACACAGCACTCTGTAAAAATTAAAGGCTGTTGGACTTTTCCATGGTAAAAGAGACAGAGTTTCAACTGAGGATTTAATGATAGTGCTGTGGGTGAAAGCTGTCACGTTTCTGACAGTGCTTAGCTGCAGTGCAGTGGCAGAGTTCAGTGAGCACAGCAGTGTGCCTCAGATGTGCTTGTATTCAAGGCACAGCAGTGTGAGTCCAGATACCTGACTCCCATTTTCAGTTTCATTTCTTGCTTTTTTGTGAAATCTTTACTGCTTCTGTAGAAATAGGTATGATAACTCTTCAGTGCTGAAGGAGTCTTTGAAGCCCCATGAATGAAACTACAAATACGAAACCTGTTATTGCTTTTACAGCAGCAATGGACTTGTGAGGATGGCTAGATGGCCAAATTTACCCCCTGTGTAACTTCACCAGAGAGACATGAAAATAAATTTTGGCTCATTTTGCCCAGGGAAAGGACACTGAAGCAGGGACATGATTAGAATTCAATGTTCTCATTGTCCTTAAACCAGGAATATGCGGGAATTATCCAGCTGCAGCACCGTGCTGTTCCAAAGATCTGCCAATCAGCGGGTTACCCGTGCACTAGTGAATAGCACTATTGTCAGGGGGCTGTGGCAAACAACTTGTAATTCATGCCACCCAGGCTGGTGTGTACGGGCAGACCTGCCATTGCGCACGGCGTGGTCATTAGCATCGCTGGAGCACTTTGTGGGCTCCCAATGCATTGGTTAACATTTAATTTGTAAATCCCTTTGGTTAAGAATCACACTTGCTACCAAGAGGGTTCCATGCGTGCCAACACGTAGGTAGGTACCTGTGGCTTTATGGAGGAGCTTAGGAAGTGCTTGCCATCATGTTCTGCCACTGCATGGAAGGTACTTAGTTAGGCTGGGCCTTTGTTTTGTTATGGAAATACTGCAGCTGAGAGTGATATAATGTAAAAACAGTGTGGCAGAAATTGCAGCTTATAAAAAGGAAAATGTGCTCTGTGTGTTCAGAGGTCGCTGCATAGTGCTCTGTGAACAAGCTGTGCTTGGCTTGCAGCAAACCAGAGACACAGCTCAGAAGCCTGGACTAATAGACACCCGTGCTTCCAGTGGCAGCCCATTTCCCCTGCAAGCCTGTATGTTTGCAGCTGCAGCATCGTGGCTAAACATGTCACGTTTTGCCTTGGGCAGCCAAAGGAACCTGGAAAAATATCTTGTTTCTAGCACTGGGGAGGGAGTTGTAGAGGAAACTACTCAGTCTCTGGTAAACTAATATAACGTGCTGTATGTTGGGCTTGTGTGCCTGCTGCCGCTCCCTGGCTGAGGATTATGATATGGCCAAATCTGGATCACTGCTGTTGCCTAAATAAACGAGGGTGATATTTCATTCATGAAATGCTATTTTCAATAGTGCAAATCTGGAGAGTGACAAATGGTAGGAATGGTTTATGTTCGCAAAGTGAAAAAAATTATCACCCTAAATTTCCTTCCACCTGCCTCTTCAGAGCACATAACAATCAAGAGGCTGTTAACATTGAAACCCTTGTTTCCTTTAATAATGTCTGTTCTTCTGCCGAGAATATAGGCTTGCCTTTTGGAAAGCCTTAAATTTTAAACATATGGCCAACCTGAAAGTTGTTAACTGTGAAATCTGTGTGTATTTTCCAAAAATTCAGTGTCTTGAGAATGATTTGGAACCATCTGGGCTCTACTTCTTGCTTTACGGTTACAGCATTTTGAATAGCCTTTGGGCATTGTTTAATATTTTCATGCTGTTATTAAAATGGGAATTAATAGTGCCCACTTCTAAACAACTTAACTACTTGAAAAACTTGTCTCAGGTAAATGCCAGAATGCAAAATGTTCTGGAGGTGAATTTGTGGTATAGGAGCATGTTGCCCAGGTAGCCTATAAGTAAAATAATGATTATAATAGAAACTGGTAGAAAGGAAGAGCATGGAGGGGAGAGCAGCAGATGACTGAAGAGACAAATGAAGGAATGGAGGGAAAACTAACTGAAGGAAGTAAATTGGAAGGGAGGCAAGACTGAGAGTGATTGCATGAGGGAAAGGTGGGAAGAAAGGAGGAGAAAGAAATAAATAGAAGCAGAATAATCTGTGAGAGAAGGTCAGATATTCATGGTGCTGAAATCAGGGTTTCCTGGGTTCTCCTTGATCCTGAAAACTACTTGGGTCTGTTAGCATTTTGGTAAAATATATTTTGGTGAATTTCTCAGCATTATTATAATGTGACTAGTACTGAAGTCATCTTGCAGGTGAAATATTATCTGCCGCATGTTCATGAATAGAGATGTGCAAAAATAGGGGCTTAGTAGATTGCAAACCCTCCTTTTAACAACCCCCTTAAAGCCTCTGAGAGCAGCCTGGTGTTAGGACAGGCCTGCACAGCACCCAGTGCAGTGGGGCGATGGATTGAGATGGCCTTAACAAACAGTAACAAGGAATCAAATGAAGAGAATCCCTGAAAATTCCTTACAGATGCTTCCCCCTGTCCTTTGCTGCTATAAATCTAAGGCTTGTAGGCCATCAAAATAGCTCAGAAGGCCAGTGGAGCCTGTGAGCTTGCGGCCTGCTTCCCTGGGGGGGACACAGTGGTGTGGTACAGAGCCAGGGTAGGATCCACACACATCATCACAGGGAATGAGCTTTCTGGCCAGGGTAGTGTTATCATCTCTGCAGCTCCCAGGAAGAGCAGATGTTCCTTAGGTGGCCCCGGGCTGGTAGGCATCATACGTGTATTTGACAAGATTCTAGTGCTGTTTGGCAGCTGCTCCGGCCTGGCACCTTTTCAGAACAGCTCGAAGCAGCTAATATAGGTTGCTGAGCTTGAGCAGGTCCGACCAACATCCGTGGCAAAACTACCAGAGAAAATGTTGCCCAGTGTGTTGCCACAAGCTTTGGTATTAAAACCTGCATGATTTCAAGTCTTCTGCTAAAAGAAGGGGAACACTTAAATGTGACTGAGGCTAAGGGATCCCAAGTTAGCAAATGCAGAACATCAGGTTTTCAGTATTCAGAACCTGGTGGGATCTGTGGCTCATGAAAAGTTTTTAAGTCTTCTTCTGATAGTTGTGCCAGTGACTCTGTAATACCCTTGGGAATAAAACCCAATACTAGGTTTGAACTGTATATTTATTAATTAATGTGTTAAATGTATTTCCTCCCCATCCATTCTGGTGTACTCAAAGTACTCCAAACACTCAAAGTCTTATTGGAATTGAATTTGTGCAGTTTTGCAGAACTCTGACAAGTGTTGCCTCTCATAGTAGGGAACATTTCTGATGTCATTTAACTTCTCCATTTTCCTGTTAGATTTTTGTTGCTGCTGTTAATCTGTGCTTTTATTCATCTTCCCTTTGACAGAAGATGAACTGGCAACCCCACCATTAGATGGCATCATACTTCCAGGAGTGACAAGACAAAGCATTTTGGACCTGGCATGCGACTGGGTGAGTATCGTGACTTTGGCAACAACTGTCTTAAACATCTACGAAAGTAAGTTATTCCTGGTGTTCAGTGTTCTGAAGTTCAACTGATCTGGAAGAATCCCTTGCTGAATAGAGACTAAGGGACTAATTCATAGACACTTGGCAACGTCATCAGAACATCCATGCCTGTCGCCCAGAACAATGCCAAGCTTGTTTAAAAGCGAAAATTCTCATTGAATTGGTGTTCTTAAATTCTATTTTCCAGTGATACCAACAGCATAAAGCAAGGAAACAGTTACCATGGCTGACCACAGCTATATTGCCATGCTTGACCACAACTATACTTTAGTAATCATTTTCATATTTCTCATGGTTCCATTCTTAATCGTAACAACTAGCATGAAGCCTAAAGTCCAGACAGCGTCTTAAAGTTGTCTATCTGGATGCAGATTTCACAGAATCACAGAATCACAATCTATAAGGTTGGAAGGGACCTCTAGAGATCATCTGGTCCAACCTTCCCGCTCCAGCAGGCACCTAGAGCAG
>JAUBOD010000719.1:1178770-1198996 GCA_032353885.1 Nothura maculosa | reverse complement strand
GAGCTGGGAGATGCTCTTTCAGTGTTGCCTTCTGGATGCATGTCTAGAAATAACATTAAGCCCCCGTGGTGGTGAAGGTTGAACCACCCTTTTTTGGACAAAGTAAAAGCAAGCAAGGCTTAGGAGGGAGGATGAATTAAAATAATTTTTCTTCTACATCCAAGCACCTAATCTGGTTAAGCAAAATATTTTTCTCATTCCTTTCCCCAGTCTTGGGCTCCCAGAGACTGGTTACATTCCTTACGATAGCCCTGCTGTTTAAGGAACAAGCTGTACTGTCAGCAGGAAATACCCAGCACGAGGAAGAAAGAGACTTCATTCAAATCCCGTTTGCAGTTTAAGCACTTAGGTCTTGTGTGCTGCAACACTAAGACACATGCAGTCTTGATATCATTTGGAAGCAGTAAGAAGCATGTAGCCCATAGTTAGGGAATTAACTTCTGTAAAATGTCACTAACAAATATACTGTAATATTTATTAGCTTTGGATTATTGCACACAGCTTTGTCAAACAGCTTTAAGATGTCTCTAGCCAAAAAGGATCACCATATTGTGTTATCAGTGCTCCAAAGCGCTTCTTCAGCATAAAGCTGGTGGAACTTTACTGACACTCATGGAGTCTTATAAGAAATAAAAGTGAAGCATTTATTGCCATAGTGTACAATAGAGATGCACCAGTATTAAGGGAAATAATTAGCACTTTAAAAAAATACTCAATAGTATCCTATTCTTTGTAAGAGTGCTTAGTTGTTGTTGGCATTTGTTAACATAGTTTGAAAAGGCAAAGTATCATTTCATCCATGCCTTATGCAACTGCTGAAAAGTAGCCATATGGCTTTCCTGTTCATTTTGGACAGATTTTAAAGACAAATGTTACTTAGCCATCAATTACTTTTGGTCCCTCATGTGATGACTTCACTATCTCTCACTGCAGTGAAGTCTGTTATTTTAATGAAGAACAGTTGAAGGTTCTCTCAGACAATGTAACCATTGGTAAAATACCTTGGACAGTTTTCTCCTTAGGATACATCTGCAAGCACAAATTGCAGTTTCATTTGCAGTAGCAGTAGTACCGTGTCGCTGCTCTTCTTAGCACTTGAATCAGTGTTGTGTTTTGGTCTTTGTATCTTCTTCTGTATTTTAAGCTGCTGGTAGTTTTCTTCTGTGGTGAGATGGGTGGAAAAATGAATATCAGGAATAATTCAAGCTGTAGTCTGGGGTAGAGAGTTTTATCCATTGAGGCAAGTATCACAACTAAAGAGTGCCTTGAACTAGAGTGTGCATGGCTTGGAGCTCTTTGAAGGTGATGTAATGAGAAATTCTATGTGGCTTCCTGTTACTGAACTATGTAATCTCTTCCCTTATGTTCAGTTTATTTTTAGCAGCAAAGGTGGAAATATCAAACTAAAAGGCATGGGAAACTGGAAGTATGATCCTTTAACACATCAATATGGTAATAGCATTCAGAAGTATTATATATCAAAAATTGCTGTGAGGGCATCAGTGTAAAAGCACTAATTAATTCCCTAGTTTAAATGAATAAGGACAAGCTGGAACAATTATTTAATTGTCTTATAGAACCTCGAAGTTGTGTAAAACTCTTCTCAGATTGGATGCAATTAATTTAATGTGAAGAAACAAACTTGTTTTAGTGATTGTGGTTTGCATTGTTTCTTACACTGACCAGAGATAAACCTTTCTTTTTACTGTACTTTCTGAACTGATATTACTTCAGAATGTTAAATGTTCAAACTGGAATGACCCACAGAAACCTATAGATGTTTCTAGCAGAGGAGAATGAAAGATTGAGGATATATATGGTCAATTCTTGTCTATAACACCCTAGTTAATTGCTTTACTCTGACTGTGCCAACTCAGAGCTGTGCTTGTTTCTAAATGAGGTCTATGTGAATAGGCTCTAGATTGTAAACCTAAATAACTGAAACCTAAATGAGCTAGGGGATACGTGAAGCAGATTCTTCTTATCATGAATTAAGTCCTACCATCCATTCTGTCATTGTGTTTTATCCTGTTAACCAAAGGAAAGAAATGGCATTTGTAAATAATAGTGAGCATTTGATATTGCATTCTCCCTGGTTTAGTCTGAAAAATTTAGGAGGGAACTGTGGTTTTCCCTGAGCTAATAATTGTAAAAGAACATCTGCACATCTCTTTTCTCTGTAGCCTATTTGTTTAATTGCAGCAGATTTACATAGAAAGAGTACATCATAACTAGGCAATTATCCATTCTTCATCACTTAGTTATGGTTCTGCTAATTGATCATTTAAGACATAAGATAGTCTAGTATTAGGAGCATTTGAGACTGTTCAAAAAAGATCAACAAATTAATACTGTTGTGTGATATTTGCATAATTGGCTGCAATTATTTAATGTTTAATTGGGTTGATCAAATGAGATTCAGCCTTTCACATGTTTATGTTTTACAAACACTGGTACTTTAAAATGATAATAACAAACTCTAATTTTTGCATGTTCTTTCTCCCCTCTTCTTCATTTTCCTGATTGTTATTTTCAGTATTAGGCATGTCCTTAATTTTCAGTTTGGTGAGTATGACTCAGGCATAGGAAAGAAGTCCTTCAAACGAGAGAACATCTCGTGACACTGGAAGTTCCTGCAGGATTTCTTTATGCCAAGAGTTATGGCAGGAGCAAGTGGCATTATTTAACTAGTCTTGCCAGCAATCAAGGCAAATTCACTGAGGATTTTCAATGACAGACTCCGGTGAGAGTGCTAACAAAGCTTCTTGCACGGGGCAGCTACTCCATTCAGGCTGCAGTGGTGCAAAGCAAGTAGGATATTTCTGGGATGTAGGGGGAAATATGACAAGGCAAAAACAAGACACTGCGAGATCTCTCCGTCCAACCACTGGTTTACACCTTTCAGCTGTCTCGAGCCATCAGCCAAAAAGCAATTGCAGTCCCTCTCCTCTTTCAAGATAAATCCTCTTTTACAGTTCCTCTAGTTTAATTGAGAGATATCATTGATCCTCTTATGTATACTTATTTTTCCTCAGGCATGAAGAGTGCTAATTCAGAAAAAAAAGGGATATTTGAAAGAGTCATTTGCAGCACAAGCTGTTTGAAATGTCTACGTGTAGCACGTGTAGGACTTCTAAGGAGGTAGACAGCAAAACAGCAGGGAGTGATCTCATAGTCACCTCTTTAGAGGAAGACCTCTTTGGTCTGATTCTCTCTCTAGAATAACAGGAATAATCTTTTTGGGTGGCTTAGTGCAAACTGTCTATTGACAGTGCTTTGCTGTGAAACAGGATAGCACAGCCATTGTGTGTGGTGGTAGCACAGCCTGTCAGACCTGCACATCATTGGCTCTGTGAGCATGAGATTTGCCCTAATCATGAGAATTTTTAATATTTCACTGTCAGGCTTATACCTACAGGAGGTGGGCAGGTATAAATGGTGATCCTGAGCATGCAGTAGGCCATTCCTTTCTTTCTCTTTCTCCTTTCCACACATCCCTTTTCCCCTTTTCTGTCATGATGTCATTCAGTCTTATGTCTGAAAGTGATTATTTAAGGCCATTTTCCATTGTTTCTGTTTTCAACAGTAGGTGTCAATTGATTAAAACTTTTGTGTTTTGTATCTCTTGCGGGTGTTGGGAGATGAATTGCACTTAATTGCCTCATGTCATGCCTGCACAGACTGACATTGACTCTCTGATCCTCAGCAAGATTATCTAACCTCTTTGTAAGCATAAATAGTAGTAGTACTATCACTTATACTGCTTTTAACTATAATCCAGCTTTTGTAAAAAAAAAAAAAAAAGTAATTTGACTACAGAATGACCATAAGTAAAGTTAATAAGTTTTCCAGAAAGCTTTTTTAGCAGCAGAGAAAGATGCCAAGAACTATATTTAAAGGATTGCCTCAGAGCAGAGTGTGGAAATGTCTTGATCATACAGAAGGAAAGTGTTTTTTCAATGTGAAGGACATTGTTTGTGCAATCACACAGCAAAATTTAAAAATGCACAGTTCAGATTTTACTGCTGCATGCAGAACAGATATTGATGAGAGGCTAAGGTGAACTTAACCATGTTGAATGGTGAAGCTTGTGAAAGCCTTGTGCTTCTCAATGAGACCACCTATTCTAGAGCTACACCTTATCATGTAGCATTCAGATCTCTGTACAGATCTAGGCTACAGTTTCTGTGAACAGTTTTACTGTCAGACTTAACAATTGAGAGGTGTCAAAGAGCTGTGTTTTGTCACTACACACAAGATTTGTCAAAATAATTGATGAGTTCTAAATCTCTTAAGCTACTTAGTAAGTAGCTGTATTTTTAGTCCTAACAGGAAAAGAGGCTATTCATACTGCAGCAGTGAGAAGTGCTGTTGTTACAGTCCTCCTGCCTCTGCTTTGGTTGAGCTTGATGGTTACTAGTGGGAATCCCAGGCTATATTCTGAGTGCCATCTATAGCACAGTTGGCAAATATATCCCCAACTCATAAACAAAACTGGCTTCTCCATTAGCTAGAACTAGAGCAATCAAGTATAGTAGTGCCAGGCAGGCATGGAACAATACTGAACTACAATAATGAACCCTTATCATTAAACCAAATTTAAGGATTAGTAGCTCAGATGGAAGTAAAAATCATTGACCACACCAGCAAGGTTAAGCACACCCACCTTTACCAAAAAGAGATGTATTTAAATTCACCATTACTAAAAGCATGGCTAGACCCTCATCTCTGTCTGTGAATACAAATTTATGCTGAGTTTGCTTACCTTAAAACTTATTTATTGTGCCTGACTCAATCCTGAATTCTCATGCTGTGCTTTAAATAAAGATTCTTTAAATAAAAGAATCTTAAATTCCATGTTCATAGAAAGATGTAGAAGAGGATCTAAGACTTTGTTATGGCATTGTTTTAGAATATCTGTTATATAAAATAAGTGCAGGAAAACAGAAGTTACTTCTGTGGAAATAATTACACACTGCAGTATACCAGAGGGCTGTCTAGGGCTTTACAGTCCTTTATTTTATGCTTCCTCCTTCTCTCCAGGATCATTTTTGTTATTGACCAAAGAGCTGTACAGGGAAAAGTAAATAAAATATGCTCAGTATATTTTTTTCCAACCAAGAATTGGAAAAGTTTCCAGGAGTTCTCCTGATCAGGCTAGACTTGATTTTATCAGGCATGGAACAGTCATTAAAGTGAGGGACAGAGGAATTCAGAGATCATCTTAGGCAGTAATATCTTGCATGAACAGATCTTCTTTTACTTTTTGATCAAAATGATCAAGACATGAACATGTGGTCTTTTAAGCTTTGGGCCTTTTTATAACTTTTGTGCTTTTCATTTTAAAAATCTGATACAATATCACAGATTAGTTAGTTGAAAACTATCATGTCTGAGTAGATTAAGACAAAAAAAAGCAACTATTCTTCTTATTTTTGTAATTGCCTTCTTCCTTTATGCCAATACCCTTCTTGGTTATGATTTGTTCTCTGTTATAACTGTGAGCTTTTCAACTGACATAGGGGTTTTTATTGGTTTGTTTTTGTCTCTGCTGTGCCCTAGCATAGTCTGAGCTTTTCCATAAGCACTAATGCTCGTGGCAGAGGCCAGGGCAAAAAGTGAAGTGAAAAGGCTTTTGTCTCCAGAACAGGGATGCTGAGGAGTAAGAGCGTAATTATCCGTGTCCATCCTTCAAGACAGGAGGTCTAAAGAACCACATGACCTTTTTTATCATTCAGTCTTAAACAAAGACTACCCAAGAATCCCAAATATCTAGCAGGATGATGGGTTGCTTTTAAAGACAGCTCTTATTTTGCTGAAGTACTTCGGATTCATGCCTACATTTTCATAATTGGGCCTTAGTTACTTAGCTGAAGCCTGCAACTCACTTTGGATAGGTCACGAAACAGTAGAAGAGTGGATCAAAACAAACAGGCAATGCTCAGAATCATCTAACAGCGAGGAACTCTTACAGTCAGTGATCTTCTCAGTTCCTGTAACTGTCAGCTTGCTAACAAGCTGGCCATGACTGCAGCCAGGTGGCAAATACATCATGAACTCAATCCCATAGCCATGGATGTTGAAAAAGAGGGAATTTGTTCCCTGCATCTCTTTGGGACATGGCTTGGACTGCAGCATAGCTGCTACAGTAAAGAGTGGCAGAATGATGAAGGGGATTCTTTGCCATAGTGGAGACAAGTGGGGCCTTTAGTGGGAATTGTTTGCACACAATTTCAGTCGGAGCAGTAGATTTGGCAGGAAAGATGGTACCAGTCTACCTGGTATTCAAGGCATGCAGAAGATCTGTAGTAGATCTAGGACCTGTAGTGTAGAAGCAGAGGGAAATGAACAATTTAAAGAGGGAGAAGTAAACACCTCTTAAGGGTTGCTGTTTTCGTAAGTGTTAAACTTAATGAGGTATTTTACAAGGATCTGAGCATATAAAAGCATTAAAGGAAAGATGTGTGAAAAAAATACTGGATAAAATAAAGGAAACTCTACCTCATTCTTCTTTAAAGGTTTTGTAGAAGCACAAGTAAATGCTCCTAATGGCATTGTTACATACCGACCATCTGGCATGAAAGAAACACTTTATATTTGTATGTCTATAAATCCTGTAATAACTGTATTTTGCTGGCAGTAGAAACACTCTATACTATTTGCAGTTTTCCCCATCAAATCTGTAATTATGCAATGTTTCTGTCCCCAATAAAGAAATTTAATGGGCACCTGTTTGTGTCATGTTATGAAATCATCACTGTTGAGTATAACTAAGCACAATTATTCCGTGGATAGGAGCTGTTACGAAAAAAAAAAGAAGGGGGTTCTTGAAGACTAAATTAGAAGAAAAAAAAACAATTACTGAAGGAAGCATGGCATTTAAGAACAACAGAGCAAGACCTAAGTGGTAAGAGACAGACCTACAGTCAAAATACAGTCAAAATGCAAAGCCCTTGTCCTGCCTTCTGGCTCCCACCAAAGACTAAGGGCATGACACCCACATGAGAGGGAAGTCCCAGGCCTTCACTGCAGCAGTCCATACCTGCTAAGCCTGGACACTCAGCCAGTGGTTTCATCACAGTAAGAAATGCTGGACAAATCAAACAGCAAAGGAACAAGCTGCTAACCAAGTTGTCATAAAACAGCTTTTAATGTGTCAGGGCTAGGTAGCAGTGATTGAATACAGCCCCATTCCTAAAGGTTTTGGAGCAGTGAGCTCAAGGGAGAGAAGAAAGCCAGAAGAGAACTTTATACTCTGAGCACTTACTTCACAAGGCACTTCTGAGCAGCCATTACTCTCAAGAATATGAACCTATGGGAAGCTCTTTGAAGGTGGAAAGCTCTGAAAAGTGAGTGTCATTAAAGTCTTGACATTTGCCATGTGTAGTGGCTACATTTACCAAAATACTTTACGTATTCACCTCTTTCAGAACAGGCAGTACTGTGATTAAAGATAGTACAGATCCATGCTGTGGTAAAGTACACATCAGGGTAAATTTTCCATCTGGTTTGGTTCTTAGTCACTTTGGGGAAGGCTGGCATGGGTACAGGAAACTTTAAAGAAGCTGTATGCAGGTAAGAAAGGACTAAGTGTTGTTAATTATTGCTAGAGGAATGCGCCTGACATGTCTGAATCAGACTTTATTCCTGTGTTCGACCTCTCCGTTTTCATCCAAAGGGAAACTTCCTTAACGCTAACCCACCTTAAGCTTCAGGAAGACAATTTTCAAAATCCGTTGATTGCAAGTAGTTAGAATTTGAGGACTGATGCTTAGCAGACTTCAGAGACACCTTTGCCTCCTAGCAAAGCTTGAAGGATCCCTTGTTTCATGCATTTTGAACCATCTCACCAGCTGGCATCAGCTCTGTTTAATGAGCACCTTGATGCACCATTACCACCAATATTGTTTTCTCTCTCTGAAGGGCCTAGATGGCAAAGACACCAATTTGGGGTATGTAGTCTTGTAAAGTCAATGTGAGGAAAAATCAATTTTAAAATATTATTTTGGGAAGGCAAGAGCAGAAGGAAAAGAAAACTTAATGTGGTACATACAAACAGGGCAAGGGCAAGTTTGGGATTCCAGTAGAGGCAAGCAATGTAAGAATTACAAATACTAAGCCTAAGGGTGTTATCAACAAAGTTTATAGTTTTGAATTTCAGTTGTTCTTTTCCTTTTGCTTAGTCTTATGGCACTGTGTCATCACAGTGGTGATTTTAATGGAGCTGCTAAAGAATAACCAAAGAACTCTACAAAGAAGAGGTAAAATGTCTGTAGTGGCACCTTTAGGTGCTTTTCCAAAGTCAAATATGTAAAAGAAATTACAAAAATGTGAAAGCTGTCTCCTTCCTTCTGCCCTGAACACACCATTTTTATTGACAGGTAAGGAAGTGTTTGCGATTCCGCTTCATCTGCAGGTGAATAATGTGACATTTGTACAAATTTACAAATTGATTTTAAGATATTAAGATTTATTTTAAAATTTTAAGATAATAAATTTGATCATTGGCAGTTGTCGTGGATCATTCAAAGAAAATATATTCTTTTTAAATGATTTTCAAACAACTTTTTGTGTGTGTAATTTTTTCATTTTACCCATGGAATAATTCTTTTGAAAGTTTCAGCTTGGGTTAATTTCTCCTCTAAGCATAGATATTTAGCTTTTACTTTGATGACAGTGTAGACCAACCTTTTTTTTTTTTACACCAGTAAAGAGAAAACACCTGTACATAGAAAATGTCTTAACCAAATTCTGTGTGATTAATACCTTACTTTAAAGATAAAAAAGAGTAACAGATGTTTAAAATGGAGAAGTTCTAACCACAGACTGCATAAAGTAGACTCATGATTTAACATTAGGTAGCATATATTTTGTCAAACGGTCTTAGAAATTAGGTGTGTGGCGACACCTGTGAAGCAGGCATTTTGAAAATAGCTGGTGGGCAGGTCAGTCATTCACAGCACATGCTTGAGGATCCCCCTGGGTTTACAGTGCCAGAGGATCTCTTTTTTCCAGGAGGAAGGTGTAGCTTGAACACTGTCTAGATGGGCCCAGGCAGCTGTGCTCTAATATGAAAGAGTGCTTCATAGATTTGCATGTGTGAAGGTGTTTTTATACCCATCCTCTGATGTTCTTCACTGGATTTACAAAGTAAATAAGTGCTGGGAGGCTGCTGCTACCAGAAACACTAACACCTGTGAAATGGCTTTTGACACAGATGAAACTCACCTAACATACCACATCTAAGGAGAAAACAGCAATTGTGGCTCACCTGCCCTTGAAGTGAGGTTTACGTAGATCAACACCAAGCAATGCCAGTGGAAACACCATCAGTTCAACTGGCATTGGCTTGGGCCCTAACTTCAGGTAACTTTCATGCTCTTGAGGTTCTGCTGCAGAGAATGACTCTACTCTTTCTGCTCCCAGCTGCCCCAGGGATGACCCTTCCTTGTGCCAGTACTGATATCTAAACAGCTGCAGTGACCAGATGATGGTCTGACCACAGAAGATGGTGTGTATATATAGGCCATCCACAGAAGAGTGGGACTAGCCTTTTAGCCAGACACAGTTTTCAGTGGTCTGAAACAAGTTATGAAGGTGAAATAGTAGGAATCAAATTATCTCTGAGGTCCAAGGCCATTCAGTACAGCTCTTAAACTCATAGGCACCAAGCTTTGCTCAAGTCATGGCTTATTTCTGGGCTTGTTTGCTTCTAATTTTAGCTTGTGCAGGACTTAGGCCTGAGTAAAGACTGTAATATTTACTAAAATTTCTTAAAGGATCTGCTGAAAGTTTTATATCTGCATCATAAAGCTATAGTTGAAAGACGGTTAGAAAAAGATGGTGAAAAATACTTTGGGAAAAAATACTTCCATATTTTTGAGAAACCTCAGTACCTGAGAAGAAAATTGAAAATTTAAGTAAAAAAAGTGCCACAGGTCAGACTCTTACCCAAGTATCTTTTATTTCTGCAAATGAGGCTCTGACCAACCTGTTGCTCTGAATGGCACCGGTTGAGGCACACATCATTGCTAAGTACTTGTGGACCTAGCATTACTCCCTTGTTTCACCAGAGTCTGTCCTTACTGATAGCCTTCAGGGCAGAAAACCAGAGTGGTTTGTCAGCTGCTTTTGATACTGTCTAGAAAATGCTCTCCTGCAAATGTTAGCCTTAATAAACATTCCCTTGCTATTTCATTCTCTTTCAGGAGGTTTTTTTAATTTAGAAATCCCCACTACCAATTTTTCTGCCCTGTAGGATTTTCCCTGTAAAGGGGTAGGGTCAGTAATTTGCTTGCACCCATAACAGAGGGTAATGAACATGCCAATGGTTATCAAGTGGCAGCAATCTTCACATCATTTTGAGGACTTGCCAAGTCACTATGAGGATTATATGAGTGTGACAGGAGTTAGTTGTCCATGATGAGAGAAAGTATGAAAGAAAGTATGTTTTGGTATCTTCATCTACTGTGGGGGTAGTGTTAACCTGAGAAGTGCAAGTAGCTGCTATCAGGTGAGTTGTTAATCTAAAAATCTTCAGACTTGGCAGTGGTTGTGCTAGAGGCATTTTAGGCAGTAGAGTTTGTAGCATGTGTGTGTTAAGGTGAGAAGCAGCAAGATGGTGCTGGGTGTGCTTTCCTGAAGGACTAGTACAATGCAGTGTTAGGAAGGTAGAGTTTTGCATGGCACACTCAAGGGTTTCTGAGTAAGGTCCTACCCTAGCAAGGGTTTCTTACTACTTGGTCCTATTGTATTCCTGAAATAAGAATTTCTTTTTAAGAAGTAAACAAGCTAAAGAAATAATATTACTTAATTCACTGCCTGTTTCTTATTTTTGAAGAAAAAGACTGGTTGAAAGACTCTGGTGTGTGCTTACAGTTCGTGGTGCACTTCATCTCTGTAAAGTACAACCTCCAAAGAGCAGAAGTGTGTCTTTTGAGATTTATCTAACAAAATGTGTATCAAAACCTTGCAGCTGAAAATGCTAGTGTATTACGAAAATGAAATATAACCACTTAACAGGTTTTTCCAGGTCAGGTGGTTACTGTGTTTGAAAGATCGGCCTTGCTGGGTTTCTATCTTGCAGCAGCTTCCCTCAGCAAAGGTGGATGGAGAGAGCTTGGTCACACCTCTTGAAGCTGTTTAGCTCTGAGATGGGCTTGAAAGTGGCTTCCTCCTTTTGCTAGTCTCCAGGCTGTTTCACAAAGAAAAAATCCTCATTTCACACTTCATTTCACAGCCTAACAAACAAAATCAGCATCTCTACTGTTTTTGGTGTGAGTACTATTGGCAAGATTTGTCAATATTAAGACAATGAGAAATCAACAGATTAGACAGGTGTTGATAACTTTGGGCTTATGAAAGAACTCCAATATTTTTACAGGATAGGATCATATTTAAAGACATAAGGATCATATTTAAAGACAAGCTTTGTTTTCTGAACATGTACATATATCTATCCAGCTCACAACCTATTTGTGGCAACTTTATCCTAGAAAATAACATAAAAAGGCTTTTTTAAAACTTTTTTTAAGTTGCCAGAGTAACAGTGTTTGATCCAGTGAGACTATCATTGATAACATCGTCATCAAATTCAGGGCAAAATTCCTCTGTTGCATAGTTGTTTTATAGCTGCTTTAAGCCTTCTATTTTTTCACTGATGAAATGTGTATTGTTAGGAAAAATAGTTTTGTGTTAGTAATAAAGCAGGCAGCCAGAAAAGAATGTATAACTTTCAGGTTTAAAAAATGCAAGGTAATTTTTCAAGGAAAGAAGAAAATCTTGATCCACGGTTCAGTAATCAACAAAAAAATAGGTTAACAATTACTGCTTTATTCAATAATAAGATGATGCGTTTAAGATCTTTTACAGGAAAACTGAAAATCAATCTGAAATTATGGTAAACGGTTAAAGATTTGTTGGTTTGTAATGATTTATTTTTAGAAGACTGTTTTCTAGGTCTCTGTGTGGTGCATAATGTAAGTCTACCAGTTAAGAAGTGGATTTCATTAGGGAAAAATTCTAAGCAACATGGAAAGGAAGAAAACATTAGTGGTTACCCTTGATCAATTCCTTTCTGGGCTGTAGAGCAGATCAGGTATCTCTCCTAGCTCCTATTTTCCAGCTGTAAAACAGGAGTAATAATTCTTAGTTAGCTGAGAGACTCCTGTGAGGCTAAATGCATGACAGGCTGTATGACGTCCAACACTGCAGCAATGGAGAGCCATATGGAACAGAAGACAGATTCTGCCATAGCTGCCTTTTCCACATTAATTTATAATAGTGTGCTTACTCTTTCAATTAAATCTTATGATCACATTTCTGCCAAGATTCATTTTTGCTTCCTGTTTCAGTGAAACTTTGCAAGCTGGAACGTTGCCTACAGCTGACAGTGACATTTAAATGCAAAAGAATCACTGCTCATGGCTAAAGCTCATATAATTCCAGGCCTTGTCAGTCTATAGTATTGATTTGATACAGGATAGTTTAAGCAAACAAACATCTCGCTCATTTTCACCTAGCCTTGGAAGAGTTTGCATTGCCCTAATGCACCGCTCTATCACAAGTGTTAACTCCTTTTGGATTACCAGTGCTCCAAAGAAACTAAGTATGCAAACACCAGGTTTGCATGGAGTGTGCTCACAGAAGGATGCCTGTCTACTTGAAATACAAGGCTTTTTCCTTTATGCAGGTAGACCAAATACAACTTGGACTCAGAAAGAGGCAGGCTCTGGAAAGGACTGTGCAATTTTCTAGACTTACATGTTCAGTGGTAGTATTTTTTGTATCCATAGCTTTCTTAAGTTAGGACTAGCTGTTGTATAAGCACCAAGTTCTTTTATGTCACTAACGAGGACAGGGTAAAGGAATCCACACAGACAAGACTTGAAACATTTGCTGCACTTATTTTTGTGATCTTGGCTTAAGCCCACTGAACTACGAAGCCCCACAGTCATCTGTGAAACAAAGATCACTTTGCTGATTGCAAATTGAGGGGGGGGGAAATGTGTAACTTAACCAAGATTGCTATGATCTGAAATTGCCGGGCACCATGTCCAGACCTGTGAGAGCTTGTGCACCAGGTGAGGGGAGGTGAAAGGAGAGACATAGAAAGTAATGAGGCTATGTTTGCCCTCCTTCTTTCTGCCTGCAAGTGAACTATCTTTGCTCTTCAAAAGAGCAAAATAGCATTCATTGTCTTGTAAAACACAGAGCTCCCAACTCTTCTTCACTTAGCTTGTGCTTAAAACCTGCCTTGTCTCCAGCAATCAGACTTTGACCTCTCTACTTTCCACTGGCAAAGTGACTGTATATTGCTTTTTCACAATTTTAACTTTCCAGGTAAATTACTCTTTTTAACTTGAGATGCGTGATTGGAATTTTCTTCTTGTTTGAAGAAAGATGCCCAACCTAGGAGATGTACACTCCTGCTTTCCCTTGAAAAATCTAGGGGATGCAAGAAGAGTTGTAGTTTTTCATGCACAAAGCGACCAAACCAACAAACCCACAAAAAAATGCATACTTTTAGTCAGAAATATCTTCCACTGAGTAAATGAAATACTGCAAAAGAGAACAGTAAAGCCTCTGTGAGGTAGCAATATGATTTTAGCTATGCTCACATAAAAAAAACCTCTGAACTTGCTTACGACTGAGGTGTGATATGCTTTGCTCTTACGTCTGTGTTTAGGCATCTTCTATCAACACAGAAATGCAGCTGCACCTCTACCAGCCAAGCTTAATTTGCTGTTTATGTAGTAAGAACCATACCTAGCTGCGACTGCACATAGGAAAAGCTATTCTAGGAAACGCAGATTGCTCTTAGAACAACAGAATCATTTGGGGCTTTGGCTGGCACAGCTCTGTTGGGGAAATTGCAATCCGCCATGCTCCTAGTTGGCATTGCTGCTGGCAGAAGTCTGGAATGGAGTCATGGTCTCACAGGACTCATAGCTCAGGAAGAACAGATTGACTTTAAACTTACTGATCCCGGGTGACTTGGGTCTTTGGGGTTTTCTTGACAGCCCAGAGAGTTTGTGTGAGGTAGAACAGGCTTTTGCAGAACTTTTATAATGCAGTGTGATATAACCTGTACTAAAATATCCCTCTTTTACCCATAGCCACTTCTGCCATATTACATTTACCAGCAACTTTGAGTACTGTCTTCTCCAGGAGATATTCTGTAGCATTGTTACTCTAGCCTATTGTTACTGCTTTACCTGAAATTAGAAGTTTGTCTGTCAGTGGATTGGGATCCTTTCCCAATTATTTCGCTATCTGTAAAGCCTGTGCAGAAAAGCACACAACTCTGAGACAAAATAACATCCTCTCTTTCCCCTTCCTTCCAGTACCCTAGCCTCAGGGAAAAAAAAAAAAAAAAGGAGGGAAATACAAATAAAGTGAACAAAGGCAGAGAGTGTATTTATACAAGAGACCATCTATATAAACTCTGACAACAAACACAAAAATACTAATTCATTTTGTACTTACTTAAAAGCTTTAGCACCACGTCTTTTCCAAATCGTACAAAATGGAAATAAAATCCCTCTTACGAGTGTTTGGGAGAGACGACAGAAGTATGGGCTACAATCATTTTCTTGCATTAGGATTCTGCAGAAGCATCACCCTTTCCCACCATGGTCTGTCAGTAGCAGGAGTGTTACAGAAACACAGTGTGGGGTAGCAGGAAGGCAAAGGGAGAGAAGGATGCCACAGTATTTCAGGTCAGACTCGAACTGTGAGATTTTAGAAATCTCATGAGCAAATTAGTTCTCACAAGATTTCCAGATTGAAGACGTTTTTGAAGGTCAATCCGTAGGAATTTACATTTCTTTCTGGGAAATATAATGCGTTAGCTATCAGTTCAAAGCAGAAACATTTCTGCAAGATCTGTTCCTCCTGGGTCCCACAAACCCCATGGCCGAGGTGACTGCTCAGACGGCTCCCATGTGGAAAAGACCCCTCATTGCTTTCTTGCCAACGCGGTTTTTTATTAGTTAGCAATAGATGGCGCTAAATTTCCACCTGTCCAATGCTGTCAGCCAGGAAAAAAAAAACATGCATTTGAAGTAATTAGGCCTGCAAGATAACACTTAAAAGGGTTACTGCTGAAGTTGATGAAAGTGTGTGGGCATAGGGAGGCAGGAGCGCCAAGATGCTTCACCAGCTGGAGGAGTCTTAGGTGAGAGCGTCTGGCTGCCAGAACAGGCTGCCAAGACAGGCGAAGGGAAGGAGCCGGGAGCTGGAAAAGGATTTGTGAGCTCCCCAGAACAACCATGCCCATCCGCTTATGGGCCAGATCATATAGTGCTCGGCGTTACTGGCACTGAGGGCTCCCAGGGCAGGCACCCGGGGGGACCAGCAAAGCCTTGGCCTTGCTGGGGGTCCAGCACAGCCTCTGTGGCCATGGTTGGCCTCTCCCCCAGCATGGCAATGCCATCACACTGCTGTGAGGAAAGGGCTGCAGTGGCTTCCTCATGCCGTGGCCTGTGGTGGCTACAGGTGTGGGGAGCAGGAGAACCTACTGCTGGGGTGAGGCGTGTGACCCACAAGCTTTTCCTAGGCAGATTTCCCCTCACAGATGAGGCACCTTAACATAACTTGCAGGTTTGGGCTTCATGTTGCCCCCCATTTTGGAAAATCCTGTGTTTCTCAGAAGGCTTCTCCTCAGACCTGCTTTCGCAATGCAAGGAGGGAAACCAGTGTCAGGCAGGCATTGCAGCTATGGGACTGCTTATTGGCCAAAAGAGAAGATGGTGTTGAAGTGAAGAGCATAGGGCTGGTTTACTCAGAGACATACCTGCACAAGGTGGAAGCAGAGGGCAGAGCTTTTCTTGTGAAAATGAGCAGCAAAAATGGAAAAGCCTGTACTAACTTTGTAAATCATCAAAACTTGCCAGCTACAGCACTTAATCCTGACATGAAGAAAAGTGCCCCCAGTTACGTTTCAGCCACCTGGGAGGGGGCTTGCCCTGTGGAAAGAAGAGCATCTAGTTTTGAGCCTCAGTTGTCTCCTTTCTGCACCCTTCAAGCCAACTGAAAACTCCCTTAACCATATGTTACCGGACCTTTCACATTTCTCCTTTTAAATAATTTCTCCCACTTTCAAATGTAATTGTTCATCAGTCTGGCATCCTTTAACACAACCTACGGTTGTCTAAAACCTGTAACCTAGGGAATCAAACACGGAAGGCAGAGCAGTGCTCTGCCCCTGTCCTTGCTTCTTGCTCCTCTGTATAGTCTTTTGTTGCAGAAATTCCTTCTCCTCTGTTTCTTTAGCCGTGCTCTCCTCACAATGGTGTGAAAATGGCTGCAACTCTATTCAAAGATATAATTAGAAGTATTCTTATTACAGCAGGCAGTAGCTCTCCACAGTACTTTGCATAAGGAAATATAGCCCAAAACTGAAGTCAAAAGGGAGTTAAATGGTTTCCCCCTGCCACCAGCCCTCCCTTCCCTGTCTGTGCATGTTAAACTGAAGAGGTGACTACTTCCATGAAGAGCAGGGTGCTCTTTTCTTACCCTTTTAATTTGCCTTTTCTTATCCTCGGGCAAAGGGTGCATAGCTCAGACCCACAAATCCTGTGCCATTAAAATACTGAATGTTAGCAGTTAAGTCTTAATAAAAAGACTCCAGAAGATTTATTAACAAAAAAATTTGGAGTTTTCAATTACCGCTAAATGATGCACATACAGCTGGTGATGTGTCTTAAATATTATTGTAAATTACTGAGGTATTAGTAACGTACTCCAGTGACTGAAAGGAGACACATAAGGCAACAGTGATTCTCCAGTGTCTGCCTTCTTCCAGAAGGTGTTGCTATTATACAGCTCAGTTAGAGACACACAAAGTCCTCCAGAAAGCAGGGTGAAATAAAATGTGGTAAGGCTGGATAAAAAATGTAAACCATACTAAGTATATAGAATTCAGTCACAAGGATTTCTATTATGCAGAGAAAAGAGAGCCTTTAGTGTAGTATGTGTCCACAGTATAAATAGTTTGGCAAAATGTAAACACCAAATATTTCCACCAGAGATCTTTGCAATCTCAAATACAGTAGCTCTACTTTTCTTTTCATTAAGGACTTCGTTTAATAAAGGGGCTTTTGTGGACTGAATTGGGAAAAATAGCAGCCACCTGTAACTTTTTTTTTAAGCCTAACAGTACATACAGTACATCTATCAAAAGCAGAGGAATTTGAAACCTTTAGACTTTTTAAAGAAGCAAGTTCCACACATGATGTAAAACAAATGCCATGTGTGCAGCAAGCCAAGCAAATTAACAAAAGGGCAGGGGCATTTCCAATATTACTTAAATGATTCAGGCTTAATAATGGGCTCTTTTCACACATCCACACAAAAGCTAAGATGTGTTTAAGAAGAGAAACACGCATTTTGATTGTACTGCATGGCAGGAAAGCTGACTTAATTTTTAAAATTTTTTTTAGCCATTAATCCTAAGCACACAAATGCTTCATTTTGCAGCAGGGGGAAAGGGGAGATGTGAATGTTGCACCTTGATGTAGAACAGTTGTATGTGGATAAAGAAGAAAGATGAATTTGCCAGGACAGCTGTGTGCTGCTTGCCTGTCACAAGGGCTTTCTGGAGGTCTCTTTCCCCTCAGATAGGCATCACAGAAGTCCCCTGAGTGATGCTCTTCTTACTGACAGTGTTCAGAGAGAATAGTACTGCATGGGTGCAGAGACTTCAGAGAGCAAAACTTTCTCCTTTCCTCCTGGAGCTTTTAGATGTTCAGCAGTTCTGAATGAAAAATTGTAAAACCTAAAGGTGGCACTTTTAGGTGAGAGTGAGCTAATTTAGACAAGTTATTTTTCAGGGCTACCAAGTCTCTTGTTTTCTAGAGCCCCAGATTATAAATCGTACTCAATCCTTGGAGTGACTGGTCAGCTTCTGCTCTTACTGTTTGGCGTACTAGTGGTGAGCAGCAGTAGGGTTTTACAGGAATCCATATTTGTTAAGATTTCCTTAAAAGCAGAAAAGTATTTTTAACATGATCTTGCTTATATTTTTCAGTCCAGTGGATAGTGACAGAGACGGGACAAAAAGATACCAAAAAAATGACTCATGCAGGAAATTTAAAATTACGCTGTGGTTGATATAAACAGTCCTTTGTATAGAAATGTTGTTCCCAATCTTCATTGGCTTTGAATAAGCAATACAACATGTCACACTTTGCTTTTCCTGTTGGCCTCCATTTAAACCTCTGAATTTCCTGTGGCCCACCAACATTAAAAGGTCTTGTGAATAAAACATTTGCCCTCCTTCCATTTTAAAAAACAAAGGGCCTCTACCACACATACAGTAGAGTTGAACTTGGGCTTCTTTGACCTAGTGACACAGAACTGTATGACTACAACAGTTAAAAATTACCCACTTCTTACTCCAGCCATGGAAATTTTTCTATCTATGCTCAGCCTGACCCAAGTGATGTCACTTTGTGCCACTGCTGCATTTGCATGGTGTCTGGAGCTGTTGGTGGCGTGTTCCATCTCCAGGTTGAAGGCCTCTGTACCAACTGCTCAAATGCAGTAATGGTCCAGAAATTCCCCAGCTCAAGACTAAAGGCCAAAAGTGAGAGTAAGAGTCATCGGGAGTGTATCAATATAGGAAAACCTTAAGCAGCCAGTTAGGATTTATTATGGTTTCTTTGTGCTTTCATAATGTCAGCAAAGATTTTCCTTCAAACTAAAATGCTTCACAAACACTAACAAATATTCCTATCATTTAAGATTTTGTTCCCCTTTTGTAAACACAGAAATGTGTTAGAGTAGCTTAAGTAGCCCAAGAATCACAGTGAAAATCACACCAAGGATGCAAAGAGAAATTTACAGGTCAAACTATTTTGTTGGATGGATATTTTCAAAGGTACTTGTTGATGAAGTTTGAGCTGCACTGAAAGATGATGCTTTTTCAGTGATTGAGGGTGCAGAGCCCTGGCACAGGCTGCCCAGGGAGGTTGTGGAGTCTCCTTTTCTGGAGATCTTCCAAACCTGCCTGGATACTACCCTGTGCTGTGGGTGTCTGCCTGGAGCAGTGGTGTTGGACTACATGATCTCTAGAAGGCCCTTCCAACCTCAACAATTCTGTGAATCTGTAAGAAATGAGTGGCTCCTAATTCCTCTTTTCCATCTGAGACCTTGTTTTTGTAATTTGTCCTAAGTGGTATCCTATTTTCATGCCATCAAAGTATCATACCACTTTTTGAGATATGAACCTCACCTGCCTTTTTATCTGTGAAGGGCCTTGCTGCCAGGGAAACAGTAATGCCATGAGTGTGAGTGCCATTGGGTCAGACTTTCAGCTGGTTGGTTATTTGATTTCAATTAATTAGATTCATCTTTGAACGCAGTGGTTCAACCAGATGTACAACCACATTACTGTGAATCAATGGGTTCCTGTGCATCAATTGAGTGATGGCAGCCTGGATGCTTAGGCCTGAATTTACCACAGCTCTTCAGTTTCACTGGTCTTTTTAAAAACATGTTGCCCAATGAGCATTAGCACCTTGGGTGAATGTGAAGTTTCCAGCTTACTGTAAGAGTAGCTCCTCTGGTTATTCACTGCTACCATACTAAAAAGAAACTTTTTCTCCTTTGGATTTATTTTGGATCCAGATGTAGCAAAGAAGGCTATATAGTGAAGTTGCTATGCAGTTTAGGAAACAAAATACCAGAAATTAGAAACACCAGATTTCTGATACCAGAAATTAGAAAGCAGCCTCTTTCTGCTTTGACAAAGTGTAATAGTTTGGTGTTGTGTTGTGTAAAGTGTTATCTCCAGAGTAGAGCTATTTGAACATTGTTTCTTTTCTTTTTCCCAGTTATTTTAAAAAATTGTCATATTTTTCTCACTTTTTTCTCACTTTCCTAACAAAAACCTGAAATAAAAGATATTTGTCAATTTCAACTGACAAATAAGAGCTTTTCTGTCTCTCCTGACATTGTTTTTTTCAACACAAAGAATAAAAACCAGAAATCGTATTGCTGACGATACCAAACTTGGAGGAATAGCTGATAGCCTTGAGGGCTGTGCTGCCATCCAGAGGGACGACTGGGCGGTGAGAAACCTAATGAAGTTCAACAAGGGCAAGTGCAGGGTCCTACACTTGGGGAGGAATAACCCCGGACACCGGTACAGATTGGGGGTTGACCTGCTGGAGAGCAGCCCCGCAGAGAGGGACCTGGGTGTCATGGTGGACGACAAGTTGA